>SJYQ01001849.1:230106-369779 GCA_006410935.1 Redunca redunca | reverse complement strand
CCCCCCCACCCCCCACCCCCCCACTCTGGTAGCCTAGCTTCTGGAAAGATTTGCAGCTGCTCAAATATCTCAGAAAGCAGAGCACCTGCAAGGAGCAGAGGCTGGAGGACAAGCAGAGTGGGAGGGGACCCCAGCCACGAAAGACCCCCAGAGGAACCCTACCCCACAGTCCCTGATGACCAGGAGCCAAATGCTGATTGCCTCTTGTCTACGGAGTCACTGTCAGAGCCTCTTATCTCAGGGAATGGGAGGGAGGCAAGGACCAAAGTCTCTGCCTGGGTCAGGGCCCCACAAAGAGACAAAAGGGGGCCAGGGAGGGAAGGAGATCCAAGGGGCAAAGACTGTCCCTGTCCCTCTCTCAAATGTGTATCCCCAAGGCCTGGCACAAACCCTGGTCCTCAGTAATCTCTACCAGCAAGTGCCGCAGGCATCCATGACTGTTGTAATCTCAGCGTGTCCTGAGTCCCCATGACCTGCCAAGCCTTGTGAATGAAGGACCCTGGACCCGAGCAAACTCTCAGCCGTGACAGAGGCCAGAGGTGGGGTCCAACAGAGCCTGACCGAGCTCGCCAAGCAAACAACTAAAATAAGTCATTCTCCCTTTGGGGGCACCTCCAGCCCCTTGTTTGGGGGAGGGCCAGGCTGATGAGGCTGGGGTGGGGGTGGGGGAGTGGCCTCTGGCAGCTGGGAAGTGACAGAGAGCTTGAGGGCGAAGCACCTCATTCTGTCCCCACGACTAATGAGCATCCTAAAGCCTCACCTTGCTGCTCTGTCCATCATCTTTGCTCAGTGACAGTTAGGAAAGAACCTGAAGGCCCCTCCACGCAATAATAGCTTCTCTTCCACCTCCTGCTGCTATTCAAAGCATTGGCCCCTGATGTATTCCCCGCGAGGTTTTGATTAGGAGGGAGAAAAATGGTTATGTATTTGAAAAACTCTCCCTTGAGTGATTTCTTTGAGAAAAAAAATATCATCCATATCAAAGCAGACGCTTTTCAGATGCAGGTCCAAATATTCTGGAAAGTTCAGGAGTCACTTGCTATTTAAATCTCTTGAAAGCCGCCTAGTTAATTACTTCAGTTAAAAGGTTTCAGCTAAACTGTGCTCCGCACCCAAGGTCGGGAAGGAAGAATGATCGGTACTCTTTCTATGTCGGCAAAGAGCTTCGAAAAGTGTTGATTTTTCTCCTCCTGCAAAGCATCGTATAGCAATCTTATATTTGTATACCACTCACATTTCCAACACACTTTCCTCCTCAAATTATGTCATTGCAGCAGCATCATGGTATTTTTGTGAGGCTGGGACAGAAGAAGGACGCTGCTTTGCTGAGTCCCAAAGAGGGAAAATGACAGGCACAAGACCACACAGACAGCTAAGAGCAGGATTTACTCAAGAACCCAGGGGTTCTTGAGCCTGGGACACATTCATGTGTTCAGAACCTGGGACCATGTGTGTGGTTCCCAGATATGCATCAGAGGGTTTGACGTGCCTGTGAAATAAATATTCTGCTTGTGTGTGTTTTTGTCAAGCAGTGGTTCTTAAATTTTAGCCCAGATCAGGATCACCTAGAGGGCTTACTGAACCCAGATTGCTGGGCCCCATCCCTAAAGTTACTGGTTCAGTAGGTCCTGGCTGGGATCTGAGAGTGCATTTCTAACAAGTTCCCAGGTGATGCTGTCAGTCTAGGAACTACACTTCGAGAACCACTGGTCTAAGGAAGAGGCCTCAGCTGTTACTAGATGATGAGTGGAGTCTGTGGCCCAGAGGGCCGAGCGGCCCTGGTCTGGGCATTGTCAGGGACCACGTGTCTCCTCCTTCCTCCCAGGGTCTGAACTGATGCCCAAAGCCCTGTCCACGCGCATCATTGGTGGCATCTGGTGGTTCTTCACTCTGATCATCATCTCCTCCTACACGGCCAACCTGGCTGCCTTTTTGACCGTGGAGCGCATGGAATCACCCATAGACTCTGCGGATGACCTGGCCAAGCAGACCAAAATCGAGTATGGGGCAGTCAAAGACGGGGCCACCATGACCTTCTTCAAGGTGAGACCCGCTCCCTCCCTTCACTGTCCTTCCTTAATCACACGGAGCCAGAAATCCCAAGAGGCTCAGCCCTTCCCCATTTAGGAACAATTGACTTTGGGGACCTGTAGTGATATGGCCAACTGGATGGGTCCCAGTGCAGATCCTTGAAGTTTCCATACCTGGGACAAGCAGCATGAATATGCTGTTTCCCTAAATCATCAGAGGAGAACATCAAAGGAAGCTGGAGGAGGGGGAAGGAGAAGCATGGCCCAGAAAATACATAAACAGGCCCTGGGGCCAATAGGCTCCCTGCCCTTGGCTTTGCGTCTTAGTGGCTTTCATCTCCAAGAGGCTGACCTGAGCTTGGGGTGAGCTGGCAACACCGAGCAGGCAGCAGCGGCGCATCCTCCAAGGAAGGCTTAAAACTTGAGCAAGCATTTACGAATGTTTACCAGCATGTTACACTCATGGAACGCTGGTGTCCAGGTAAAGCCTCTGTCACCTGCTCAGGTTCCTGCTTTCATGGGGATCTGGCCATGACTTCGCTGCGTCCTCCTGTTTAGCAAAGCACTGGCTCACTTCCTTAACATTTTTTCACCTTCTACAAGAGTAGCTGAGGGTTTAGGAAACGGGCTGACCCTGACTACCAGTAGCTATAAATGTTCCCCAGGAGAGTAAAGGAATAATAACTATAGTTGGCACCCCTAAGAGCTCGCAGTGGGCCAGGCATTGCGCTGGGCTTCATTTAATCTTCATGACAAATCCCGTGAAGTAGGTATTGCAGTTATTTCACACGTGTGGAAACTAAGGCTCGGAGCCATTAAGCGAGTTGCCCCAAGGACTCACAGCTGAAGCAGCCTGGGTCTGGCCCAGGTCTGCCTTCCTCCAGAGCCCATGTTCTAAGCCGTGGTTCTCAGACTCAGTGTGTGTCCAGGTCACCTGGAAGGCTCAGGGAACCCCAGGCTGCCAGGCCCCAGCCTCTGCAGTTACCGATTCAGCAGATCCAGGGGCAGGGCCTGGGATGTCCATTCTAATGAGTTCCCAGATGATGCTGATGCTGCTGGTCCGGGGACCACACTTTGAGAATCACTAATGATTTCTCAGAAATGGTCAGGATTGGGACCTCTGTGGCTCTGAGTCCATTCATTCATGTATTTACTTAGTAGTCAATTGCACTCAGTCAGTCTGAAAGCCTAGGGTGTTTTCCTTTCCACCGGGCCCTGGTTCCCCATCCCCTAGCCCTTGCCTCCTTCCAGGCTAAGCCTCTGAGTGATGGATTGAGCCTCCAGTGAGGCCTGAGTGAGGAGAGAAGGAAGGGGTTGGGTGGAAAGCCTTCTACCTCCTGGGCATGACCACTCTCCTCCCCCTCCCCTGCACCCCATTCCTCTCCCCTGCATGCTACCCTGACCTCGCCTGTTATGGGCTCTCCCTGGTGGCTGAGGTGGTAAAGAATCTGCCTGCAAGGCAGAAGAGCCTGGTTCAATCCCTGGGTCGGGAAGATCCCCTTGAGAAGGGGATGGCAACCCACTCCAGTATTCTTGCCTGGTGAATTCCATGGACAGAGGAGCCTGGCAGGCTACAGTCCACAGGGCTCCCTTCTTAAAAGTAGAAGCAGTTCTGTGCTTAGTGAGGAGGAACGAGAGGAAACAGACTCCCCTCTGGAATGCTGCTACTGGCAAACGCAGTCTTCCTGTGAGGTCACCCCCCTGTATTTATTTATAGTGAAGGGGAGATAAAGCATTGTCATAAGCACACTAGGGGCTCTCTGGGACCCTGTGTATGTATTCATGAGGGTGAGCAAGTGAGTATGTGACTGCGTGCACGGCGCATGGAGCAGTATATGGTGTGTATACGTATATGCACATGTGTGCCTACACACAAGTCAGCCTGTCTGGATGCTCGTGTGTCTTTCTGCTTGACCACAAGTGTCTGTATATATGCACTGGTGAGCACATGTGTACCTGTGTCCCTGTGATCTGGGCATGTGGACACGTGACTATGACCGTGTGAATTATGAGCTCGAGTGTCTACATGTATATGTATGTGGAGAGTGCACACATGTCTGTCTGCTTAAATGTCCCCATGGGTGTGCTTAATAAGTGTGAGTGAGAGGATGGGCCCATGTATGTGTGTGTGTGCATATACACACACACGCCTGCTCCTGCCAGTCCCCAGGCTGCGGCCCAGCCCTTTGACTATGCCAGAGCATCCCTCATGCATTACACATGAGCCCGTCTCTAAGCAGAGCTCCCGATCAAAGGGAAGCAGCATAAATAAGCCCAGTGCAGGCTCATTGGTGCTGATTGGATGCCCTTGCCTCCCTCCATGCTAAGATGCTCAGACTGGCTTCCAAGAACCCGGTCCCTGCTCCCCACCGAGCTGCTGTCCTCGGCATCAAGCAGCACCTCCCGCAGCCCGCGCCGCCCTCACCCACCTTCCCTGCAGATGGTGCAGCGAGGAGGGCAGGGGAGGGACGCAGATGCTACCACCCAGCTGGGATGCTGGGGCAGAAGGGCCCAGGCTCACCAGGGCCTTGGGCCCCGAAGAGCAACTGCACAGCCCCTGAAGAACCAGCTCCCCTTCCTCACTCTCCTGATCACCAGTGAATTCCGCTTGCTGTCTGGCCACCTTGTCTCCTGCTTTAATTCAAATGAAGTGCTTCCTGCCCAGCCTCCCTACCAATGGCATCAGCCATGGGACTGTTATATAGGCAGAGAGGAACCTGAGTGTGGCTACATTAACCACACCTCAGATGACAAGCTAGAAGCAAAGATCCTCCCAGAAGTTCCCTGGATAAATTTACTTCCTCCCTGCCCCACCCCTAGCCTGCTTTGCCTAGTCGTATGTTCCTCTCCCAAGCCCTCCTCCTCCCCCACACCTGTACCGGGGCTGGGGGTAGCCTCCTTATGGTAGCTTTCAAATCAGAGCTGGAAGGAAACCTGAGTTTAACCTAGAGAATCAGAGGCCCAGAGGGGCTGGGTGAATTGATCAAGGCTCAATGGAGCTGATGTACGGTCGGCACACACACTGCCCTCTCCCACAGCCCCTCTAGGGTCTTCTCCTGGAGGGGTGGGCCTCTCCCCCGCCCATGAGTGTGTACTGCAAGGTTGGCACTAGGGTTGAACAGGAATTGGCTCCAGAGGTTGCCATTAGATGTCCTGGAGACACTGGCAAAGTCCACATTACAGTAACATTTACTGAGCACTTACTGTGTGCTAGGCAACGTTCTAAGCACTTTATCTGTATTCACACCTATCATCCTCATGACATCCCTAGAAGGGAGACAGTACTATCACCCCCACATCGAACATGTGGTGAAAGGAAGGCTCCGAAAGTAACCTGAGTTCATACTTCTTGCCTCACATCTCACAGCCAGTGAAACACAGCATTGGGATTTGAGCCCAAGTAGTCTTGCTCAACGGAGAAGGCGATGGCACCCCACTCCAGTACTCTTGCCTGGAAAATCCCATGGATGGAGGAGCCTGGCAGGCTGCAGTCCATGGGGTCGCACAGAGTCGGACACAACTGAGTGACTTAGCAGCAGTAGCAGCAGCAGCAGTCTGGCTCAAAGGCCTGTGCTCTTGGTCCTTGTGTCCATAGCATTTCTCCAAGGAGCCAGCTACCATCCAGGAATTCCCTGGGGGAAGGAGTGAAGCCGTATCCCCATAGCCTAGAACAGTCCTGGTACATCGTAGTTGCTTAAATACTACATGTCGAGCAGATGCCGTTGCTGGATTAAAGGATGGAATGAAAAGACGGCAGGAAGCAAGTAAAGCAAACAGAGGAGACCATGTTGAGGCTAGGAGCCCCGCAGGGAGCACCCCTGAAGGTTCCAGAGCCCAGGGCAGATGAACTTTGGTTCTGCGGTTAGCCTGTTTCCAGGTTAAGCTGCAAACCGTCTTAGAAAGCGTCCCCTGATGGAGAGGAGCACTCAAGGGAGAGAATGCATCCCCATCCAAAGATGGCAACAGCAGGAAGTGGGGCGCCGGTCTCTCTGGGGGCTCCGGATCCCTCGCCCCTTACTCTGTAGCCTGGGAGACGTGTGGCTGGAGGCAGCCCGTCATTCCAAAGGAAATTTCATTTGAAGAGTTGTCAGGGAGCAGCAAGCATCACAAACAGCGTCTCCTGTGTTGTGCTCCCTCCGTCTTGGAAGATAAAAATTAATTAGGAGATAAAAAAAGGAGGGCTTTGAAAGCGCTGTTTGGCTGTAAAAATATGTAGGCAAAAATGTAAAGGAGGATGTGGGGAAAGCGTGTTCTCGGCAGGGAGGGTTGGGGAGCTTTGAAGAGAGAGGGTGTCGGAAGGCAGCTTCTCCAAGGATTTAGCCCTCTTTGGTCTCGCAGTAGCAGAGACATCACACGTGGGAGAGACTGTGTGTGAGCCACAGCTGCTTAGGAAAGCAACAGAGCTGGGGACTAAGACTTCCAGGCTCCCAGGGTCCCTGGCACCATCAGGCCCCACTGAGGGCATAGTGTTGCCCCATCCTAGCAACTGAGTCTGGAAGGTGCCTGGAGAGGCCATCCAGTCCAACTCCCACCTTCCAGCTGCTCAACAGACTATGCCCTGGGCTGGAAGTCTCAGGAGGGTGCTCCCA
The DNA here is from genome assembly GCA_006410935.1 of Redunca redunca. NCBI lineage: Eukaryota > Metazoa > Chordata > Mammalia > Artiodactyla > Bovidae > Redunca > Redunca redunca. The sequence goes on along the minus strand of SJYQ01001849.1, from coordinate 363,160 downwards.
AGCTCCGCCTCTGATTCCTCCTGAGCTGATTGCTGGCCTCTCTGATGGCACTTAGCAGAAGCAGAATAGGACAGAAATGCAGTGGCCAGGCAGAATTGGGTGTGGTGCAGCCTGGCACAGTCAAGTCACATCAGTCTTAGAGTCAGACAGACCAGGACTTGAGTCTTGGCTGTTGTCTCTGCTGGGTGACCATGGGGAAGTCACATTATTCCTCTGAGCCTCAGTCTGCTCACCTGGATGACATGGATTCTGAGTCCCACTGCGCCACAATTAGCAAGGAGATTCAATGAACTACCGTATAAACAGCGGTTAGACCAGGGCCAGGCACACAGAGGCAAAGGCTTTCTTCTCTGATGTCTCTCCATATGGCTGACCCAGAAGATGGGCAAACTGGCTGGCTCCTTTTCTCCTTTTTCCCTGTAGTCCCCTCCTGAGGCAAACAGGAGCCCCATGGAGAAACCACAGCCCGTAGACACCTGGAGAACCTCTCATCTTCTAGGTCCCTCCAGATTAGGTCCGGGGGGCATTGTGGAGGATATTGGTGCCTCTGTCACAGGACGGCTGTCTACTTCTGGCCGAGCACTTCAGGGGAGCCCAGAGGCCCTCAGAATAGAAGAGACCCAGAGCAGGCAGCCCAAGGGGCAGCAACAGGTGCAGGGTCGGCCCGGGGATGATGGGATGTTATTGAGAATGACTCAGTTACTGGTGAGCTCTCTGTGCCTCAGTTTTCTCACCTATGAAATGGGTATAATACTCCGCCCTCCCCCCCATTGAGGTGATTTTTGAGAAGATTAAATGCAATAATTTATATAAACAACTTCAAACCATACCTGACACTGGATATACATGCAATGAACGTCAACTCTTTTTGTTGTTTATCCTCGGTGATACACAGCCCTGTTGAGCCCACAGATAAGATTTTAGGGGCCAGATATTTCTTATATAGTTTAATTAGTGATCAGCATTTTAAAATAGGGAGATTTTTGCATTAAAAATGATCACATATCCAGCTTCTTGAAAACATGAAAGATGGAGTGTCACTGAACCAGCACTCATGCAGAGAGATAGACTGTCAGGAGCCAAGAGGGCAGTTGCCCTCTCCAGCTTACCAGAACTCCATTCAGCCGTATTTACAGTATCCCTGCCTGGGCCCTGTCCGCCCTGGCGTTTTCTACCACTGAGTCTTATGTCATTTCATTTCTGTAGGAACTCTGCACTCTAGGAATTATTATCCCCAATTTCTGGATGAGAAAACTGAGCCTTACAGAGAATTAAGGAGGCTTAAAAAGATAGAATGATGCCAGCCATTTATCAAGCACATCCTAGGAACTTAGCTCTGTGCTATGTGTATCCCTATATTACCCATGTGGAAAGGGAGGTTCAGAGACGTAGCATCACTTGCCTGTGGTCACAGAAGGAGTTGGCATTTGAACCCAGGTAAGTGTGACACCAGAGTCCATGCAGAGGGACCAACCTCTCCCATTACCTCCATCCCCCACCTGCAGCCCTCACCTCCTCGCTCTCCCTACAGGGGCCAGTCTGCAACCCTTACCCCCCGACTCTCCCCTGCACAGGCCAGCCTCAGGGGCTCATGCAGTCTGTAGAAGCAGCTGCTAGGCCAAAGGATCGGCAAGTCTGTGCTGGGAAGGTGGGCAGAGGTGGGGGCCTCAAGGAGCCCACTGATCCCCATGAAAATAACCCAAGAGACATGATTAACTGCTCGAGTATGTGGATCCGATAAGGCCAAAGACTCCACATCCAGGGATAAGAAAGCCAATTAATCTGGGGAAAGGTCTCCTCTCCAGTATGGAAAATACCCGAGGTCTCGCATGGAATCACATTGCCACTGCCTCCCTGCATACATTCCCTGAGATTCAGCTCCCTTTGGAATTGATTTATGTTTATATATATATATACCTATATACATTTTCTTGTACAGAAATGTTAAATTCTCAAGATTAAATATCTTCAGTTGGGGAAAATCAATTTACTTCTTTGAGAAGGCTAGAATTGAAAGTCGTGAGCCTGAAACTTACTTTCTTGCCAATTTCACTGATAAAAAAAGCCTCTCCGTCCTGGCGTGTCGCCCTGTATCAGCTGCTCCAAACGATTCCATTAATTGATTGGGTGACTGGCCCTGAAACAGCACTTATTAAGGTTCCCACTGGAGCTGGGGGACAGGCAGGTTTGCACTGGAGCCATAGTAATGTGGGACCATCCCCTGGGGTGGTGACTACTCGGGCCAGTGATGGAACTCGGGCCTCTGGTGACCCGGCCCAGGAAGGTGGGAGAGGGGGCTGAGATTCCAGGAAGGGCCCTGGCTGTAACCCTCCCTGCCTCAGAGGTACCAGAAGGAAGTTTCCCAGGGATGTACTTGGAATCATGGACTATCTCTCAAGGACGGGACAGAATCTAAGGGGAATTAGAAACCATGAGTGGGTTTTGTGGAAAATGGGGATCCCAAGATATGAGACAACACAGGGGGTGGCCTTTCTAGGGAAGCAGGTTTCAGGCTCACCTGCCTGCTGGTGATGGAGGTAGTGAATTTGTTGACACTGGAGCCAGGAGAGCCGAAACTATTGAAATCAGTATCACAGCCAGCTTCCCGCTTTATTGTTACTTTTCATCTGAACTGGCCCAAGTTCTCTGGTGTCCTTTCCCATCTTCCTCATCCTGGTCCTTTACCTGCTGCAGGCGTCAGAGCCCGTCAGCCCCAGTACCAGTCCCTGCCCCCTCCAGCCTCCAGTGGAAATTTCTGTCTACATTTATGATGGGGTATTCCTGGGAAGAGCTTATGTTTTGATGTCTGGCAGGCCTATGTATAGGAGGAACTAGGTGTTGGGGTGTTAAGGAAGAGGATTCAGGGAAGGGTTTCCAGAAACAGGAGAAGTTCTCCCCTTCTGACACAGAGGGAATGGGACAAGGCTCCCTGAATGGTTCATTGTCAAGTTACTGATGGCTAGTTGTGGGGAGAATGAGTGGGTAAGATGGGTGAGGTGGAGAGGTGGCAGGATGGCTGGTGATGGGTAGGTGGATAAGAGAATGCGTGGGTATTGGATGGATGGATAAACAGGTAAAAGACTGGGTGGGCAGTTGTATAGTTAGTAGAATGAATTGGTGTGTAGATAGCGTGAGAGAGACTAGGGGAGAATATGAACATGAAGAATAAGAGAATAGATGGGTGGGTGGGTGGATGGATATGTAGATGGAAGGATAGATAGTTAGATGGATGGATACATTAGGAGATATAAGGGGAGCCCTGATGGCCTCAGCCACTCCTAATTCCCACCTCTAGGAGAAGAAGGAGAATTTGGAAAGCAGGAGACTGGGATGGAAAAGGAGTTGAGGTGCTGAAATCACTGATGAGAGAATGGTATTTAGTTTTTATATGGCTCAGGGTTCCCTGGTAGCTCAGGTGGTAAAGAATCTGCCTGCAGTGCGGGAGACCTGGGTTCAATCCCTGGGTTGGGAAGATCCCCTGAAAGAGGGCATAGCAACCCACTCCAGTATTCTTGCCTGGAGAATCCCCATGGACAGAACAGCCTGATGGGCTACAGTCTATGGGCTTGGAAAAGAGCTGGACACGACTTAGCAACTAAACAACAACAACAAACGGAGAAAGCAGAGTGCCTGAGGCCATGTGTCCCTGGCAAGCAGGAATGACTGGACTGGGATAATCCTATGAGAGGAATAGTTGCAACTGATTATCTGAGAAAGCAACTATATTGGGAATAAAAGCAGCTTGTGTCAGCATGCGTGTAAGAGAGTGTATCAGTTACCTGCTGCTACATAATAAATTACCCCAAACTTAGTGTCTTAAAACAACAATAGTGTCTTAGTGTCTGTGGGTCAGGAATCAGCACAGCATAGCCAGGTTGTCTGCAAAGGGCCTCTCACAGGCCAGGATCGAGGTGCTGGCTAATGCTGCACCTCCAGGTCCAGCTTTCAAACTCACTCAAGTAATAGTTGGCAGCCTTCAGTTCCCCCTAGGCTGTTGGACTGAGGGCTTCCGACTCCCCATTGACTGTTGGCTAGAGGCTGCCCTCTGATCTTTGTCATGTGGACCTCTCCACGGGGCAGCTCACAGCATAGCAGTGAGCTTCCATCAGAGCAGCAAGCCAGAGAGAGTACAAGCAAGGCAGAAGTCAGCCTCTCCTGTAACCTAATCTCAGGTGTGAGATTTCCTATCACTCGTGGAAACACGAAAGTGAAAGTCACTCAGTCGTGTCCAACTCTTTGCAACCCCCTGGACTATAAAGTCCATGGAATTCTCCAGGCCAGAATACTGCATTGGGTAACCTTTCCCTTCTCCAGGGAATCTTCCCAACCCAGGGATGGAAACCAGGTCTCCCGCATTGCGGGCAGATTCTTTACCAGCTGAGCCACAAGGGAAGCCCAAGAACAGTGGAGTGGTGCTATCCCTTCTCTAGCAAACCTTCCTGAGCCAGGAATCAAACTGAGGTCTCCTGCATTACAGGTGGATTCTTCACCAGCTGAGCTCTCAGGGGAGCCCATCACTCCTGGGGGCAGGGGTTAAAAGCAAGTCACTGGGCCCAGCCCACACTCCAGGGACAGGGATCATTGGAGCCAGTTTGAAGCTTCAGACTATGGGAATCTGGGCAGGAAAAGGGACAGAGTGAGAGCAGACCCGAGGGAGAAGCTGGAGGGGGCAGAGCCTGGATAGCAGAAGTTATCTAGAAAATAAGAGACGTCTGGAGAGTCCGAAGAGCTAAAAATCAGGAATGTTCTTAAGGGCAAGAGTAGTTAAGTGTGGGGTGGGGATGGGGAGTCTCTGGGGCTATGGGAGGATGAAAAAGTTGAGGAGCAGGAAAAGCTGATCATGGGACAGGCTGAGGATAGGCAGGAGTGGGATCAGCCAGCTTGCTGCTCCAGTGGAACCCACTGAGGGGTTCCAGGCATCTGAGCCCTCCCAGACCTTCGGATTCAGGGCAGATAAACGTGCAGGAGGAGACTGTCTGTGAAGGTGCCCTCAGACCCTATGCCCAAAGGCGGCATCCCTGGCACTCAAGAGATTCTGGGCTCAGGTGGAATCTCGAGTGAGGAGCTGCCTGCTGCTCTGGGGCTCCCTCCTCCCCAGGCACTTTTGGAGTGACAGCCCTTAAAACTAGGAGGCACCTGGGGAGTAGAAGGTCCACTGTCCTCCCAGCCCCTTCCCCCGCCACTCCTGACAGTCACAGCTTTTCCCTTCTCCCCCAGCCCCACAGCAGCCTCTTGGAGCACACCCATGCCATCATGCACCCCGGAGCTGGGCCAGGTGCCAGTCAGACAGGCATGGCCAGACTCAGAAAAAGCCGGGGACAGTGGGGACTGCAGAGCCACCTGCTCCCTTGGGATGCATGGAGGTGGGGCTGATCCAGGCTGGGAGCAGGCAGCCAGCAGACACTAAGATCCCAAGAAATCTCATGAAGGCATGCATCTTGTTCTGCCTAGTCCTTTCTGGCAGCAAGAGACACTGAACCTCTCCTGGCCCCAGGCCCTCCCTGAGTCTCCCAGCTGGGGATCAAGCACAACAGCCCACTCACCAGCCTGTTCTCAAGGATGCTGGTTCCACCCAGGCAGCAGCATCCAGCCCGGGACACTCTGGAACCAGAGGGTGAGGGGGCCACCAGACCACCTGCTCTGACTACCCCTACTCTCCTGCCTTCTCAGCAATGCTCACCCTGCTTCTCTTTCACTATATTGATGGAGAACAGACAGGAACCCTTGCCTGAGACAAACCTCCCCCAGGAACATGGTGCATAAGAGGGACTGCTTGAAGTGGGAGTAGGGGGCCTAGAATCCACCGAGCTCTGCCCTCCTCAGCATCCACCCATCTTCCCTGCCACCCTCACAGTGGTTTCTAAGAGACAGTGAAGCTAAGTGGTTAGGAGCATGGACTCTGGAGTCAGATAGCCTGGTTTTGCCAGTTTGTGTCTGAGTAAATCAGGCAAATTGAGGCACAGCTAAACTCCCTTCTCTTATCTGTAAACTGGAGCTGGTGATATTACTGGGTTGGCCAAAAAGTTCATTTGGGTTTTTCCATAAGATGCCATGGAAAAACCAAAACAAAATTTTGGCCAATCCATACCTGCCCCTCTGACTATGGGGAAGAATCGGTGAGTTCATGCAGGCAAAGCACTTGGAACATGACCTGCATGTGTTTAATTGTTTAATAAATCTTAGAGAAATAAAAAAAGTTTTTTAAGAAAACCCTGAAGACCTCTTGTGCCAGCAAAGAGTCAAGGGTTTCCATGTGGGTGGGCCCGAGTCTGACTCTCAGCTTTACAATAAGATGCCATCTGTTTGAGGACATACCTTCCCAGGGCCTCAGTTTCCACATCTGAGCAGTGGGCAGAACTCACTCACTCTAAGGACTGTGCACAGAATTCAGTGACACAGGCCTGCAAAGAGTAAGCAGTGCTTGGTCCCTGTGTGCTCAGTAACTGTGCATACATCACCCCCGCTGCTTCCCCATGGCCCAGAAATCCAAGATCTCCACTTTCGAGAAGATGTGGGCCTTCATGAGCAGCAAACCTTCGGCGCTGGTGAAGAACAATGAGGAGGGCATCCAGCGGACGCTGACAGCCGATTACGCGCTGCTCATGGAATCGACCACCATCGAGTACGTCACCCAGAGGAACTGCAACCTCACCCAGATCGGGGGCCTCATCGACTCCAAGGGCTATGGCATCGGCACGCCCATGGGTGAGCACAGGGGCTGCAGACGGGAGGGTGGGGGGGGGACAGAGGGCAGGCAGGACCCCCAGGTTCACTCGTGCACACGTGGCCTCCCACTCCCTCTCTCAGATTACCCCCTGAGCCTTGAAAGGGCTCAGCCCAGAAACAAAAGGGCAGAGCCACAGGCCTCATGAGGTCAGCGCTGGCCTGAGCAGAGGAGACCCAGGGGCGGACACAGAGATGGGGGTCAGTGCAAGGTCTTGCCTCCTCTCTCTGACCTCACCCCTGCTGAGGCAGCTCAGATACACTGGGCCTTCCAGAGGCCTGCGTGGGGGAAAGGGATTCATAGGCAAAACTCTCCACCCTGGATCCATGGAGACACCATTGGTGGATTAAAAGAGGGGCCTTCTGGCACTGGGGGCCCCCTTCGGAAGAGCGTGCTGAGAGAGCTAGTGATGGTGGCTAGCCCCAGCCAGGGTGTTGGCAGGGGTACACAGACGGGCTGAAGGCCGCTGATGGCCAGGGTCCCCTCTCCCCCACCCAGGCTCCCCGTACCGGGACAAGATCACCATTGCCATCCTGCAGCTCCAGGAGGAGGACAAGCTGCACATCATGAAGGAAAAGTGGTGGAGGGGCAGTGGGTGTCCTGAGGAGGAAAACAAAGAGGCCAGCGCCCTGGGCATCCAGAAGATCGGGGGCATCTTCATCGTCCTAGCCGCCGGGCTGGTCCTGTCTGTGCTGGTGGCTGTGGGCGAGTTTGTGTACAAGCTCCGCAAGACTGCAGAGCGAGAGCAGGTAAACCTCCAAGAACTGGAGTGGGCACGGGGAAGGGACGGAACAGATTGGGACCGCACTGGCTTCACACGCCTTAGGTGCCAGGTGCAAGGTGGTGTCTGATCCCCCCCCTCCCCCATAGCCCGCTCTGCATCCCCTTCACCAGGAAGCCCTGCCAGCCCCATTCTGCATGCTTTCCCATCACGCTGGCTCCACTCCAGGCCATGCCCATCATCCCCAGCTGGACCACGCACTAGCCTCTGGTCGGGTCTTTCTGCCTCCGCTCTTCCTCTCCACCAGCTGCTCTCCATACAGCAGCCAGTGCCCTGTTTAAAACTTAATTCGAACCATGTCGTTCCCCTGCATAAACCCCTCCAGGGTAATTGTGGATGCTTCGTGATGCTTACATAGGGGTTCATTATACTGCTCTCTTCACTTCTGCATATATTTGGAAATTTCCATAATCAAAAGTTTAACAGAGAAAAAGAGTTAAGAGGGCTAGCCCAAACTTGCTAGGTTCAACCCATCTGATTAATTCACGTGTGGTTGGGCAGTGGTTCCGCGTCCCAGTAGCAAATTGAAATCACAGGGAGAAAGTGTTTTAAGTGCTAATACCCTGGCCTCACTCCCAGAGACTGTGTTTTAATTGGTCTGTGGCGGCCCCTGGGATTGGCTTCTTAAGAAAGTGTATGGAGTGATTTGAATGTGCACCTTGAGTGGATGGCCAGTGGTCTGTGGGGACGCTCTTCTCACAGGGAAGTTCAAAGGGAGACAGGGCAAGTGTGGAAAGAGACTGTGGTTAAGTCTTCTGTATAAGATGCACTTACACATCCACCCCAAATTCAGTGAAGTCGTTTCTCATCAGTAAGCCTGAGTGAGCAAAGAGGAACGGCAAAGATAATTCTTGGTGTTCAAGTTCACATAGGTGTGAGAAAAAGGACAGGTTACCGCACTGCTCAGGGGGAGTCCAAGAGGGTAAGTTTCCAGAAGGTAACTCTGCAGTATGGCCAGAGTCTTTAAAGGAGCCTACATGTTTTGATCAGTCAATTTCTACTTTTAGAAATGCACCCAATGGAAGTGGCCAAAACATGTGCAATTTTATTGACAAGAATGTTCACTGAAGTGTTCATTGTAATGTGAAAAAAAAAAGTGAGAAAACCTAAATGTCCAATAATTGGGAATAGTTTTAAAAATTATGATTCATCTAAGAACAATCAAATCCTTTAGGTTACATTAAAATTACATTACAATTGAAATGAGCTCCAAATTCCATTAAAAAGCCTATAGGATCTAATCCTTACCCACCTCCCCAGCCTCCTCCTTCCCACCCTCCCCTCTCTTACTCTGCTCCACACACACTGGCCACGTTTTTAGTCCCTAACCAGCCAAGCACACTTCTGCTTTAGGGCCTTTGCACATTCTGTTCCAGAACCCTGCACTGTGCTTCCCGCAGAGCCCCATATTCTTAGAGTCTTCTGGGCATTCAGCTGAAGCTCAAGTAGTCTTTCCCACCTATCACCCCTCCCTACCCAACTCTACCCCATTTCAATGCTTTCAGTTCACTTCAGTCGCTCAGTCGTGTCCGACTCTTTGCAACCCCATAAATCGCAGCACGCCAGGCCTCCCTGTCCATCACCATCTCCCGGAGTTCACTCAGACTCATGTCCATCGAGTCTGTGATACCATCCAGCCATCTCATCTTCGGTCGTCCCCTTCTCCTTCCCCCAATCCCTCCCAGCATCAGAGTCTCCAATGAGTCGACTCTTCTCATGAGGTGACCAAAGTACTGGAGTTTCAGCTTTAGCATCATTCCTTCCAAAGAAATCCCAGGGTTGATCTCCTTCAGAATGGACTGGTTGGATCTCCTTGCAGTCCAAGGGACTCTCAAGAGTCTTCTCCAACACCACAGTTCAAAAGCATCAATTCTTTGGTGCTCAGCTTTCTTCACAGTTCAACTCTCACATCCATACATGACCAAAGGAAAAACCATAGCCTTGACTAGACGGACCTTAGTTGGCAAAGTAATGTCTCTGCTTTTGAATATACTCTCTAGGTTGGTCATAACTTTTCTTCCAAGGAGTAAGCGTCTTTTAATTTCATGGCTGCAGTCACCATCTGCAGTGATTTTGGGGCCAAAAAAATAAAGTCTGACACTGTTTCCACTGTTTCCCCATCTATTTCCCATGANGTACTCCTTTTCCTATTTGGAACCAGTCTGTTGTTCCATGTCCAGTTCTAACTGTTGCTTCCTGACCTGCATACAGATTTCTCAAGAGGCAGGTTAGGTGGTCTGGTATTCCCATCTCTTTCAGAATTTTCCACAGTTTCTTGTGATCCACACAGTCAAAGGCTTTGGCTTTATTTTCTTAATAATAGTTAACTCTTTCTGAAACTATTTATTTGTCCACATGTTTATAATCTGTTTCTATCCCATCATCAGCGTTCCCTGAGTGCTAGGGCCTTGTCTGTCTGTTTCACTGCTATGTGCCTAACACCTAGAACACCAGTGCCTGGCACAGAGTTCAGCTCAGTTCACTTCAGTCGCTCCGTCGTGTTCGACTCTTGGAGACCCCATGGACTGCAGCACACCAGGCCTCCCTCTCCTTCACCAACTCCCGGAGTTTACTCAAACTCATGTCCATTGAGTCAGTGATGCCATCCAACCATCCCATCCTCTGTTGTCCCCTTCTCCTCCCGCCTTCAATCTTTCCTAGCATCAAGGTCTTTTCAAATGAGTCAGTTCTTCGCATCAGGTGGCCAAAGTGTTGGAGTTTCAGCTTCAACATCAGTCCTTCCAATGACTATTCAGGACTGATTTCCTTTAGGATGGACTAGTTGGATCTCCTTGCAGTCCAAGGGACTCTCAAGAGTCTTCTCCAACAGTTCAAAACATCAATTATTCAGTGCTCAGCTTTCTTTATAGTCCAACTCTCACATCCATACATGACTACTGGAAAAACCATAGCTTTGACTAGATGGACTTTGTTGGCAAAGTAATGTCTCTACTTTTTAATATACTGTCCAGGTTGGTCATAAATTTTCTTCCAAGGAGTAAGTCTTTTAATTTCATGGCTGCAATCACCATCTGCAGTGATTTTGGAGCCCAAAAAGATAAAGTCTGTCACTGTTTCCACTGTTTCCCCATCTATTTGCCATGAAGTGATGGGACCAGATGCCATGGTCTTCGTTTTCTGAATGTTGAGCTTTAAGCCAACTTTTTCACTCTCCTCTTTCACTTTCATCAAGAGGCTCTTTAGTTCTTCACTTTCTGCCATAAGGGTGGTGCTATCTGCATATCTGAAGTTATTGATATTTCTCTTGGCAATCTTGATTCCAGCTTCCAGCATTTCTCATGATGTACTCTGCATATAAGTTAAATAAGGAGGGTGACAATATACAGCCTTGACGTACTCCTTTTCCTATTTGGAACCAGTCTGTTGTTCCATGTCCAGTTCTAACTGTTGCTTCCTGACCTGCATACAGATTTCTCAAGAAGCAGGTTGGTGGTCTGGTAGTCCCATGTCTTTAAGAATCTTCCGCAGTTTATTGTGATCCACACAGTCAAAGGCTTTGGCATAGTCAATAAAGCAGAAATAGATGTTTTTCTGGAATCCTCTTGCTTTTTCAATGATCCAGCAGATGTTGGCAATTTGATCTCTGGTTCCTCTGCCTTTTCTAAATCCAGCTTGCACATCTGGAAGTCCATGGTTCATATACTGTTGAAGCCTGGCTTGGAGAATTTTGAGTATTTCTTTACTAGCGTGTTAGATGAGTGCAATTGTTTGGTAGTTTGAGCATTCTTTGGCATTGCCTTTCTTTGGGATTGTAATGAAAACTGACCTTTTCCAGTCCTGTGGCCACTGCTGAGTTTTCCAAACTTGCTGGCATATTGAGTGCAGCACTTTCACAGCATCATCTTTTAGGATTTGAGGTAGCTCAACTGGAATTCCATCACCTCCACTAGCTTTGTTCGTAGTGATGCTTCCTAAGGCCCACTTGACTTTGCATTCCAGAATGTCTGGCTCTAGGTGAGTGATCACACCATCGTGGTTATCTGGGTCATGAAGATCTTTTTTGTATAGTTCTTCTGTGTATTCTTGCCACCTCTTGTTAACATCTTCTGCTTCTGTTAGGTTCATACCATTTCTGTCCTTTATTGAGCCCATCTTTGCATGAAATGTTCCCTTGGTATCCCAATTTTCTTGAAGAGATCTCTAGTCTTTCCCATTCTATTGTTTTCCTCTATTTCTTTGCATTGATCACTGGGGAAGACTTTCTTATCTCTCCTTGCTATTCTTTGGAACTCTGCATTCAAGTAGGTATATCTTTCCTTTTCTCCTTTGCCTTTCACTTCTCTTCTGTTCACAGCTATTTGTAAGGCCTCATCAGACAGCCATTGCCTTTTTGCATTTCTTTTTCTTGGGGATGGTCTTGATCCCTGCCTCCTGTACAATATCACAAACCTCCGTCCATAGTTCTTGGGTACTCTGTCTATCAGATCTAGTCCCTTGAATCTATTTCTCACTTCCACATATAATCATTAAGGGATTTGACTTAGGTCGTACCTGAATGGTCTAATGGTTTTCCCTACTTTCTTCAGTTTAAGTCTGAATTTGGCAATAAGCAGTTCATGATCTGAGCCACAGTCAGCTCCTGGTCTTGTTTTTGCTGACTGTATAGAGCTTCTCCATCTTTGGCTGCAAAGGATATAATCAGTCTGATTTCAGTGTTGACCATCTTGTGACGTTCATGTGTAGAGTTGTCTCTTGTGTTGTTGGAAGAGGGTGTTTGCTATGACCAGTGAGTTCTCTTGGCAAAACTCTATTAGCCTTTGCCCTGCTTCATTCTGTACTCCAAGACAAAATTTACCTGTTACTCCAGGTATTTCTTGACTTCCTACTTTTGCATTCCAGTCCCCTATAATGAAAAAGACATCTTTTGGGGGTGTTAATTCTAGAAGGTCTTGTAGGTCTTCATAGAACCGTTCAGCTTCTTAAGCATTACTGGTCAGGGCTTGGATTACTGTGTTACTGAATGCTTTGCCTTGGAAATGAACAGAGATCGTTCTGTCATTTTTGATACTGCATCCAAGTACTTCATCAGACTCTTCTGTTGACTATGATGGCTACTGCATTTCTTATAAGGGATATTTGCCCACAGCAGGAGATATGATGGTCAACTGAGTTAAATTCACCCATTCCAGTCCATTTTAGTTCACTGATTCCTAAAATGTTGACATTCACTCTTGCCATCTCCTGTTTGACCACTTCCAATTTGCCTTGATTCATGGATCTAACATTCAAGGTTCCTATGCAATACTGCTCTTTACAGCATCAGACTTTACGTCTATCACCAGTCACATCCACAGCTGGGTGTTGTGTTTGCTTTGGCTCCATCTCTTCATTGTTTCTGGAGTTATTTCTCCACTGATCTCCAGTAGCATAGTGGGCACCTGCTGACCTGGGGAGCTCCTCTTTCAGTGTCACATGGACCACGGCCTGTCTAACTCAATGAACTATGAGCCATGCTGTGTGGGGCCACCCAAGACAGATGGATCATGGTGGAGAGTTCTGACAAAACGTGGTCCACTGGAGAAGAGAATGGTCAACCACTTCAGTATTTTGCCTTGAGAACCCCATGAACAGTATGAACAGTATGAAAATGGCACAGAGTAGGTCTCGGTAAATAGTCACAGAATGAAGAGGAGACATAAGGAGGGAAGATGTCCTGCATTTAGTGGAGGAGCAAGAGGAAGCTTGGTGAGGTCACACAGAGGGTAAGAAACAGTCAGAATTCAAATCCAAGTCCTCATTCCCCGGTACCACATGACCTAACTGCAGCCTGTCTGAGTGCCGATGCCCAGGCCTCCCCGGGCAAGTTGAGACATTGACAGCCTGCTGCCTTCTCGACAAGCCATGGGACAGCCTCTGGCAGCTGGTCTCATAGAAGCCACTGCCATCAGATACCTGTGGGCAGTGTGCCCTTGAGCTGTCCCTCTTGGACACCCACAGGGACCCAAGCCAGGAAAAGCCCTTCAGGGACCTGCCTCCCCACTGAGAAATCTACACTAGACTTTTCTGAATGGGAGCAAAGTGACTCCTCCCTTCAATGGGAACCCCTCTCACAGAGGTTATCCATATATTCATCAAGTGTTTCTTAAACCCTGACTCTGAGCCAGGCCTAGAGGTGGAGGCTGGGCTCATAGGATGAAACTGGCTGGTTCCTGCCCTCAGAAGCTAGTGGAGAAAAGTCAGGTGGGTAAACTACTCAGACCTTAATGTGCATGCCAGTCAGAACCACAGTTTGTTCATCAGGAAAATGGGGCTAAGATGATATCACCTTAGATTCCAGACAAGGACGTGATGCTTTGTAAGCTGCTCTCCATACTACCTGGGCTTACCTAGTGGTTCAGTGGCAAAGAACCCACCGCCAATGCGAGAAATGCAGTTCAATTCCTGGGTCGGGAATATCCCCTGGAGAAGGAAACGGCAACCCACTCCAGTATTCTTGCCTGGGAAATCCCATGGACAGGAGCCTGGCAGTCTACAATCCATGCAAAAGAGTTGGACACAACTTAGCGACTAAACAACAACCCACACTAATCACCTTGCTGGGGGCAGAGGGCGGGTGGTGTAAATGTGTGAAGGAAACCGGTGGCCTTAGCACAGGCTCTGGGAGGAAGGGGAGGAGTTGGCTGGAGTTCCATGGCCGGGCCTCACCCCTGTGCTCCTTCCCCTCCCACCCCCGACCCCAGCGTTCCTTCTGCAGCACCGTGGCTGACGAGATCCGCTTCTCCCTTACCTGCCAGCGTCGGGTCAAGCACAAGCCGCAGCCTCCCATGATGGTCAAGACTGACGCCGTCATCAACATGCACACATTCAACGATCGCCGGCTTCCAGGCAAAGACAGCATGACCTGCAGCACATCATTGGCCCCCGTGTTCCCCTAGGCACAGGTGGGGTGGGGACCACCGGCCTGGGGGCAGGGCGGAGGAGAGCAAAGGAGACTGGAAGGGACATCCCCAGGCCCCATGCTGGACTTGGGGACCAGAGCTGCTGCCTGCCTGTTGGGCCAGGAGCCCTCTGCCCTTACCTACCAGGAAACCAGCAGGCCCCCAGGCCAGCTGCTTGGGCTTCACCCTCCTGTTGTTTCTTCTATGGGTTTCTAAAGCTGCCAGCCAAGACAGCCAAGGCCAAAGGAAGCACATGCCTCTCTCAGGCCAAATCCACCTGCCCCTCAACTCTCTTCTATAGTCAGAAGTTTCTACCATGGCCCTGCAGGGGCCAAAGAAAACAGGAAACAGCTCTCATGTTGCCGCTCCTTCCCCATGAGGCCAGGCCTCCTGGAACTTGACTATGAGACCAGAGACACAGACCTTGGGTACCGAAAAGGATGTTATCGTTTGGCTGCCAAGGGAGCTGAAGCTGGAGGACAGCCACCCTACATGCCTGGTCAGAAGGAAGAACTCATCCCCCAGGGGCTGCTCACATGGTCCTGATCTCCTGGACTTGACACCACCCATGGTGGAGCCCCTGTTTGGGCAAAGTTAAAGGCAGGAGCCCCACAGGGAAAAAGAGGAGTTTGGAGTCTGGAAGAGAGGAGGATGCACAGAGAATGCCAATTTGAATTCTTCTGGACAATGTCCCAAAGGGTCCCGCTCCTCCAGGTCTCTAGGAGTGGGAGAGTGGTCAGAGCAAATTCTCTTCCCAGTTATGACCGGAGGAGAACAGACCCCCGGGATCTCTCGCAAAGGATGCCTGGAGACTCGGCCAGAGGAACAGTGAATTCCATGGAAATCCCACAGGCCCTCAAGCTATTGGATTTTATTTTGCTGGTTTCCAAGCTGTTTTCTAAACCCCGGTGGCATTAGGACCCTTGAGCTCTTTGCCATCCACTCTTCAGCGACTCCCCATTCCTGGCCAGTTGACCTTGACCGTCTTCTGTCATCATGGAAGGAGGAAAGTGGCCTAGATTGAAGTGAACATTGTCACCCATCCTCCAAGGAGGATCAAGTCCACTGCACAGGCTCACTTTGGGGTAGCTGATTGGGGGGCGCTTAAAGAACTCCATGCCTCCTGGACTTGTCAAGCCTAAAGATGCCCCCCAGAGAAAGAAAGCTTCCAGGGAGCAGAATAGCCTCCTTGGTAGAGGCCTCTGGACTGGGGAGGCTGAAGCTGCCTCCTAGAGAATTAACCAAAGACCCCACACAGAGATACAAGGTTGTGGTAGCCCCTGGTCTCTTGTCCAGAGGAGCTAGGACCTTGTGGGGTTTGGGGGTTCAGCAGAGGAGGTGCAGCGAGGGGTGGACCAGGTGATATGTGGGTTCCAGCCAGCTGGGACAGATACTCTAGGTCTGAGACTCTTAAGATTCTGGGAAGAGAATGAGACGTGGAGGGATTAGGAACAAAGTGTCCTTAAAGAGAGCACGATGAGGCCAGCAAGGCTGCCCATGGCCAAGGGCAGAGGGCAGGCTTTGCGCCAGG
This sequence comes from Redunca redunca, assembly GCA_006410935.1. Classification (NCBI taxonomy): domain Eukaryota; kingdom Metazoa; phylum Chordata; class Mammalia; order Artiodactyla; family Bovidae; genus Redunca; species Redunca redunca. Next base: position 347,225 of record SJYQ01001849.1, on the reverse strand, counting down.
GAAAGGGAGCTGGAAATCTGTACAGACACCAGGAGACACCAGCCACCCACCCCTGCCACTCTTCTGCTTCTGCCTGGGGACCCTGGTTAGGAAAAGAGCCACATTTAGGTCTCAAGAACCTTATCAGTTGGGGTGAAGGGTAATCTCTAACTCTCCTCAGGAGTCCCAAAGCAGGAGAGCACAGTGGACGCATGTGAAAACTACTGTTTCTTCTCCAAACGGGGCCAAACCAGCTGGTTCCCAGGGCCACAGCAGTTCCGACAGGCTGTGAGCACTGGAGGTGGGAGAAGAGGGATAGAATGCCACGTGGCCAACATGCATCATGATAGGAAAAGCCATGCTGTTGTGAGCTCCTGGATGTAGGAATGTATGTGTGTCTGTGTGTGTGTGCGCATATATGTGTATCTTCGTATGTCTGGTCTTTGGGGGCTGGGCATGAAGGATAAATGAGGGCATGTAACAGAGTCCTGGGCATGCAATAATAGGAGAACCCTTTGGGATCTGATGTGTGTGTGTGTGCTCGTGTGTGTGAATTTGGGGTGAAGGAGATAAATCTGGACAAGCAGCAGGACCCCATACATGTAAAAACAGGAGAAGCCATGCCATATTGGGGTTCTGGTGAGTATACATATGTATACATACGTGAACAACTGTGTATGCTTGTGTGTGTGTGTGTGTGTGCACGCACGCTTTTGTGCACCTAATGGCAGAGGGTGGAGGACAAGATAAAATATGTTTTAATGGAGAAGCTGCTGCTGCTGCTAAGTCGCTTCAGTTGTGTCCAACTCTGTGCGACCCCACAGACAGCAGCCCACCAGGCTCCCCCGTCCCTGGGATTCTCCAGGCAAGAACACTGGAGTGGGTTGCCATTTCCTTCTCCAATGCGTGAAAGTGAAAAGTGAAAGTGAAGTCGCTCACTCATGCCCAACTCTTCACGACCCCATGGACTGCAGCCTACCAGGCTCCTCCACCCATGGGATTCTCCAGGCAAGAGTACTGGAGTGGGGTGCCGTTGCCTTCTCCAATGGAGAAGCTAAATAAGTTTAAATGGAGAAGCCCTGTCATCAAGGGGTCCATTTGTGAGCACGTGTGCCTGTGCGTGTGCAGTGGAGCATGGGAGGGAAGACAGAACTAGACCAGTACACAGCACAAGGGAATGCATGTTGCATGTGAGGAGCCACATGGGCCTAGAGTTCGTGTGTGTGTGTTCACACATGTGTGTTCAAACGTACACATATGTTCCAGCTCACAATAGGGGCAGAGATGGACAATCAGGAAGGGAACTAGAGTCGGGGTACACTTCTGCCATGGAGAGAGGTCATTTGTCACAAAGATTTGCTGAGATTACATAGGCCTAGGGAGACTGGCCAAGTAGGGACGAAACCCTGCAGGCACCCACAGCTCATGACTCCTTTGCTCTCTATGGAGTGTCCTATTTGAAGGGAAAAATGACTGTTTTTGGCAATTTCCAGATAACCAGATTCTGATGAAGGTATTTGCCAATTTTTTCTCACCAGTCACAGACATGAGCCACTCTCTTTCTTTATCCGGTCTACCTTCATGCCACACGCCCACATCCATGTTCGTATCACACACTCGACTGTGTGTGTGCTTTTGTGTGTGACACGCCATGACCGTGTCATTTCTTCTGAGGCTATGCACATATATAGACTGTGATGACAGGAAGACTAGGAGCTGGCGGGGTAGGAAGAGCTTCATCAAAGGAGGGGCGGAAGGTGGAACTCAGCGGCACAATTCCATTAGGGAAATCCCCCGAAAGGGACTGACATGATTTCTCAAGTCTTACATGGAGATGGGAGGACACACAGCCTGATATCGCCTCCCATTCAAGCCTTATGTCCGTGTGTGGATAATGGTTCCAACTCTGCCTGATGACCTGTCTTTGTCTCCGAGACCAGCCCAGCATTCAGAGTGCAGCGGAGGTCGCTTCTCTCCGAATGTGAGCTCTGTCCCAGGGGACGAAGGTGCTGCTGCGCCTTGGGGTGGGGGCCGGGGAACTATTCCCAGCAAGGTGGGTCAAGTGGAAATAACGTTCAGGCCCACCTGCCCGCGGGAGTGGATCTGAGCCACGGTGAGTGCGTGCACGCACACACGGAGGCACTGAGGTCAGGGGCAGCTCAGCACTGGTTTGGATAGAGCAGAGGATGGGACTGGCCCAAGCAGGCACTGGACTGTTCCTGAAGAGAAGAGCACCCCTACCTTCCACCTCCATCCCCCACCCCAAAATGCCAGTGCCTCCCCTCAGCCTGAGCCAACTGGCCAGATTGAGGGGCAGCACTGGGTACATACACAGCTTGCCAAGGCCCTGGGTATGGGGCCACAAGGCCTCATTTTCTCTCTCCCCTTGACCTGTTACTAGTCCCTCTTCTGTGGACAGATAAGAAAATCCTGAGAACTTTGTCACCATTCAGTGGGCCCCATGCTGGGCGCGTGTCTCAAGACGAGTAAGGCCCCCTTGGCTGAGGAGCTGACTCTGAGTGTCTGAAGGGTGGGAGCACCTCCCCTGCTCACAGCCAAGACTCTGTCTCCACTAGCCAAGCCCACAGGTTCCCCGCAAGGCCCGGGGCATGGGCAGAGGGGAAGTCCAGCCCTGGATGGAGGAGGGCTCTGGCAGTGGAGAGAAGGCTCCACGTGATTAGAAGTTTCTCCCTCCCTAAGCCCCAGGAAAGCAGAAATCAGACACAGGCACCCGCTCACCCAGAACAGTGGGAAGCTCCCTCCCTGACCTCTCCCAGGTGGGTGTGCCATGTGTGGGCTGGCGGCTGCAGCATCATCACTCAGCACGAAGCCCATCCCTTCCCAGACCCTTCCCAGCTCTCTGGTCCTGTGTGGACAGCCATCTGGGAAGGCCTTAGCCATCTGGACAAACAGCTGTATGGACTTAACTTCTGAGATGGGCCCAGCCCCGTGGACAGACTCAAGAAGTGCGCCCAGCTCTGTAGAGGGGCCTCTGGACTAGGCCCATCTGGAGAAGCCCCAGGCTGGGAGGACCCATCTGGAACGGGCCCAGCTGCTTGCCCCAGTAGAAGGGTCCCGCCCTCCGTCCCCCGGCCAGCCTGAATGGAGCCTTCCTTTCTGTCCTGGCTTTGCCCAGGAGTTAGAAGTTCAGAGATGAGGCCATACATGAAAGTCACAAAACTGTTTTTGGTAGAAGGTTAAAGTTCTGTACAGTATATATATGAATGTAAAAAGATATATATATATGCTGTATATATATATATATATATGCACAGTGTATATATGACCTGTAGCCCATGTGTATACGCACCCCTCCCCGCACGTCTGCACACAGAGTGTACATTACCCAGCCAGTGTGGGTGGGGACCAGGTGAGCGGCGGAGGCTGCAGCTGCAGAGTCTGGGATGGAGGCTGCTTGGGGCAGGGGCTGCGGAGAGCCCTGTGGGGGACGGGAAGGGCCCATGCACGTCAGAGCTGCAGACCCTGAGGAGGAAGGGAGAACCGAGGGGCTGGCGGGTAGGCCTCCTGAGGACGACAGGAGTGGTCCAAGGGCCTTGTCTGCATCTGAGAGGCTCTGAGGATTGTCGGGCTTCTGCCTGGGGGGCAGTGTCATACAGCACTGGGCTCCTGGGCCAGCATGACAGCTGCAGTCCCAGGGCAGTTAGCAGGGAGCTGGAAGGACTGGGAAAGAGGGGGCCACTTGCTGGACCAGCTCTCAATACCTGTCTGCCCAGCTGCCAGGGATGCTCTACCTGGAATACCCTAGGAGGCTGGAGTATGGCAGAGGCCATTGCCTGACATTCTCAACCATACACAAAGACAACCCAGCTCCCAGCTAAGAAAAACCCTTTTTCAGGAGGACGGCCCCCTGGGCGTTGCCAGCATGCCAGTCCGATGTCCCCGGCCCCTGTCTTCTAGAACAGACTTCAAATCACCCTGCAGCGTCTCTATTTTACAGATCAAAACTGAGGCCTCCAGATGTAAGAAAACAGCTGTGGACCCAGCAATTCTAGCCTTGCGTTTGTCCCACCCCAGACAATCTCCCCAGCCCCATTTGACCGCAAGGTCAGCTGTCAGGGAGTGACTGGGGAGCCAGAGATGTGAGCAGAGCAGTGACAGGGGGTGAAAGAGGGGAAGCCAAGAAGGCAGTCTGAGCACAGCCTCGTGCCATATGTCTGCCCTCTCTCCCCTGCCACACCTTCCCTGCAGGGCAGTTGGCATAGAGCCTGGCCCCACCCCTGCGGTACCTGCAGACCTCCGTCTCTACCACACTCGGATCCGTCTGTTCTTTCCCTTCTAACCCTTCAGCAAGTGGTTCGGCTCCATCACCGGCGAGAGCATCTCTGGACCATGTGGGAAAGGGTCTGGTGTGGGCTACCGTGTGGTCAGCGGTCTGCCCTCTGCTTTAGCCCCATACGTCAGACTGGCCTGCACTTAACTCTGGGTCTGCTTCTGTTTGGGGTCCTGACGGAGCATACCTGAACCCACACTCCTGAGGATGGGCCTGTCCTGACTCCAGGACAGGAACAAGACGCTCCAGGGGCCCCCTTGCCACTGTGCTCCAAGCCCCCAGCCCACCTCTGCCTGGGCCAGCTTCCCAGCTGCGCCTCCCACAATGGGGACTTGGGTTCCCAGCCCCTTGGTGAAGCCCCAGAACAGCACCATGTGAGACCCCTGGCCTGTCCCACCACCCAGACCAGAGTGCCTGGACACCCTCCCAATCCCACTCAACATAGTTCCCACACACTGGTCTCTGGGCCATTCAGGGGATGCCCTTTGTGGACATGCAGAATTTCTATGAATATAGTTTTTTGTAAACATTTTGTAACAATTTGGGTTTCATAGTAACTGTGTTACTTGCCAATCATTCTAGGCTGATGTAAATAAATTTCCAAACAAATCTGATTATTTTCCTTTTTAAGACACTGTGATATATCAAAGTGCACAGTTTGCTGTATGAAGTAATATGGTTTTAAATTTTAAATAAAGAAATGTTTCTAGAAAACGGGGCCCTCTTGAGATGTGTTTTCTGCTTCTCTTGTCTCTTTAGAACCAGAGGGTCCTGAAGTTGTGCCATCTTCACCCAAGGTTGACTGTGTCCTGGGCAGGGACCCCTGGTGATGTCCAGGTGACTCCAGCCCAGGCTCCCGGTCCCCATTTCAGATGTTTACATGGGACATCAGTATTGATATCATCTGACTTCCATCTTCCCTTTTCTTGAGCATATTCCTCTCCATCTCCTCTCCATCCCATAGCTACCTTCGAAGTCGCCACGTCCCTGTGTGATCCTGTCCCTTGGCAACAGCTGAGGAACCAAGGTAAGCCTCTTATCCAGAGTTGGCCAATCAGAGGTCTTGCCTGAGCTTTTTCAAACTAGAAATTAGAGAGTGCTCAGTTGGTTACTCTTGGGTGATGGAAACTACACATAATAAAGGGTTCAGGGCAGGACACTTTAAGCAGGAAGAGGTTGAATACAGATGTTTACAAAACCAGTGAAAGATAAGGGAGCAAGGACATGCTGGGCTTCCAGTGGCTCTCAGAACAATACAGAAGTGACCCAGTAGAGGAGCGAGCCCCTCCAAAACTGGTACTAGAACTGGGAGGCAAGACACGCCAGACAACTATGCCCTCAATGTCAAGGCCTCCCTTCCCTTTGACCTTGGTCATCTCACCCTACCCAGAACCATCCTGCTGCAAGCTCTGAAGACCCAGGCCCAATACAACAGCAGCACAGAGCTGGACCTGTCCCCATTTAACCCTTCACCTGCCCTATCTGAAATGCTTATGAATCCCACCTCTCACTGCACTGCCCTATTCCTCTGTCTTGTCTAGCCCCAGAATGTGTAGGTTGGAGTGGACGCAGATCACTCAGCATCCCTCTGCTTAGGCCTGATGACAAGCCTCACCAAGCAGTACAATCAAGGAGGCCAGGGTGAACTTGCTAGGCTCTGCCCACCCCCACCCCACCACCACTGCACCTTCTTCAAGCTTCAGTCTCCTTCCCTGCAGACAGGAGACGCTAAGATCCGCCTCCCGAGGTTGTCATAGGGATTCGATGACACGGTAGCTGCCTTGCACTGCTACAGCTCATCATTTTCTGGTGGAGGGAAAGTAACAAATGACTGGACACCCCCCCAAATATTCCAAGAGTCAGAGCAGCCCAGGAACAGAGGAATCAAAGATGGCCAAATACTTACCTTTGTTCAACTTCAAAGAGGTGGGTTCTTGTCTCAAATCCAAAACAGCCGGAAGGATACATGATCCCCCCACCCCTCCACCACTTCCTCAATTAGGCCCAAGATTCCACAGGCTGGAGGAGGGAAATGGGGGAGGGACGGCCAGACAGAAACAGAATCATGTGTGGAGGGCTCCCCAGGTTGCCAGCGCTAGCCAGCTCCAGGGGGTGGACCCTAGTCTCCACCTGCACAAAGCTGGTACAGATGTGCCAGACTAGAACATCCTTTTCAGCACCTCCATGAAGACAGCTTCCTAAGCAGCCAGATGATGCCCCCTGGCTATCTTGCATGAGTGAAGAGCCATTTGTAGCCTGAGAGCTCCCCAGCCCACGTGACTAAGTCCTCTTTTATTGAATCAGGAAATCAGAGCTTTGTCCTGAATACGTAGAGGGAGGGTGGTGGTGCCTGGAGGCATCTCTCACCTCCAGCCAAGTGAGACTGGACTAGAGGTTTCCCTCTGAGTCGTGGAAAAGTCCCTCTCCACTGTTTTATTCATCACCACCATCATTATTGTGGTGGTGGTCGTCACTTCTGCTTCCCACGTGGTCGTCAGGAAGCCCCAGTGTCTTGGAGTTGATAGGCCAGGATGGTTCTGGAGCAGGTTCTGGTTAGGCTCCTTTTGGGCCTCTAGGTCTGGGGAAGTCCCATCCCAGATAACTGTACCCTCAGTGTCAAGGGCTCCCTTCCCCTTGACTTGGTCATTTCACCCTGCCCAGAACACAGAGGTCTGAGACCCCCTCGAGCTGGCTTTCACATCCTGTACGTCCCTACCATCTTCCAGGTCAGGGACACACCCTCCCCCTTGACATCTCCCACAGCAAGGGCCTCCGATCACTCATATCCAGAATCATGGGCGAGCTTCAAGGCCCTTCTGCCACCTTAATTTGAGCAGGTGATCTTGGACCATTCACAAACCTTAGCTTCTCTCCTATGCAGTGTGAATGTCCATTTTGACTGCCTTAGGGAGCTCGTGTAAGAATGAAAGAAAAAGCTCCCATGAAAGCACATGTTAAGTGTGAGGCATCGGCTCACTATCTGTGAGGGTCCTTCTCTGCTCTTCTGTCAGTTTCCCCTTCTCCTACATCTGCCCCAGCCCCCAGGTCCAGCTGAAGTGAGCAGGAAGGGTTCAGAGACCAGGCACTCCTGGGGCTGCAGGCTGCCATTCCAATAATCAGGCTGGGGCCAGGGCATGCAGCTCCCCCGGGGCCTTGATGGCACTTCCTTGGGAAACAGAAGCTGAGTGTTTAAGAAGCATCTGTCATTATGGAAACAAAGTTGCCAGGCCATTTTTTCTTTTACTATTTTTACTGCGGTTTCATTATCTTATGCAAATGAGGCCGCTGATGAAGCCTTTCTGCAGGGTGGCCCATGCTGGGACCAGCTCCACCAAGGGGATTTATTGCCTGCCTCAGCCTCCAGACTGGATCTGGGATGAGGAGGCCCTGTGGAGATGGCTTCCGGAGCAGCTGCCCCGCCCTGGAACACACGACTTCCTGCCAGACAAGCCCCCAGGTCCTGCCTCTGTCCTAGGAGAGCCCTGGTCCTTTATTTCCAAAGACGTAAGTGTCAACTCAGCCTGGCCCAGGCCTCTGTCCCCATTTCCTCAATAGCTGGGACTCCTTGAAGACAGAGTTGCCAGTACCCAGCGGGATGCAAGGGAAATGATGGGAAGCAACTGGGGCTCCATCCCTCTAGGACCTCTGGGAACAGCATATAATAAGCAACTCAGTTTCCCATTCAAGGAGAAGAGAGCTGGGCGAGGTACACCGCCACCTGGTCTTGGCTGGTCTCTGGAGGCTGGCGTCGTACACGTTTCTGGCATGCCCCGGGTGTAAAGTGGGCTCTGGGGTAGGATAAAGTCTCAGGGAAAGCAATGCAGGTGGTGGCAACCAATAACGGAGTGGTAATTGTGCACAAGCAATAATTGTGCAGACGTATAAGGGCAGGAGATACGTGTAAGACAGTACCAGCATCTGCTATGACCCCATTTTAGAGACAAAAGGTCCAAGGCTCAAAGAAGCCAAATAACTTGCCCACACTCCAGGGCTGTCTGCCTCCCCAGCTCAAGCATCCCAGTCGCTTACTATCTCCTGACTCTTTGCCCCTCCCTCACACATTTCCTCCCAGCTTGAAGTGTGCTGGCCAAGCTCACGTTCTTCCCAGTGAGTCCAGAGGCTCCCAGATGGGGGGAGAATTTCCCCTGAGAGTGCTCATCCCCTGTCCAGTCCCTCTGGCCCCAAACTATCCTTTCCAGTGTACCATGAGGACCAGCCTCCCCTCCTTCTGCCTAATTTAGTCTTGGAAATTCTCTCAAGTCTAATAAGGCATGTTCAGGCACCAGAGCAGGTCAAGCCTTCAGTAAGAGCCCTCTGAACTATGTGGGCACTTCCCTCTATGAGGTGGTCTAACTCAGCCCATAATTCCCAAGAGTTGGGCGTCAATGAAATGATGTGAAAAGTCAGAAGTTTCTCAGCCTCGCTCACCTGAAGTGGGTGTGGAGGGAATAAGGTCACAGCAGTTGCCATAACCCAAATGCCCTGCTCTGCGCCTTCTTGCGTTACCTTGACTTCCAGTCCCCCACAAAATCTAAGGGAAATGTGCCCCCTGCACTCAGAATCACCCTCTCATCTGAGGACCAGAGGTTAAGAGCTCTTATTGCTCAGCTCTTTCTTTTCCAGGAGAAGCTGTCATTAATAATAAAATAATAACAATAACAACAACAACAATAATAACACATCCTAGCTACCTGAGCAACAACTCCAGACCTGGGACAGTGTTCAGCACTTTGCATATCTCATCTTACAGAATTCTCACCATAACCCTATGAGCTAGGAGTTATTGTTCCCACTTTACAGATGTGGAAACTGAGGCCAAGAGAAGTAGGATAACTCACCCACAATTACCCAGTCAGTATCAGAATAAGGCTTTTCAGCTGGGACCTCCACATCATAGATTTGATAAATGAGTGAATAACTAAATGAATGAGTGAATCAGAAAGCAGTCAATAATCAATGGTGTTTAGAGACACTGGGGAACTTTCCTACTTATAGAAAAAAAAAATCCAAACTCGATTGGGCCAAAAATGAGAATTACTAATTACAGCCACTCACAGGAACGACCTACCATTTATACCTAATTGCAGTGCAGTCCAATAACAATTATGCACATCAATAAATGTGTCAGATTAACTTGGGTGTAAGCTTTATTTGATTGCAACACTAAAGCTGGTGGTGGCTCAGACTTGGGAGGCTGTGGCCCATCCTTGGAAGCCCATGGTCCCTTCTGGAAGCAAGGTTGGTGATAGAGGGGAAGTGGGAGGTGGGGGCAGAGAGGAGCAGAGCTCTCCTCTGCCGTGGCAGGTCTGTTCTGGCAAGCTCGGGAAAAATAGTTTGGCAGGGGGTCTTTGTGGGGCACACAACATCACAAAGCCTCCCCTCCCTCCCTCAAAGCCAAAGGCAGCTTCCTAATTAGAACATCCATAACCCTCAGCATCTGCTCCAAGAGAATTCAGCTGCTCTAAGATGGAGAAGTCCATTAACTTTATTGCAAAAACGTCGGACGTGCTTTTAGACAGAGGATCACTGCCAAGTGAGATAAACTGCCAGGACCTGCCAGCGGGACAGGCCAGAACTTCCTGTGGTCCCTAGTTGGGTCCTCCTGACTGCCTCCTCTCCCTAGCCAATGCCCTGGGTGGGACCACAGCCTCCTGGGAGGCTGGAGGTGGGGAAACTGAATTTCAAATGCAGGTGCAGTCTGAGCACACTGGCTTTCCCCGTGCAATTCACAGCCTGCTGGATGGCAGCGCCAAACTGGCACCATCGAACTCCCAGAATGCACCAGGAGCCCACTCCACGGTCAGGCCCCTCATTCCTGGGTCAGCAGGAGTTGGATTTGTTGGTGTCCCTGGGAGCAGTGGAGCAAGGTGGCTAAGAACAGGCTTTGGAATTAGATCTTCCTGGGGCTGAATCTCGACTTTGCCACTTAGGAGTCGCTGTGTGACCTTGCAACAGTGGCTTAATGTTCTGAGACTCCATAGTCACCTCTCAGAGGGTTAGACGAGATGACGCCGGGAACCTTCAACTCCGTGCCTGTCATGCAGCAAGAGCTCTGCAAACAAGAGTATCCCTGCCAGGTCGGCAGTGTGGAAATGGAGAGGAAACCAAAACCCTGAAAGTGTGTCAGGGAAGGGAGTAAACACCAGGTCGGAGTCAGTCAGTCCTGGTGTCTAATCCCAGCTCTGCCCTATGCTTTGTTGGCCTAGACCCTCAGTTTCCTCATCTGTAAAATGGGATTGATGGTCCCTGTCCTCCTTTCCCCAAAGGACAATTAGGAAGACGTGAAAGTACTTTGAGGCCGCTAAAAGGATATTCAAAAGTGCCACTTTATTGCTCCTGTTACTCTGGTTGTCAACCTAATGTCTAGTGCTCACCCCGGACACACCAGGCCTGAGGCTGGCTGTGCCCCAGCCTGGAATTCATCTCTGCCTCAGCACCCCATGCCACAGCCCTCCTGCCTCGTCCTGGGCAGCACGGTTCTCCACAGGGAACAACCACAGACCTCCCAGGCTTTGCAAACGTCTTGCCAAGTAGGCCTCCTGGGTGTCCTTTCTCAGATTCGGATTGTTCTTAATATGAATAATTAGCAGAAACAATCCAAGGGGAGGCAGCAGCCATAGCAATCGACCCCCATGATTTCCGAGCCGCGGGGAGAGCCCAGTTTTGCTCCAATCCGGATGCTGTAAATTCCCATCAAGCTAAGAAAATATAGTGCAATTTAGAAACACTGATACGGCAATAAAACACAGATCTCCAGCAAATGGAATTCGGCAACATCTAAAAATGGAGCCATACATTACTCCGCCTGCAAACTCCCTCTGGGGACACGCTGCTGGGAGAAGTTGGGGGAGTTTTAGGTCTAAGCTGATCTTTCCTTTCTGGATGAAGGCAGGACCACCCATGGCCGGATCCCAGGCAACCGTCTCAGGCAGGCCTCCTCCGTGGATCTGGAGAAGGATCCCAGCGGAGTTCCCCAGCCACAGGCCCTGTGGCCTGGCCTCTATCATCCGGCGGCGGCTGGAAGAAGCATTTCTGAACGGGTGGGAGAGGAAGGAGGGAGAGAAACTTACCGCCGTTTAGTCCTCACATATGGCCTTCAAGGGAAATGAGATTGCTCTTATTTATCAGATAAAGATCCTAACATTTGGAAGTAAAGCGACGTGTTCAAGGTCATTTGGGGACAAGTGGTAAAAGCTGGATTTGAACCCACATCTGTCAGCCTCTTTCTCTTCTATGTACATCCCATTACTGACTCTACAAAAGCCAGAATGGAACCAAATATCACTGCTCACTGCCTTCTGGGAGCGAAGATAGGAACACAGTCCACAAATGGGCTCATCACTCTACTTCCTGGTGTCTACAGCTACTGAGCGCATGCACATAACATGAGATTCAGGAAGAGGTGTGCTGACACAGTCCTCTGTCTCCTAAACAGATCAGGGAGACCTGAGTTCCCTTGGGAAGCATTGATGGAGAGAGGGCAGACTCACAGCCCCTAGTACACCTGGTATCTTCACTTCCCCCCGGTAGGGGCTCAGGGGCTCAGCACACCGTCCTCTCTGAACCAGGCCAGCCTCCTCACTAAACCCATTCCATCTCACCCTCAATGATACCCAGGCACACATGCATGCATGTGTGTGTGCGCAGGCACATGCGTGTGCATACACGCACGTGCGCATGCACACACACACACACACACACACACACACACACCATTCATTCTCACCTCCACACTGGTCCCCATCAGACTGTGAGCTCCATGGGAGCAGAGTGGGCTTGTGGTCCTTGACTGACTCCACTCAGGAATTCCACCAATACCTGGGCCTCTCTGGAGACAGCTTTTAGATGCTCCCCTGGGTCCTACTACACCCTGGTGCCTAGATCCCAAAAAGGGCAGAAAGACTAAGGTGGCCTTTCTGGAATTTGAATTTGTGTGTTAAGAATCCCAGCTCTGGAATCAGACAGACCTGGGCTTGCCTTCCAGCTCTGCCACCTACTAGCTGTGAGATAACTTGTGGAAACTACTTAATCCCTCTTAGCCTCAGTTTTCTCACCTGTAAAACAGTTAATAATAGGCCCTGCCTGGAAGTAGGGCTGCAAAGATTTTATGAGATTATGTGTATAAAGCACTTAGCACAATACTTGACCCACAGTAGGTGAATAAGAAACTGCAGTTAGTCAGGCTAGCCTAGGTTAGGCTACAACAAGCATCCCCACATCTTCATGGTTTAATACAGTTCCCTTTCACCGTGGATCTGGTGACCACCTGGGACAATTGTCCTCCACTGTGAAAATCGGTGGTCAAGGCTGCTTCCGTCTTGTGGCTCCAGCATCTCAACAGGAGGCCTTCTCTGTAATCACCTAAACAAAGAAATAAATGGACTGAAGCATCATATGAGTGCTTTCTACTGCCTCTGCCCAGAAGAATGGTATGATGTCCACTCACATCTCATAGACGAGAACAGCCCAGGTGGTTCAGAAGGTGAAGAATCTACCTCTGATGTGGGAGACCCAGGCTCGATCCCTGGGTTGGGAAGATCCCCTAAAGAAGGGAATGGCTACCCACTGCACTATTTTTGCCTGGAGAATTCCATGGACAGAGGAGCCTGTCAGGCTACAGTCCATGGAGTCACAAAGAGTCAGACACAACACTTTTATCCTTTGCATGTTTCATAGGCTAGAACAGCCAGACCTAGACTCGGCCTAACTGCCATCAGCAGTTGGAGTGTGTCTCCCATGTACCCCAGATGGAGAAAAGAACTGGATGCCAGTGAGTCCCCGCAACTTCTTCCACCATCCTTAGCTGTTATTGTCCCTCTCCTGCCTCTGTATCCAAGTTTGTTTTCTAGACCCAGAGCCAGCTGCACTCCCCAAGATTTTCCTCTTCCCCCTTTTCATTTCCGTCACGTGTGCTGCAGGCCACCCTGTGCCCCTCTGGCTAAGGCCAGCCCTGGCCCAGGGGAGGTGATTCTTGCAGAGGAAGGGCTATTTCTGAAGCCCCCCCAACCCTCTCCCCAGCCCCTCTTCCGCTGACTGAAGAGCCCTCGTCAATTTGTTGACAACTCCGAATCAGGCCTCCGGCATCTGATTACGGCGGTGCCTCTGACTGTCAGGGATAAATGTCTGTTGTCTTTAGGAAGATCTATGTTGATGGAAGTGTCAGCAGAGACAGTGGCGGCGGAACCAGATCCCTCCCCAGTGAGATGTCATTTGTGGGCAAGTCAGATATTTCCAGTTCCTGGCAGAACTCGGGCCTCTGAAGAGAGTGGAGATAGGATGGCTGGCAGATATGTGAGGCTGCCTGGGGTGAAGGGCAGGGAACCAGAAGCCAGAAGTGAGCAGATCATGTGTGAAGTGGCATCAGCGGCCCAGAAGGGAAACTACTTGAAAGAAGCTAAGCTTCTGGGCTGCAGGAGACACGAAGATCCTCCAAGCGGAATTCAGCAGGCCTGACAAACAGGGACCAGAACACAGTGCCGGCATGGTCTCTGGAAATTAGATCTGACTCCTGGTCCTATAGCCAGATAGCTGTGCATCCTTGGAATAATTGCTCAGCCTCTCTGTGTCTCCTTGGTAAACGAGTGCTCAAAAGCCTCATAAAACGGCAGTGAGATGGATGCAATGTGTTCAGCCTAGGGCTTGGCCCACAGCAAGACCTCCATCAGGGGTGAGTGGAAGCTCAGTGAGAGGGAAACAGGCCCATTCTGGAGATGCTGGGCCACTGTAACACGTTCTTCACCCAGACTGCCTTCGCCTGGACGATGCACCCATTCCTCTGTGAGTGTTGGCTGCTAATGGCTCCCAGCTGTCCCCTTCTCAAGTGCCTCCTTACCCCTGAGGCTAGGTTTCCTATTTCCTGGCACCTGGGTCAGCTCACAGCCTAAGACCTGCAACGTGGATGCACAAAAGACCTCCTTGTTTCCTTAAGATAGGACTGACTCCATGTGCTCCAGAGCTCAGCAGCAGGACCAGCACGAGGCTAGACTCCTGCTGAGACCATGAGCTTGCCCTTATCTTATCCTGCTGCTCTCTGGAGAGCATCTTCTCAACACATTACGGGTTCTCAAGTCCCCATCTCAAGCTCTGCTTCTAGAGAAACTGACCAAGACAGACATCAAACGGAAGGCCCAAAAATGAGCTCTAAGGGGGTCTCAGGTGGCCTAGAGCTGGTCATGACCTGGGTTTGACCCCAGCTGAGCAGCCAGACTGGGCTCCTGCACAGACACTGAGTTATGTGGCCTCTGGTGAACTTTGATCCCTTGCCTGGGGGCACTGGCCCAGAGCTGGTGTGGCATTTGGTCTGGGCATTCAGGATAAGCTTTAGGGAGATAGAGAGGCAAAGCAGGGAAGAAGACGAATTCCCAGCCCTTCCGATTTCTCTATTTATTGCCTCATTCATGGATGCCTTATCCCTATGTACTTAAACAGGATTTGAGAAGCTTAAAACTAAATGCACTTAAAAGGGAATGATCGTAAAAGCAAAACAGCACAAAAACCATGTCAAAGGAGTGAAATATTTTTATTTCCTTGGAGGTTTACTGGGATAATGAAGTCAGAGCTTCTTACTTAGATCACCAGGAAAGCGAGTTATTACACATAGCGCCCCTGAAGAGACAACGGAGCCCTTACTTCCCTGGGAAGTTGCTCCAGGAGTTCTGGGACCCCCGCAGGTATCCCCGCTGTCCAACCCTGGCGCTATGCCTCCTGACTTCAACAGAGGAGGCAGAGGCTCCCACCCCACCCCCAGCACTTTGCAGGGCCTGGGGAACATCCCTCCCCTGTCCAGGCACTTGCCACCTCTGCACAATGAGGGGGTTGAGCCTGATGATCTCAGGGAGGGAGTGCTCTCTAGCTCTGAGGCTCAAGAACCCCATCTAAGAAAACCAGAGGCCAGAGTTCCCAGGGCTCAAGCAGGTGGAATGTGAATCTCACCCTCCCAGGCGGTGGAAGATGCAGACACTGGGAGATGCTGAGAACCCAGCACCGGGTCTGAAGTGAAGTGAGAGTCACTCAGTCATGTCCGACTCTTTCTGACCCTGACTGTAGCCCTCCAGGCTCCTCTCTCCATGGAGTTCTCCAAGCAAGAACACTGGAGTGGGCAGCCATCCCCTTCTATTTGGAGACCAAACCTGGGTTTCCCACATTGCAGGCAGATTTTTCACCATCTAAGCCACCAGAGAAACCCACTGAGTCTGAAGCTGATGGACAAAAGTAAGGAGATTGGATACAGGGTCGAGCTAAACCCAAGACAGAGAAAGTACAGGAGAGGGACATCGAGGCAGGAGACCAGGACAACCTGCAAGCTCAGAAAAGCACTAGAACTACAAGGAAAGTCTCTGTCCCACTGGGAAGGTTTGATCTGAGCTAGGCTTAGAACCAAGAGAAACGAGCAGAGATAGAGAGGAGACCCTGCCCTGGCTGAGGAGACCTGAGAGCAGGCAGGAAAGAACTTGGGGGCCCTGGACCAGGGGTCTTCAGAGTCTCCACTCGTCACTGGCCACTTAGCTGGAGGCAGGCACTGTGCTAAGCCCTGGATGTGCGCTCCCTCTCCTATTTCATCCTCCCAGAGCTCTTTGAGATGGATTCCACAGCAAGCTCCATCTTGGAGGTGAGGCTAATGTTAAGACTC
Source organism: Redunca redunca (assembly GCA_006410935.1). Classification (NCBI taxonomy): domain Eukaryota; kingdom Metazoa; phylum Chordata; class Mammalia; order Artiodactyla; family Bovidae; genus Redunca; species Redunca redunca. The sequence goes on along the minus strand of SJYQ01001849.1, from coordinate 331,326 downwards.
TGCCCCAAGGTCATCACCTGGTAAGAAGCAGAGTCAGGTTTTGCCTCAGTTACCTCTGATCAGAGTCAGTGTTCTCCTGCCACAATGCCTCTCTCGGTGGGACTCAGGGCATTCTAGGTCCTGGGAGGACCCAAAAGAAGTCAGGTCCCGCTTTGCTAATCCCATCACTTTCTAGTGCCACATTTGTGCTCTCACTTGCTTTCAGGAGCTAAGCCCTTCACAGATTTGGGGGAGGGGCTATCAGGCACTGGATCAGAAGAGGATGGGAGAAGAATCTTAGCAAGTGGGGCCTTTCGGTGTCCATAGACGTCAGTTGGTTAGCCAGACCCCTATCTGATCTAGCACCTGACTGCACCCCACCTCGAGATCTCTGCCCTAAGCGTTTGCATTTCCCAGGACCAAGGAGGCAGCCTTTGAGTTTCAGGGCACCCAGCGGTGCTGGCTTCAAGCACTCCTGGTGCCCTGCTGGCACAGGGGAGACGTCAGGGGCATCTGCCACTTAAAGAGCATTTTTGTGCACCAAGGTGCCAGGAGCACACAGAACTCTTTGGCACAGTGGAGATTAGTGAGCTGAGCCTCTCATTTTGCAGGCAGCCCTGCTCCTTGGTGCTCAGAGACCAACATTTCATGGGAGCATCATCCAGGTGCAGAGCAGCTCTTGAAAGAAAACCAGGGCAGGCAGTGAGGAGTGTGAATGGTGTCCCTGAGCAGGGACCCTGAGGGTCCAGAGGCACCCAGGCTCAGGCCTGGCATCGAGGGCCAAGAGAGCATCACCCTGATTTCCTAGCACTTCAAGGGCCCCAGAGAAACCACAGTTACCACCATGCTGGGCATGAGGTTGATACTGTCATTATCCCCCTTCTATAGCTAGGGAAACTGAGGCTCAAACGAGAGGAGCTAGTTGAGAGTGAGGTTAAGAATGTGTTGGACCACACTGGTTGGTTAAATCCTGACTCTACCATCTTCCAGCTGTGTGTCCTTGGACAAGTTCCTTGACCTCTCTGAACCTCAACTTTTCCAGCTATAATGTGAAAGAAATAACAGTACTTCTCCTAGGTGTCATAATGGAAATTAGATAAAAAGTGAGAGCATGGAGATCAGCACCCAAAGTCCAGACGTTTCAGGGAGAAGTGAGCAGGAGATCAGAGTTGGGAAGTGAACCTCAGAAGGTAAGATATTAGAGGTGGGTTTAGGGGGCATGAGGCAGGTGTGGACGGAGCTACCTAGGTAATCACACTCGACCTAAGCTGCTTCAGCCTCTGCCTCACCCACCCTCTCCTGGCACCAGGAACAGTCTGCTCAAGAATCTGCTGCTAGTCCTGGAATGCTCAGCCAGCTTGGCTGAGGGTGGGTGGTCCTGTGGATCCAGGGGCAGCACAGACCCCCCTCTTTACCACTTACTGCCACACCCTGGTGGTGTCTTCAGGATACCACGAACATAGAATGTAAGATCTAAGCATCTGGGAACTCTTTCTATTCTGCCTAGCAACCCCAGTTCCCAGAAAAGGCTTTACCTGCAGTCAGTGATCAAGGAAGCTGCCCGTGTGGTCCAGAAATGTGGCTTTCTTGGACAGTTCCTGAGCTGAATTACAATAAACTCTCTCTGTCCCCGTGTTTCCATTTCTCAATCTCTCTCCCTTTTCTTCTCCTTTCCTCCTCTCTCCTTCCCAACTTCCTCACCTAATTCTTCCTACCACATTCAGGTCAAGAATCCAAGGCACCTTAAAACAATAGATGTATTAAACAAACTTCAAGGGAAGAGGAAATGAAAGCAAGCAAATTCAGAGCATGGGGTCAAGACAGGAAACACAAACCAGAAGTTACTACAAGGAACTTGGCTCCAGGCCAAAGCAGAAGGAGCTGGGATTTGTCACTGGATCTGGGGGTCCACAGGGTAAAACCAAACAGGCTGCACACGTGTCCTGGGTCTACAGACCACAGAACCATTTGAATGCCCTTACCAGCAGCTGATGCAAAGAGCTGGCTCATTGAAAAAGACCCCGATGCTGGGAAAGATTGAGAGCAGGAGGAAAAGGGGATGGCAGAGGATGAGATGGTTGGATAGCATCAGCAACTCTATGGACATGAGTCTGAGCAAACTCCAGGAGATGGCGAAGAACAGGGAAGCCTGGCACAGTGCATTCCATGGGTTCACAAAGAGTCAGACACGCTTAGGGACTGAACAACAGCCACTGACAACTGACTTAAATATCCTGCCCTAAAATCCTGCCCAGGGCCTGTGAATTGGCAGTGCTCTCTGGGGCTGCAACCTGACCCCCTGGGAGGACAGATGGCAGGGATCCAGGCTCTGCATCCCAGCCTGAGGGACCTAAGCCCACAGGGACAGCCTACTTCCCTGGTCCTTCCAACTGGTGCCCAACTACTGGCTGGTGCCTCTTATCCAGGGCAACTGCTATCCTGCCTCCTTGGATTCACAGAGAATCAGAGGGGCTGGGGGGGCGGGTGGGGAGGGAAGGCACATTTACTGAGCTCCTACTGTATGCCAGGCACTTGCTCACCCCTTTACACCTCCCACAGGCTCTTTCCCATCTGGGTCTTGGTTAATCCCTGTGCCTGAAGCGTTCTTTCTCCCCTTTGCCATTGGACAAATCCCTCCCAACTGACACGGCATCTCTCCATTAGAGGTCCTCCGCCCATCCCTGCATCATGCTTCCTATCATCCTCTCTCATAAGCCACTTCCTCTCCCCTCACAGCACACAGCACAATTTATGATGCTTCCTAAATGCTTGTTAAATGCACACGTCTGCCTTCTTTTGTGCTCTGTTCTCCTTTGTGTCTGCGGCATTTATAACACCGCCCAGTGCCTAGTAGGTGCTCAATAAATATTTGTTGAAGGAGGAAGAGATTATTTCTACTTATCTGGTGTGTCTGGGGTGGGGGGATTTAAATAATCTGCTCAAGGTCACACAGCAAGGAGGAGCTGGAGCCAGGATCTGAGCCCAGATGGTCTGGCTCTAAAGTCCACTCTCTTTTCTCAGCATTAGCTAGCAGACTCCAGCTAAGGCTGCAGGTGAGGGGACAGAAGAGGGGATGGCTTTGGGGTCCCCAGCAGCTTGGGTGGTAGGAGGCAAGAGGCATTTGTCTTTGAATCAGTCATGCCACAGGAAAAAGCGTTGCAAGGAACATTTCCTGCCACCTGTTATTCATAAATTCTAGAAACATTTACTGAGTCCCAAACGCTGAGCTCGGTGGCAAAGATTCAACAGTGAACAAGACAGAGGTGGCCCTGCTTCTGTAGACCTTGCAGCCTGGCAGGACCACCTAGACCTGTTCCCAGTGGGATGCTGGCACAGGCCCAAACCAGCCCTCAAGGACCGATCGTTAATTTTTCAAGAATTTTCAAGCTGGCTGATGAACACTGGCACTGTTAAAAAGCAAATGATGCAAATGTACAAACTCTACCATAAACAAGTGTGATAAATGTTCAAAGCCCATCGTGTGTGCGTGTGCGCTCAGTCATGTCTGACTCTGTGCCACCCCATGGACTGTAGCCCACCCGGCTCCTCTGTCCCTGGCATTCTCCAGGCAAGAATAGTGGAGCAGGTTGCCATTTCCTCCTCCAGGAGGTCTTCCCCAACCAGAGATCGAACTCCAGTCTCCTTCATCTCCTGCACTGCAGGCGGATTCTTTACCACTGAGCCTTCAGGGAAGCCCCTAAACCCATCTGGTCTTGGCTATTATCTATGACTCGGAGATTATTTTTATCTATTGAATCTGGAAATACCAAATTTCCAGTGATGTCATTTTGTACTTAGAAACTGGAAGTCTTTGCATCAGGTTACCTGGCAAACACGACATATCAGGGTGTGTTACGTTGTGTTGTGGTTGTTTGAGAGCCAGGGGCTAAGCACTCAGAGTCCCCACTGCCGGGCCCCCATTACACAATCCAGATCATCTTAGACCGCCTTGGCTTCAGGATTCAGGCTGCAAGGAAAGGACCTTGGCAGGGGCACATTCTGCACCCCTCGTTCCCTCCTCCTTGGCCTCTGGGTGAGTTTGCATATGCAGGGCCCCGGCTCACCACCTCTTCACCTCCTCAGAAAAATATCTAAGCCTGGTCATTCCATCGGAAAACAGCTGTTCCCACAAAGCTTTCAGGCTTATTTCCGATCACAGACACAGCTGGACCACAGCTCCCAGGCCGATATGTAACTAACTTTCACTTTACTCACACTCACAGGAAAATTGACGATTTTCTGCAGTTTTATTACACTTGACGATAATTTAAAAGGCAGGTTTAGTGCATCCATAAAACCTACTTTGCAACACGCTTGTGATGATAGAAAAATACATGCAGCCGGGACCTATTGTTTGGAGTTCTAAAACTGAGGCCAGGGAGAGCCCTCGGGAGGGGCCGTGTCTACCTACGGCTTCTGTTTCCAGAACCTTGGCCCACCTCTGTCCCACTTCCGGAGGGGCCAGGCCAGCCTGGGGCTCTTTCCTGCACGTCCCCATGCCAGCCTGAGCAGAGCGCTCCCAGCCTCCATCCCTGAGCGGCCACTCACTGACCACCGATGCCGGAAAACTTGACCCACGTTCTGGGGTACTCAGGCACCAAGTGCTCTGCTGAGGTCTTCAAGGGCAACGCTGGCTTCCGAAAGGAAATTTATAGCCAGCTAATCAAAGCTTAATTACAGCAGCTCAGCAGGCTCCAGCAGGAACTCAGGCCAGAATGGTTTTGCTAGGAAACTTTTTACGAGCTTAAGCAGAAGCAGCAAATTAGCAGGAATGAGAGGAAAATCGTCCTGTCTTTGCCATGTCCCCGAGCTGGGGATCTGCAGAGTCACCTGCAGGATGTGGCTCTGGGTGGGCCCGGGATGGGGAGTCGGGGGTGGCGGCTGCCTGAGTGTGGTCCCCTGGGGTCAGCGGGTGGGATCCACCTGTCACAAGCACTCCTGCCACCCTCGTGGTGAGAAACAAATGGTGACTGCACACCTCTCCTCACCACCACCCACTATCCCCCACCCTGTCCCATCTCTGTGGCCGCTGGGCGTGGCTGAAGGTCACCCACAACCATGTGACCTGGAGTCTCCTCCTACCCAGGCATACCCTTCATCTCAATCCTCAATTCCTTCTAAGTGCTTTTGATCAATAAACTCTCCCACCTTCCCCCCGTCCATATTTCAAGATTCCTCTGCTCTCTCTCCAAAAGCCTCCAATCCGCCACTTAACTAACTCCTTTTCTCCTGCTCAAAGACCTGCCTCCAAGTTCCCAGAAAAACCAAAGCTATGAGTCAGGACTGTTTCCAAACCCTGACCTCTCTACACCCGGCACCCACACATCCCTACATGCTCACCCCTCCTTTATTCCTCCCTCACTTCTCTAAGGAAAGGCCACTTTAGAGCAAAGAGCCACACCTGGGTTTGACTCTTGTCCCCACCACCAACTAAAATGTACTTCCTTAGGCAGATAATTTAGCTTCTCAGAACCGCAGTGTCCTTGTCTATAAAATGGGAAAAATAAAATCTTCAACACGAGGTGAGGCGCTACATTGAATAATTAACGCTCCATAGAACTCCACACCTGCACATTGTAACATTCATACGTGATGGTCATTATATTTAATTACAAAATGGGCAGCAGAAATCCAAAGAAACTATAGTCGCCCCCTAAATCAAGGGTCTGGGGTTTGAGAGCTTCCAGATCCCTGTGTCTGTTGTCAGTGGTCAGACCCAAAAGACGTTGTCTCTGCAACCAAACTGGGGAGAGGGTGCCCCGAAGGAGGTGTGCGCAGCACTAAAGACAAGCAAATAGGAAGGATGGAGGCCTCAGGATAGATAAAAGCAGGGGCCCTGGAGCTGGGTAGGCATTTCTGCCTAGATGAGTCGACCACGTGTAACTCCCAGGGGCACAGAGCAGGAGGGAGGAGGGTATACTAGGTTCATTTTAATTTCTCAGCTGAAGCAGCCTTTGGGGACTAGTCATTTTATTTACAAATTAAGAAAGGACTGAAATATGCCTGGTGCTGCTCTAGCCCATGTAGATGCTTGCTTTCGACTTTATGAACTTCTTTAACAATGAATAAAACCACTCTGGCATGACAGGCGCCTGTATTATTCTGTGCAGATTCCTTATTCCTAATGTCATCAATTACAATAATCAGAAAACTGTAACACCAGGTTGGAACAGGGATGTTGCTGGGGAGCAGAGCAGACGTGCGAGACCACGGCTCTTCAGAACCACTCACTCGTGCTTTTAAAGTACCGTAAGGTGGTAGGAAATGTGATTGCCCTTAAGTTTTAAATTACCTGCAATCATTAAAATAATCTAGCTCTTATTCATAAAGCTGTGATTATATTTTACATACCCAGTAAACACTTTATGAGACAAACCCACAATTCCGCAACGAAATAAAGAAACTCAGTCTGGTGGTGTCAAAATGCTAAGACATGTTGGCGTGAAATTAGCCCAACACGCTGAGTATGGAGGGTGAACACTCCTCATGGCGCATACCCTGTGTCTCTCTGGTGGGTGGTAGGGTGGGTTTTTGAAAGGATATTAAGCAGACAAGGAAGAGAAAGGACAGGAGAGGAGGAGGCAGCCCATTTCTGAGCTTCTGGAATTGTCTTCAGCCTGTGTCTCTGGGTGACCTCTGGCCCTCTGACCCCTCTGGTGCCAGTGGGGAAGGTCACTACCCGTCATGCAGCTAGCCTGGCACTACAAAAGGCATGTTGGGAATCCTTGAAGGAGAAACTCTTGTTTCTCTCATGTGATAGATGAGGAACCTGAGGCTCAGAGAGGCCAGCTGATTTTCCTAAGATCACACAGTAAGTGGCAACACCACACTCGAGCTGCAGGTCTGTGTGACACCAAAGCCTACACGCCACACTTTTTTGTGGGTGCCTTGGCCCGGGTCACATGGCAGTGAACGCAGACTGGCACCCTGCTGGCTGGTGACTGGTCTGGCCTGACCCCACTCAGGCATTTTTCACTATGCTGAGTCATACTGTAATATGGTCCAGCTAGCCTCTGCATCCAATGAAATGTCAAGGGCAAGGCCCAGGGGGCACTGGATCTGAAGCCAAATGTTCTGGAAACAATCCATGACTCATTAAAGAAAATTATCCATGTGCTTGCCAATTTTTAACAAGACATTTTTTTGACACTATTCATGCTTAGGAAAACCCAATAAATAGCATCCTTCTTTTCCCGCCAGAATTAGACAAGTGGAGATCAAAGTACCAGCCTTAGTACATATGAGAACGTGATTTAGGTATGAGTCATGTGGCCCTGTCAAGATGAGATCCTTACATTGAGCTTCCTCCCCTTGACTGCTGACCTGCCTCTGTGGGCAAAGCCCACCCCACCACAGGAGGGAAAGAGATGGGGAAACCTCTCTGCAGGCAAGCAGAACCCAGGGAGGAGGGGCCTGAGCTGAGCATGCTCAGTGAAGTTAGGTGACGTCAAAGTCGCTCAAAAAGTCCTATCCGACTCTTTGTGACCCCACGGACTATACAGTCCATGGAATTCTCTAGGACAGAATACTGGAGTAGGTAGCCTTTCCCTTCTCCAGGGGACTTCCCAACCCAGGAATTGAACCCAGGTCTCCCTCACTGCAGGCGGATTCTTTAGCAGCTGAACCAAGCATGCTCATTGCCTTTGCCCAAACCACCAATCAGAGGAGTTCCTCCTCTTCCCAAAGTGATCAGAGGCTGAGCAAATGCAAAGTTAGGTCCTAAGCATTGTTCCAAAGGAAGTGCCTCTACCTGGAACCCCAAGTTGTGATAAATGAGAGCTGCCCTTACCCCAAACAATAAAGGTAAAGAGAGTGAAAACCATTTCTAATCCCCTCTCTCCAGACCTTCTCTTTTACAAGTTCCCTTGGGTGCTCTGCACAGTCACATGACTGCAGTCACTGGGCACATCCATGGCACTTCAGTATTAGCTGTCTCAGGGATTAAAGGCTGCTCAGAATCATCACAGCCACATCCACAGGCTGGGAGTGTTTCCACGGGGCAGGAGCCCACCACTGAAGCACCCTCCACTTCTCAGTGATGGGACAGGGGCTGCTTCCAGAAGGGGCATTACAAATAGCTCCTGATGGTACTGAGCTTTCAGCCTGGCCTTGGCCATTCTTTCATGCATGTGCTGGCCACCCAGACCCCCACCAAGTCCCAGCATGACTTTGGTTGGGAAGTAGCTAAAGGGCTAAAGGAAGTCCCATCCCCTTACAGTTCCAGGGAGAGATAGGTCTTTTCCAGGTGTGCACTCATCTGGGGTCTTAGCAAACAGTGGTCATTAGTGAGAAGGACTGGAGCCCCACTAGGCAAAAAGTGATTGAGCTTTAGCACAATCACTGTAGTTCAAGAGCCACTCTGTGGTCTCCTCATTTGTTAGTATCAACAGCCAGTATACATTGTAGATAGGTGCCTGACACCTGCCCTGTACACCAGCCTCAGAAACAAGTTTGACACAGCTCAAGAGCAACAGTCCAGCAACCATCTGCCCATAGGCTGTGTTAAGAAGCATTCTGAGACTACCTAAGGAACAAAGCGGGGCCCAGGTTCTCAGAAGTGTGCTATTTGGGAGCAAGGCCAAGATGCCAAGGAGCCTGAGCCTTCTGTACTCCCCTCTGTCCCTTATCTCCCTTAGCTCCTCCCAGTCCACCACCAGATCCTGCTGAGTCCCCCTCCTAACATCACTCTCGGATTGGCTGCTTCTCCCCATCCCCTTGGCTGCCCCCTGCCCATCCCTCCACCCTCATCTCCATCACCTGCCCTTCAACACTAGGCCAGCTCCTTGAACACAGCACTGAGGCAGGAGAGGAAAATAAATAGCTCTCTCTTTCTATGTTCAGGCTCAGACTCCAATGGGAGTCTGGTGAGAGAAAAGGGGAAAACTGAGCAAAGTCACACTCTTAAACTCACAGATGACTTGAGTCTCTGCTTTTCCCTCAGGGAGGACCAGGGAGGAGCAAGGGGACAGAAGAACAAGGTTACTCTCCCTGGAGAAGACATCTCCTCCTGGAAACATGAAGACAGGAGACCAGGATTCTCCCTGACATGTTTCCCACCCCAGGGCCCTCACACATGCTCTTCCCACAGTCACCAATGTGCTTCCGCTGCAAACATTTACCTCCCTAATCCCCTCCCCACCCCCCCACATCCTGTAGACCCAGCTCAAGCATCTCTTGCTCAGAGGAGCCTTCCTGATTCCCCTGTAAGGTGCTCTCACGGCTCTTCACACTCTTCCTCAGATTGACTCATCACAATTCCATTTAGGCACATAGTTGAGGAAGCTATTGCTTAATGTGTGGGTCCGTATTACAGTGGAGGTGCCCTGAGTGGAAGATCCTTATTTGCTTGTATCTCCAGGCTCCTGGCCACAGGAGGCACTCATTCAATATCACTGAATGATGGAGCAATGGAGTACTACCACCCCACCTATGCCAACAAGAATTGACCACGTTGCACGGCAGCAACAAACAACCCCAGGATTTCAAGGGGGTTAACTTTGGCCACCTCATGCGAAGAGTTGACTCATTGGAAAAGACTCTGATGCTGGGAGGGACTGGGGGTAGGAGGAGAAGGGGACGACCGAGGATGAGATGGCTGGATGGCATCACGGACTCGATGGGCGTGAGTCTGAGTGAACTCCAGGAGATGGTGATGAACAGGGAGGGCTGGCGTGCTGCGATTCATGGGGTCGCAAAGAGTCGGACACGACTGAGCGACTGAATTGAACTGAACTGAACTGAACAAGATCTAACTCTTGTTAAACCCACAGGTTCATCACAGACCATCTGGGTTACTGACCTCTCACTCAAAGCAGCCACCGTCTGGAGCAGCTGGTCCCTGGCAGAGGAAAAGAGAGCACAGGGACTTCCACCCTCGCTTGTTAAAGCTTCTCCCCGGAATCACACGTCCACTCAGCGTTACTGGTCAAAGTGAGTCATGTGTTCACCTCCACCCCCAGGGGCTGGACAAATAACAATCCTATCCTGTGCCTAAGAGAATGGTAACATTTGATGGGTAACACTAATGACCTCCACACCACCCGTTCAGTCCCTGATGCCACCCTGGGCTTGGCCCTATGCTGGTACTGGGTGGAGACGTGAGTCCCAGACACTGAGATGTCCAATACGGTGGGGGCATATGATTGTCAAGCACTTGAACTGTGTTTAGTCTGGATTTAGACATGCTCCAATTATAAAGTACACACCCAATTTCAAAGACCTGGCATGATGGAAAGATTTTTAAATGTCTCATGAATAATTTTTAATTTTGATTACATATTGAAATGATGCCACTTGGGTTAAATAAAAGATATTATCGAACCTAATTTCACCTCTTTTTTTTTTACCTTTTTAATGTGGCTACTAGAAAACTTTAAATTATATATGAGGCTGGCCTGTGTGGTTCACGTTCTGTTTCTATTAGCCAGCCCTGCTCTAGAACCTCTAATTCTAGATGCGGCCAAAAGTAGGACTGAGACTGCAAATGAAGTCAAGTGGGCCCACCTGTGGGAGGGAAGGGAGCAGAGGGGTGGGAGGGAGCCAGCAGGTGGGGTAGCTATAGCTTTCACTTCATTGGAAACCTCTCCAGCCCTCGGTGAAGATGAAGCCACTGCTCCATCCCTGGGTGGGGACCTCATTTACTGGTCTGCGTGGGGCTCCCTTAACACAGGCAAGCCCTGGGGTGTGGCATGGAGCATCGCTGCTACAGTCTGATGCCCCAGGAGCTGCAGCCAAGAAGGCGCTCTCGCCTGCAGAGGAGTGTTAATAAATATTTACCAAGCCCTTTGACAGCGCCAAGGGAGAATACAAATCAGCCCCAGCAGGCGCTGAAATGAGCCTCCCGGGGCTGGCAGCCAGAGTCGCTGGCCACACAGGGCCAGGCAGCGCATTGACCTTCGCCCGCCTGCACCTACCCTGGAGTGGCCCAGCCATCCCCGTTTACAGAAGCCGTGAAATAGAACAATCTCTCACTATTGATTTTGTGCCTCTCCCTGTGACCGCCGCCCTGGATAACTCACAGCGTATGGATTTTTCTATAAACCCCCGAATTAATATCTGCAGCAGGAGGGAATATACTGCTGTTGGATGTGGCAAAACCTCCTGGCCCCACCAGCCTGGAGATTGGAGGACACGTGGCCTATGGTTACTTCTCATGGGTCTGGGTCCACAGCCTGACCTCTGCTTGCAGAAGTCAGCAGGCCAGGGGCATGGAAATTGCCCTGCTGGCCTACCCATCTAACCGCCAGGGCCTCTTGGTGTTCTCTGTGTTTGAATGAGGTTGGGCATTGAAGAGTGTCATCTCGAGATCCTACAATTTTTAAACAGAGGAATAGCAAAGAAAGAGCAGTTTTTGCATTCATTGAACTTTGGTTTACTCTCAGCTTCACCACCAACCTGCTGTGTGACTTTTGAAAGTTACTTAACCTCTCTGTGCTTCCATTTCCTAATCAGTAAAATGGGAATTATATGATATGAACATTACAGAGTTGTTGCAATGATAATTTACTCATTTAACAAGTACAAAGCAATAGAATTTCCACTTGGATAAAAGCTATAAGGAAATAAGCAGGAGGCTGATCTACATGGTAACTTGGGAAGGTCTCTTGAGGGAGGGTTGTCAGGCAGGGTTTCTCTGAAAAGGTGACATTTGAGTTTAGACCTGAAGGGTGAGAAGAAGCGCTGCAAAGAACTGGGGTAGAAAATTTCAGGCAGAGGGGACACAAGTGCAAGAGCCCAGAGGAGAAGGTGTGGTCAGTGCACAGCACATTTCCCTGCAGGGAGAGGGAACCCAGGGATGGGAAGTCTTCTCTTTGCTTCAAGGGAAGGGACATTTGTTAGGGTGGTGAGTGGGAGTTGGGGACAGTGGAGAGAGAGTTGGGCCCTGCTTACCTCCAACTCCCTTCTGAGTTCAACCCTCCCTCCTGGTTAGAGGCAAGAGAGTCAGGGCGCTGTCCTGGGTGCTGAAGTGGAAAGGGGGTGGCAGGTAAGATGAGAATATAGGAGAGAGGCAGCCAGGGTGTGCATCCAACCAGACAAGTGCTCCAAGGGCCAACAATTGACAGAGAGAGCAGACACATTAGTGAAAAATGAATAAACTCCCCCAGCTAAAGTCAAGTAAACGTTTGCTGCAGAGGCGTCTAATCCAATTGTCTTTAATAAAACTGCTAATTGGGTTTGGGAGTCTCCTTGGGGCCTGGCCAAGCCGGTTGGTTGCATAGCTGCTCCTCAGTTCCTCCCCATTCAAGGTCCCTCTTTTGCTTTCATGAATTAACTTGACTTGACACTTCAGGGCATAAAGATGTGGAGGTAAGTCAGGGCCAAAGGAACTCTCGTGGCTAGGGCAGGCATGGGCGTGTGCTTGGGTTGAGGCGTGCATGTGTGTGTGCTTCTGGATGCATGCATGTGCCACTGAGAAGAAAGTGGTTAAGGATGCCAGCTCTGGAGTCAGGCTGTCTGGGTTCCAGTCTCAGCTTTCTACAACTTACTCAACCTCTTAGGTCTTGGTTTTGGCATCTGTAAAATGGAGATGAAAACAAGAGTGGAAACCTCAAACTACTGCTGTGAGGATTTGATGAGATAACCCATGTAAAATGCTCAGTGAGCACCTCCTCCCTGGCCCACACTGCTAACCATGCCCCAGGCTGGGCCTTGGGCCTCAGTTTTCCCATCAAGTACTTTGGTGCCTCCTCTGCTGATTCTGAGGCATCCTGCTTGCTCACACCCCCGAAGCCTGCAGAGCCTGTGCCTGTATCCTTGCTGGGAGCTAGATCCTGCTCCCAAGTCCTCACTGCTCTCTTGGGACAAACCAAGTCCTCATCCTCTCACTTCTCAGACCAGGGGCTATAACTATATCAGGTCTTATCAGTCATACAACCTCCTCCATCAGACTGGTTCCCATGGCCCTAGCAGCTGGCTTTGTGCTTCCTGGCTCCTGAGCCAGTCTATGCTTCTTTCTCTTACAGGGTGTCAGGACCCTGAGCCCCTGAGCTGCCAGCCTCTGACTTCACTCTCTCCTGCCTGTGAAGGGGGTGTCCCAAGTGTCCCAGGCCCAAAACTGTTCCCATTAATACCTCATACATTTATATGTGAGTGTGTATGTCTGTGCAAGAGAGAGTATATGGATGTGGGTCCGTGCGTGTATGGGAAAGTAAGAGGGGAGTGAAAACGTGCTGTAGAGGTGAATTCTAGTGGCAGATCCAGAGGAGAAAAGAGGCAAAGACCATACAATACAGGCTGGATGGGGTGGCCCAGGACAGGGAGGCAGGGCAGAGAGGAGGGCCCAGTCCTACTGCGGAGGACGTGATGCCTGAGCTGAAGCATGAGACACACGCAGAATAAGGTGAAGGGCTGCCGGGGCAGGGACCCAGGGAGCAAGCCAGGTGGTGGGAGGGACCACCGTGCAAGCCACCAGCAACGCTGGGGTTTTGATGGAGCCGAGGACAGGTGAGTGGGGTCAACAGCATCTGGAGGCTGCTAGTCACAGGGAGGGATGAGGGGGAGAGTCCTGAAGATAAGAGAAGCGCGAGGAAGAGGAGTCTCCCCTCACCCATGGGGGCAAAAAGAGGAGGGTGCTTGTGGAGAGAGGACTGGAGTTGGGACAGATACAGGAAGATGAACTGATGCTTGCCCACCAATGAGCCAGTCCAGCAGGCAGAGAGCTGGCTGAATGGCGTGAGGGGCAGGGCCCATGGAACAGAGAGGAGACTGGGAGTCAGAACTGACCCCTGTGGCCCCAGTGAGACCCAGGACCATGAATCAGCAGGGTGCTTGGGCCCTGGTGTGTGGTCTTGTCCAGGTGGCAGAACCTCTGAGTAAAAGTGGTGGGAAAGAAGTGGGGAAGAATCCATGCAAGGCTGGGCCCTACCAGGCAAGCAGAACATGGGCAAGGGGTAAAGGTACAAGCAGATGGTACATGTGGCTCCCTACCTGGTCTCAGGCTGAGCAGAACAAAAGTGGGATCAGAAAGGGGTGGGGGAAAGAAAGATGAGGAGGGGGCAGAATGGAGAGCCACCATGTAGGAGACCTACTAAGGGCCAGGCACTGGGCTAAGCACTTAATATACATCAACACTCAGAGCTCGCAGCAGCCCTGCAAGCCAGGATTAGTAAACTCATCTTAGAGATGAGGAAGCAGAAGCTCAGAGGGATTCAGTGACCTTCCTGGAATCATACAGCTAATTACTTCCACTGAATAACTTAAAAGGACACTGAAAAGATAGGAGGTTACAGACAGAGAGAGAGTTAAGATTGCAAAGCTGCATACGACTTAAGTGATGAGATGGTCCAAGGTGTGGCACCTCTGACAGAGAGGCCAGAGTGCTGGATGGCCTGTCCACATGGCCCCTGAAGCCCCCAGGACGGTGGCTGTTGAAAACAGCCAAGTATTTTACCAGAAAAATGGGCTTATTTGAATATAGGAGAGAATTGTGATTAGGGACAAGCGTACTATAGCAAAAACCATAGGCAAACAAAGGAGAGGGTCATTACATTGTAGACAAACGAGAACGTTGGGATGCGTGCTTTGAATGAAAGACCGTCGGAGGAAGCAAGAATTCAGGGTTGTGAAGGCTTCCCACTGCCTGACTTGCAATGGTTCCCATTGGCTGGGTTTGTTACTGGGGAAGGAGAAGTCTTTCTTTCTCCTGCTGGAATGGTAAAGAAGACACTTTCTGCTGGGAATGCAGGGTAAGTCTCTTCCTGTTGGGGTCTCTGGCTGGAGTGGTAGTGTGTGGGGGAGCTCCCTCTTCTGGCCTCCTGGTTCCATTTTGAATGAAGTTTCCTTTATTCAGTTTCACATTGCAGGACTTGGGGTGGATCAAGTGCCAAAGTCATCATGAGATCTTCCTCCCATCCTTCTTCCCTTGCCTTCTTCCCTCCCTCCTTCCCTCTTCTTTTTCTTCCTTCCTCCCTTCATTCCTTCATTCCTTCAATAATTCAATATTTCTTGAGCACTGGGATTCAAGGTATGAACTAGATAAATTGGCCCCTCCCCTTTGAAGGAATTCTATTTCAGTAGGGGAGAGACAGAGGTTTCCCTAGTGGCTCAAAGGCAAAGAATCCGCCTGCAGTTCAGGAAACACAGCAGACCTGGGTTTGATCCCTGGGTCGGGAGGATCCCCTGAAGGAGGAAATGGCAACCCGATCCAGTATTCTTGCTGGGAAAATCCCATGGACAGAGGGGCCTAGCAGGCTACAGTCCATAGGGTCACAAAGAGTCGGGCGTTACTGAGCTACTGAGCCTGCACACACAGGGAAGAGACAATTTTAAAACGCAAATAAATAAATTCCACTAGTGATAAGTGTTAGTTGCTCAGTCATGTCCGATTTTTTGTGACCCTGTGGACTGTAGCCCACTAGGCTTCTCTGTTCATGGGATTCTCCAGGCAAGAATACTGGAGTGGGTTGCCATTCCTTTCTCCAGGGGATCTTGCTGACCCAGGGATGGAACCTGGGTCTCCCACATTGCAGGTGGGTCCTTTACCATCTGAGCCGCTAGGGAAGACCCATTAGTGATAAGTTCATAAAGAAAGTAAGAAGGTGATTGAACTGAGTGCCCAGGAAAGGTTTCCCTAGAGAAGAACCCAGGGATGGGAAAGAGTCAGCTATGTAGGGGTCTCGGGGCAGAGCATTCCAAGAAGAGGGGCATCCCTGAGTAGGGAACAACCAGTGGACTAGAGATGCAGCAAGAAGGCATGGTGGGGTGGGAGTGCTGTGTGAGGGGGAGCAGGAAGGAGAGGACTTGAAAGGTTGTCAGGGCTTGAGCTGAAGGGACTAGAAAGGGTTAGAACCTATTCTAGTTACAATGAGAATCTCCTGGAGGCTTTTAGCCAGGGGGAAAATATCCCTTATTCACATTTTAAGAAATCTACATCTTCTCTGTGGACTGTGGACTGTAGAGGCAAGAAGAGGAAGCAGAGTGAGCAGTGGGGAGACTCTGGTTGAGCCCAGGAGAGAGAGATGCTGGTGGCCTGCAGGAGGGGTCAGGGAGGAGTTGACATCAAATTTGGGAGACACGGGAACAAAGAGGGATCTCCATGAAGCTGGCAGTTCCAGCAGCTCCCTGTGTGCTGCGTGTTTATATCCATCCTTTATTCCTTTATGCTTGTATTTAGTGAGCATCTGCACAAGCCAGATGCTGTCCTGGGAGCCAGGGGTACAGCCGCAAACCAACAGACAAAGTTCCCTGCTCTCAGGCAGCACCCATTCTAGCGTGAATAAGTGAGACAACCAGCACCTGATGACATAGACTGTCAGGCGGGGCAGGTGCCGGGGAGGAAAACAAACAGCGAGGCGGGATGGGGAGTGAGCAGCGGAAGGGTTGTCATTTCAGATCAGGGGCTGAGAAAGGCCACACAGAGGTGAAGATCTGCATTAGCAGAAGGAGATCTGGGGAAGGACTTTCCAGGAAGAGGGAGAGGCAAGTGCAAAGGCCGGAGAGGAGAGTTAACTTGACAGGACTGAGGAATAGTGAGGAGGCCCTTAGGACTGGAGCAACGAATAGGAGAGAAAAGGCGATGAGGTGGGAGGAGGTGGTGGTGTCTCGTGGGATGCCCTGTGCAGCACTGAAGGCACTTACTGTGAGCCCCACTTCGCAGATAGGGCAAGGGAGGGCTGGAGGGCTGAAGCTGCTGGCCGGCGGTCAGGACACAGCACGCCCCAGAGTCCACGGCCAGTGCACTGAGTACCTGCCTCCGCCACCACTGGTTGGCATAATCAGGGAAGACAAGATGCAGGATTGTGGTGCGGTCACTCAGCACCACAGAATATCAGCCAAATGCTATTATTCTAGTACTAGACCCATTTTACAGATGAGGAGATAGAGGCAGCGAATGTTTAAATCAGTTGCCTGAGGCCATGCTACTAGGGAAGGGTGGAACTGGGCTTCAGACCAGATCCATCTGACCCCAGTGCCACGCACACTCCAGCTGCTATAGCTGTTGATCCCTGAGCTTGGACAAGGGTGGCCCTGAGCCCAGGAAGAGGGGCCCACTGGGACAGAATGAAGCACAGACTCTGCCCACCCAACCCTCTATCCATCTATCCTTCCATCCACCACCACATTCACTGGCTCTGCACTTGGACTCTGCTCCTGGGCTTCCTCTGGCTCAAGGGCTGGCACCAGGGCTGACCCCAGGGTCACCTCCCTGCCATAGTCCACCCACCAGCTGCCCATCAGCGTGACACATCCTGGAACTTCTTGTCATTTGCCATCCAAGAGTCCATCCCGAAGTGTGATTGCTGAACTAATAGACAGATAACGGATCTGTCCGGGCCCTGCCTGGCGCACCGGGCAGCTGCCGGGTTTTTCCCATTAGCCACAGGGCTTGACAGACAGTAATGGATTTCATACTGATGCCAGAGCCTGCGGCGGATAATTCCATGATAACGGTTTATCAGGCGCTGACGGGAGGTAATGGGTAATCACCAGGCAGAAAGCAAACCCGTCAGGGAGCCCTGGCTTCCGCCCAGTCTGGCCCCACTTTTGTTGCACCAACTGCCACGTTCCAGCTCACGGGCCACCTCCCCTCTGTGTCCTGAAGGACAGCAGAGCCCTGGTCCCGGCTGGGGTCCGCGGGACCGTTTACAGACGTGATTCTCATGGCTGACGTCCTCCCAACAAGCCTCAGACACCTTCTTGCCCTCTGGGACTTGAAGCAAACTCAGGAAAAGAAACATTAGGGGTTTCAAGGACAAAGCAACCCAGTGTGGCCCCCAGGTTCCGGTCCTCCTGGCACATAGAGCGCTGTCCTGGCTCAGCATTTCAAAAGGGGGACCATGCCCAAGTCAGACTCTGGCCACTCTTTGCATCCCCCGTGGAGTTAACCAACATCTCTGCCTCCCTGGTGGCTCAACGGTAAAGAATCTTCCCGCCAATACAGGAGACACAGGTCAATGATCCCTGGGTTGGGAAGATCCCCTGAAAAAGGAAATGGCACCCCATTCTAGTATTCTTGCCTGGGAAATTCCATGGACAGAGGAGCCTGGCTGGAGCCATGGGGTCACAAGGAGTTGAACTACTGAAGCAACTAAACAGCAACCGAAGCCTGGAAACCACCCCCCCCCCAGACCCAGGAGTGTCAAGAGCCCCCTGCCACCACCTTGATGACCCCCACACCCCATCCACACCTTTGCAAACATCTGAGAATGCCACCTTACTTCTCGCCCTATAGCATTGGTCTTTTCCAGATCTGTAGAAGAAAAAAATGAAACGAATGGATATAATTTCGCCTACTTTAAAGTTTTCTGCCTTTTAATTATTTTTTAAACATCCAGCTTCTCCTTATCTCCCTATGACTCCTGAAAGCAAAAGAAACAAATAGGGAATAAATGGTCATTAATGAGAAAGCCCACAGCAGGCTTTTCATACCTTGGTCCACCTGGGTTTCCTTAATATGGTTAGGATTTTCCGGAGTTTTTTTTTTAACAAATGTGTAGCTTATTTAACATTTCTAAGCTCCTCCAACAAAAGATGCTTGAATTATAACTCAGTGCAAAATCCCAGTCCCCTGACAGAATGTCAGTCACTAGAACGTGATCTGTGTCTGGGGATTCCCGAAACCCTCCCCACAAAGGACCAGGTCTGGGATCCCTGATCTGAGCACAGGGAGGCGGAGAGCTCCAGCCACTGGCTGCAAATATTGGCCACAGAGAAAAGGGAGACCAAGAGTTAAAGAGGGTCCCTTCTAAAGACCACAGGAGGAGCCTGGGGAGAGCCAAGGCACCATTCATTCATCTGTTCATTGCACTTGTGTATATAGCCCAAAGGTAGGCTCTGAGAAGACAGACCAAGTGCAAGGGGAGATGTAGACGTGGGAACAGACAGTAGCAGTGAGGGGTAAGGATGGGAGAGAGAAGCCCAAGCTGGCCCTGAATGAGCTCCTTCTTAAGTTGTGAACTGATCACACAGCCTGCCTGATCACACAGGCTTCCTGCTGCTCTGCGAGCCAAGACTGAGATGGACGCCCTGCCTCCTGCCCCAGTATCCTCTCGGCCTGATGCCCCTCTGCACCCCCAGACACAGGGGCCTTTCTTTAGGGTACATTGTCCCTGGGGCTCAGGGTTCCCTTTTCTTGGAAATCGCACACACACACAAACTCATCTCCCCTCACCTGATGGATGTCCTGTCACTCTTCAAATGTCAGCTCAGATACCATTTCCTCAAGAGCTTCTAGACCATTCTGGGCCCCTCACCCCCACCAACCGCATCCAGTCCCCCACCCACGTCTCTCTCTGAGCACATCCCATGCCCTAGGATGAAATATGCTTTTGTATGATTATTTGGCCAATGTCTGCTGTCCACTTCCAGACTAAAACTGCAGAGACAGAGCCTTCACCTTTTCTGTGCCCAGAACAGGGGCCAGCAAACAGTAGGTGATGTGTCACTACTTGATGGGCAGGTGAATGAGTGAATGAACGGAGGACGAAGGCACAGGTGAAGCCGGGAGGCATGTGAAGGAGCCTCAGGTGGTTCCCTGCAGCTGGAGCCCCAGATGCAGTGAGAAGCAGGGGGTTCTGGGCTGTCTTTCGGGGGAGAGAGACAGCATGAATTCTCTCCACCCCTTAGCAACCCTGTAACTCTTGAGGGCTCAGCATAGTGGGCAGAAGGGCTAGGGTGGACAGACGGACAAACAGGGACTGGCCCAGCTGCCCCAGAGAGCCCAACAGCTGAGCCAAGAGTAGCTGCCACCCCACCCCATGCATCCCCGCCCCCACCGGCTGAGCACCAGAGCTAATTAAACTGGGTTTGCTCAGCCAGGCCCTGGAGGGGCCCAGCTCCAAGCGCTCCAGATGGGCTTTATTTGTCAATTTGAAAACTAATCTCTGACTATTTAAACAGCAGCTTATCCAGGCCCAGACCAGGATTAGCATTTGGCACCTTGGCTGAAGAGAGTGGGTGGCACTCCCCCAGGTGCTAGGGAAGGATTTAAGGGCGAATTTCCACCCAGAAAAAGGAAGAGCCCAGAGCACCCGTAACCTCCAGGCCCCAACCCCAAGCTGGTCAGTTACTTGCTATGCGGAGCCCTCCAGCCCCGCCAACCACACCTTGTGCCTCCAGGGTGCACCCCTGACCTGGATCCCAGGGAGCCTGTGATTGTCTCTATCCTCACCTGAGGAGGAGGGAAGGGCAGGTAGAGGCTGTCTCCATTCACATCTTAGAGCCCCAGCCTCACTCCAAGAGAGCTAGGAAAGCTTGGGGGCTATCACCCTTGACTCTCACCCCTGGGAGCAGGTTCCATAGGTCAGATGGTCACTTGGAAATGGGCGGGCATCTTGAAAAACATTGGTCTGGCCTCCTGGGTCCAGCTCTCCCTTGGTGCATCAGCCCTGCTGTCCCTCCCAGCAAGGCTTGACCTCCATCTGGGGAATTCATTAAAAATGATTACAGAGACTGTCACGTTCCAGGCACTGAACTAGTTCCTGGGAATCCAGGGGTGACCAAGACAGACTCGGCTCCCACCCTCTGGGGGTCTCAGTCTGGAAAGGCAGGTAAGTATTTACAAATAGCTCTCTAGTTCCAGGACTGAAAAAAGGAACAGTTAAGGCTGCTTTGTGAGCTGTATCAGGGCCCCAGCTGACCTTTGTGAGGCCAAATCTAATGGTCAGTTCTTGGGCTCATCTTGACCTCTCTGCAGCATTGAACCCGATCAAACCACTGCCCCCTTCCCCCAAAACATCTTCTCTGCTTGCTTCTAGGATATCATGGGCCTCCTTTCATCTGACCACCCCCATCTCTATGCCTGTATCCCGGTAGTGGGTTGAATGGTGACTCTAAAGATAATGTACTCACATTCTAGAACCTGTGGATGGGACCTTATTTGGGAAAACTCTCTTTATAGATGTAATCAAACAAATGATCTCAAAATGAAATAAACCTAAATTATCCAGTGGGCCCTAAATCCAATGACAACTGCCCTCAGAAGAGACAGAGGGGAGAAGAGACTGCCATGTAAAGATGGAGGGAGAGACTGGAGCAGTGTGGCCACAACCAAGGGACGTCTGGGCCCCCAGAAGCTGAAAGAGGCAGGGACGGAGTCTCCTCAAAACCCACTGTTAGGAGCTCAGCCCTGCAGACCCTTGATTTCAGGCCTGTTCCCTCTAGAACCATCAGGGAGTATAGTGTTTTAGGCAGTGTGTGGTACTTTGTTCCTACAGCTCTAGAAACAATGCAGTAATACAAGCCCCTACTGGTCCTGGCCTCCAAATGCTGGCAGGCCCCAGGGCTCGGGCCTTGGACCTCTACTCTTCTCTCTCCACCCTTTCTCCCTCAGTGATCTCACCCAAGGACACGGCCCTAGAAGCCTTCTATAAACTGAGGACACTGAGTGTGTTGTCCAGCCCTAACCCCTTCCCTGATCTCTTGGGCTTCCCCATAAACCCACCTCCCCGCGGCTTCCGCATCTGAATACGCGTTACCCAGTTGCTCAGGCCAGAACCACTGCCGGCTTTCTTTCACACCCTGGATCCAGCTCATGGGCAAAGCCTGTGGACTCTACCTTGAAACCCTGTCCTTCAGAATCCACCCCCTGCCTCCACCGTGACAGCTCCTATCCCTGTTTCAAAAACCACAACGTCTACCAGACCATTGCCTGGCCCTTGCCAGCCTCTCTACTTCCAGGCTCTGCTACCACACTGCAGCCAGAGGGGCCTGCAAAAAATGAGGATCAGATCATCAAATCAACCCCACTAAAAACCCTTGGTGGCTTCTCACTGCAAAAGCGAGTAAAACCCCAAGTCCCTACTGGGACCCAAAAGGCCCTCCCTGACCTGAATCCCTGTCAACACCTGTGAGCTCCTCCCCTGCCTCTCCCTCAGCTCCCTGCTCTCCACCCCTCTGGGCTCCTCCAAACTCCTTCCAGCCAACTCCCCCACCCAGACCCACTGCTACTTCACCTGGAACTCTCCCCCTTTAGACCCCAGTGGCTCAGCTCTTCATTTGCTTCAAGCTTATGCTCAGATGCAACCTCCTCAGATCTTCTGAGCAGATGGCCTGAAACTCCTCATCCCCAGGCATCCAACACGCTGTACCCATTTCACTTCCTTCCATAGTCTGTATGTGTGTGTGAGTGTATGTCTGTGTGTTAGTGTGTATATATGTGTGTGTAGTTGTGTGTACATGAGTTAGTGTGTATATATATGTGTGAGTGTCTCTGTGTATATCTGTGTATGTGTGTCTAGCTGTGTGTCTGAGTAGGTATGTCTCTCTGTGTGTATGTATGCTCCACCTCCACTTCAGGGGTAGTATAATACAAGCTCCAATTTGTTTCCTTCACCAGTGGCCTCTAGAAAAGTAGCTGACATCTATTAGGGGCTCAAAACTACTTACTGAACTATTGAGGTCAGATAAGAACAGGTTTCCCTGAGAAAAGTGATATTTAAGCCAAGGCCTGAAAAATAAGAAAGGGATAGCAAAGCGAAGTGGGGGAGGGTAAACAGAGCTTTCCATGAAGATGAAACAGAATATGCATAGTCCCTGTTGCAAAATTGCTGGCACATTCCAGAATCGGAGCATGCTAGTGTGGATGGAATATAGGGAGCTAACCAGGAAAACACGGTGTCCACCCTGCTTAATTGGGCCTCAGCCTATGGCTCTCCAACATCCTGTGCTGACCAGTCCCACTGCTATTACCATTACCCAGGGCTAAATATCCATGCTGAGTCTCAGCAAACCCACCATCAGTGGGGTTCTTTTGTTTCAAACACCAACAGAAACACCGACCAAAACTGGCTTAAACATGTAGAGAATACATTAGTTGATGTGTCAAAGAGTTGTAAAAATCTGATATACCTTCAGGTATGGTTTGATCCAGGTCTCAAACAATTCTTCAGGATATAATCTCCTCTCTTCTCTTCTTTCTGTAATACAGCTCTCTCTAGTTCTATTATCTTATTGGGAGCTCCCCTCATAGGCCTCTTGTGATTTCAAAATGGCTACAGTATCTCCAACCCCTCCATCCTCCCAGATAAAAGGAAGTGTGGCCAGAGAAGAAAGAACAAGGTGGGGAGTGCTGAGAGAGGAGGCAGGATCAGATTAAGCAGGACTTCAGCCTGAGAGCAACCAGAGCCATGGAAAGTTTCCACAGGGGAATGGCAATGACCCAACATGGCTGAGTTTCCCAAGACCAGCCCTCCCACTCCTACCCCAACCCCAGGGCTGCAGCCGTAGCCACAGGTTTATCCTCTGACCCACGTGCGGCCCCATGGGTCTGTCCAGACCTCTGCCAGGGCTCACCAAGACCAACCTGAGTCAGTTGGTCACCACACTGCAGGTCCACCCCAGGTCCATGGCTCCCCCATGAGCTAAGGCCTTGTTGCATCTGCACCAGCATTCAACCCCTTCCTCTGCCTAAGCCTGTATCCTTCCTACCCCCACACCTTGCCAAACTTCCTGCCCACAACTCCCCATATCAGAGTGTGCCTCCCCAGGAGCCTGACCTCGGCTGGCACCTCCCCTGTGCCCTGCTGCAGGCTGGCATGTGCCTTGCCCTGTTCAGTCCTCAGCGGCAGCACTGGAGGCGGGCAGTGCTGTCCCCTAAGAAAACCGAGGCTCGTGGATGCCAACTAAGTTGTCCAAGTTCACAGAGCATGTCCACACCCTTGCCTCCGCCACACTGTAGCCCCGGCACCTTGGCTATCTACTTGCTTTTCTGCAGGTATCTCTCTACTGTGCCTTATCTGTTTCAAAAATAAATCCAACCACTTTGGGGATTAAATCCCTTTCTTTTAGCCAGGACGAGCAAGAAAAGCCAGAATGTGTACCTGGAGTGCAGAAGAAAGGGATGCGTCCGCCTGGTGTCGCCTGCAGCAGGTAGGGCTGCTGGGGAAGAACAGAGGAGACTGGTGGCCAACTTGCTTACTTGCAAGGCTCCTGTAAACTCAGACCCTCCTCATTGCCTCCTGAGTTGTGTTCCTTTCTTCCTTTCTGTGAAAAGATGATGATGCTCTCAGGCTTCATTTGTAAACAAGCTCCCTGCTTTTCAATTTCTCTAAGAGGCAGCTGCCTCCGTAGCTAGAAACAGTTCCCATTTGTTTGTGGGCTGTCCCTGCAGTTGCCCTCACATCACTGTCTAATTCTCATCTCCCCTGAAGATGGAGGGGCAGCTAACTCTTAGGATGAGAAAGAAGTGCCCCTGCCTCCCTTCTCCTCCCCTCTTCTCTTCCCACCTTCCTTTGCTCTGTTCCCCTCCTCCCTGTCCCCTCTTTCAATCTTCCTGTCCCATCTGCCTCTCACTGCCCTCCCATCCCCTCCCCTTTCCCCTCTCCCCCTCCCTTCCTCATGCCCCTCTAGGCTCCTGTCCTGCCTTCCTTCCTGGACCTGTACTATTTAAGACCATGGCACCCTGGAAATGCCTGAGGCTTACAAATCAAACACACTTGGGCTCAAACATTAGCTTTGGTTTTCTCACCTATTGTTATTGCTGTTTAGTCACTAAGTCATGTCCCACCAGGCTCCTCTGTCCATGAGATTTCCCAGGCAAGAATATTGGAAGGGGTTGCCATCCCCTTCCCTGGGGGATCCTCCAAACCCAGGGATCGAACCTGCATCTCCTGCATTGGCAAGTGGATTCTTTACCACCGAGCCAGCAAGGAAGCCCTTTCTTACTATACAAGACGACAAATGAGACCTACTTCTCATGGTGGTTGTGGAAATCAATGCGATCACATAGGACATGGCACGCAGGAGGGGCACCATCTATTCTTATTCCAACCTCCTCAAGGGACATAATACAGATTGGAGTTTCTTCCAAGAGGGAGAAGAAGATGGATGAGGGAGGTGACCCGGGAAGCCCTCCTCTTCTCGTTAGCAATTGGCAATTTGTTAGCAAACTTTGCAATTTGCTGAGAGGGAGGCTGCCCCCAAGACTCAATGCAATGCTTCCTCAGCACCCCCCACAACCCTTCTCCTGGGGTTGAGAGCGACGTCTGGTGTGGGCTCCTCCAGTACAAGCCATCAAAGTGCCACCAGCACCATCTGGCCTGCCAACGTCCTCATGCGGGATTTATTACCTATTCCTTTCCATTAGCATAAATAATATGGAGCTTGAGTTTCATGATGGTTTACATAATAAATAAAACAGGTCAATTGCCCACAAAACTAGTCTCTGTGAACAGTAGCAGATTTAATTAGATTTATTTTACCCTGGGTTTTCTGGAGTGAAGCGGATGTCTCTCATGCCAGGGATATATTTCCCCCATAAACTTCTATTTCTGGGAAGGCAGCTCCCCATCCTCCAAGAAGACAAAAGGGAAGAGAGAAGAAAAGGGAGGAGAGGGAGTGAGAGAGAGAGGGAGGGAGTGAAAGAGGTCAGAGACAAGAGGGGAAGGAGGGAAAGGAAGACAGAGGGGGGCCTATATCACCCTTCACCCTCCCCAGGTCATCTGGTCCCTATCCACATGCCTTCTCACCTATAATGGACTGAATGTTTTTATCCCCCTAAAACGTATATGTTGAAGCCCTACTCCCCAGCGTGATGGTGCTCGAAGATGGGGCCTTTGGGAGGGAATAGGGTTAGATGAGGTCATGAGGGTGAGGCCCTCCTGATGGGATTAGGGGCTTTATAAGAAAATAGCCTTGCACAGGCACCAAGGCAAGAGCATGTGAGGACACAGTGAGAAGACAGCAGGGCTGCTATCAAAAACGCGATCAGCAGGCACCTTGGTCTTAAACTTCCTAGATTCTTTCTGTTTTGTTTCTCTCAAGGTAAAGACAAACAATGTGTTTTCATTTATGTCTAAATCAGTGAAACAAAGTATTTTGTACTGCAAGGTACAAACTTTTTTAGCTTGAAAAGTACCAAATCTTCTTATATTTGAACATAAAATATTTTGCTGAATTTGAAAAAAAAAATATGTTTTAAAGCGAAATTTATTCTTAACTGTCAGCTATTCTGAAACTATGGAACAAAGAAAATAAAATTAGGGCTGCTTAAATTGTATCTTTTGCCTATTTTTTTTCTTTTTTTAAATTTTTATATACATATATATTTTTTCATTGAAATATAGTTGATTTACAATGCTGTATTAGTTTCAAGTGTACAAAACTTCCTAGTTTCTAGAACTGAGAAATGCAAGTCTATCATTTAAGCCACCCACCCTACGTATCTGTTATGGCAGCCGAGGAGACTGACCCGGCCGCAGCTACCTCAAGCCTCACGTGCCTGAGGGAACTGCTGTCTTGCTCAGAACCCGCTACTGGCTCCGCATTGCCTGAGATCAAGTCCAAGCCCCTTGGCAGGGCCTCCCTCCCCACCATTCTCCTTTATCTTGGCCTCGTCTCTCACCACCTCTCCTCACAGCCAGTCCGCACATCAGCCCTCCAGTCACAGGCGTCCACCTGCAGTTACTATTGATAAATTCTCTTTCCCCTCCCAGCTCTCCACACCTTTGCTTGGGCTGTTCATCTATCTGGAATACACCCCCTCTTCCAGGCCCCTCCTGTCTTTAACAGTCATCCTTCAAGTCTCAAAGCCCTGCGCGTCTCATTCTCCTCTCCCCCTACCCCACCCTCTGATTTTCAGGGCACCTGTGACCTGCTGACTCTGAATGTCTGTTATTTCTGCACGTGTGTCCCCTACAAAGGATGAAAGCTCTCTGAAGGCAGTAACCACGGCATTTACTCTTAATTTCCTTGGCCTAGAACAGTGCCCAGCCCGGAGACTCATTCTTTACCCAGAGTTCCCAGCCATTTCTGACCTGCAGTGGTCTTCCATCCATGCACAGCAGATAGGTGGTTCTCTCAAGGACTTCTGGCCTTCCTTGATCCTCTGCTCCAACAGCTTCTCTAGAACCCTTGAGTGGGTGCTTAAGGTAAAGTTTGATGAAATAGAGTTGGCAAGGTGCCTTCTAGTAATGAGCATCTATGGGGCTTGCTATGCAGCATCATTTGATAAGAGAACCCCCTTTAGCCCTTGAGAAGCCCCCTTCTCTCACTCTCTACCCACCAGTTTGGGAGGATAATACCTCCAGTTTCCAGGAGTGGGCATGTGACCCAGGACTGACTGATATTGAGTCACTGCATCTCCCAGCCTTGGTGCCTGATTCAAGGACACCAGCTAGTCCAATGAGACTCAGCCCAGGACTTGTGTGGACCAGAGGAGAGAGAGAGTCTCCTACTGGGCAGCTGAGTGGGCAGAATATAAGGTTGGCGTGTCCAGGGGCTGTGCAAGGAGAGAGATGGGTTAGAAATGAAGGGCATGAGAACGATGCCGGTGACACTGACAGAGTTCTGGATCCCACCTGGAAGGAAGCGAGTCTACTCTACCCTACACCCTGGGCTTTCCACTTTAGGTGAGCCAAGAAAACCCCCACTCAAACTTGTTTAGTCTTGATAAGCCAGCTTAAGGGGGTTTCTGTGACTACAGCCAAAAGACTTGATTGACGCCCTTACACTTTGGCACAGAAATTTCACTTCTATGAATTTGTCCTAAAGAAATAGACTGACACAGACAAAGGTTTATTAACAAAGATGTTCACTGATGGTATGCCTTCTGAGACCCACTCAGACCACAACCTCCCATCCAGAAAACCTCCCTCCAAACCCTAGACCAGACAAGACACTCCCAGTTCCCTGTGTTCAGCCTCCTACCCAGAGGTCCATGTGGCAAACAGCATCTTCTGCAGCCAGAATGTCCCCAACCCCTCAGCTTGCTAAAGGAGATCACATTCCCAGGCATTCTTAAATGACAATAGCTTGGACCATCCACCATCTCCTGCCCTCACAAGAACCTAGCTCACCCCTCAAAGTGCCCCCAGTGAGCTGCCCAATATTTCTACAGGAACACACCCCACCATCTTCCCCTGACCCACTTCCACAAGCGGCAACACCATCTCATGTCACCACTGCTGGGGGGATGGGCAGCCTCTTCTAGTGATTCATACCAGCTCTACAAAAGCAGGCCCCAACCTCCCCTTCGCCATTCGGTCCTAAACAGTGAGGAGGCTCTTTTCTCACATCTGAGAGCAGACCATGATGAGTTCTTTGTTGTTTATTTGTTAGCTCAGATGGTAAAGAATCCACCTGCAATGCAGGAGACCCAGGTTGGATCCTAAGTTGGGAAGATCCCATGGAGGAAGAAATGGCAACTCACTCTAGTATTCTTGCCTGGGAAATCCCATGGAGAGGAGCCTGGCAGGCTACAGTCCCTGGGGTCACAAAGAGCTGGACACGACTGAGTGACTAACACAGTTGATTTACAACGTTGTGTTAGTTTCAGGTATACAGCACAGTGAATATATATATCTTTTAATTTTTCAAATTCCCTTCCCTTATATTTTATTACAAAATATTGAATATAGTTCCCTGTGCTATATGGTAGGTCCTTGTTGGTTATCTATTTTATATATAGTCCTTTGTGTGTATAGTGATTAACAGAACCTGATGTTTAATGAATCTCCACTGAAGGTTCGAGGGTACAGAAGGGAAGCTCCACACAGAGTAGCATACAGGTTGGATCTGCGGGATCAGTGCACACATCCCTTAATGGATGTTTTCTGCCCAGCTTCCTCCTGTCTGCACCAGGCAGAGGTCAGCTCAACTCAGTCCAGACCCAACTGACATAAGGCCCAGAGGAAAAGGTGACCCTCTTTCCCTCTCTTCAAGACCCACCACCCCAGTTCTCATTTTCCCTCCTAGGACCAGTCACTTCCCCAATGGGTGACAGAGGAATGCTGAGCCTAGAAGAAGGTCCTTTTCCAAGATCACACACCATCCAAGCCAAGCTGGATGCGTGGTCCAGAAAAGTGAGTGTTATGATGGGTAAGGGAATCACAGCTGCAGCTGGGTGGATGGGAGGCTCTTTATCCAAGATAGGATGGGTGACAGCAGGCCCTGCGCTGGCCCTGGCTGGGCCCTGATGCTGCCACTACCCATGGAGGCATCAGAGCCAAAGTTCAGCCCAAGGAGATCAGCAGGCTGCCTGCACACCCAGAGCAGACCATGGTCTGGAAGGAAGTCACTGATTGTCCAGATAATCTCAGGAATGAGTGGAGGAAGCCAGAAGAAGCAGCCCAGCCCATCAGCTGCCTTTGGAGAGCTCATCCCTGCAGAATTATGCAGCCTTCTCAGGCACACATCTGTTAATTATTAATGCGTTCTCTGCCTGCTGGGGACCCTTGCTGGGGATGACGGGGAAGGGCAAGGAGTGTTTCAATTAACAAGGAAATTGGGCAGAGTGGGGATCCAAAAACTGGCAAGCCTATATAATACCTTCTTTACCCCCACCTTTGCCGCACTCCTGGCTCCTCTCTGGGACAAGGCCAGGGGATGGGATGTGCTTGTCTGAACTCCTTCAGCCCTATCCCTTCAAGTCCTACTATTTCTTCAGGCTTGGTCGTCACCTAGCGTAGCCATGTGGAGGCCTGAGTCTCCAGTGTCCTAGGCCCCTCTCCCCATGGAGTTCTTTCCAGCCACTGGGGCCCAGGTGGTATCTCTTCGACACTGTTCCTGGTGCCAGCAGAGCCTGCAGAGGTGCTAGCTGGGCCAGGCCCAGCCACGCCTGACAAAAAAACCAGTGTTGAAGACTGACCTTGTTTATAATCAGATAGAAAAATTGCAAGCAGGTAGGTCCAAAAGTTTCAAACATATTGTCACCTTGCTTATTTAACTTATATAAAGAATACATCATGAGAAACGCTGGGCTGGAAGAAGCACAAGCTGGAATCAAGATTGCCAGGAGAAATATCAATAACCTCAGATATGCAGGTGACATCACCCTTATGGCAGAAAGTGAAGAAGAACTAAAGAGCCTCTTGATGAAAGTGAAAGAGGAGAGTGAAAAAGTTGGCTTAAAGCTCAACATTCAGAAAACTAAGATCATGGCATCTGGCCCTGTCACTTCATGGCAAATAGATGGGGAAACAGGGGAAACAGTGGCTGACTTTATTTTGGGGGCCTCCAAAATCACTGCAGATGGTGATTGCAGATGATGATGAAATTAAAAGACACTCCTTGGAAGGAAAGTTATGACCAACCTAGACAGCATATTAAAAAGCAGAGACATTAATTTGTCCACAAAGGTCCATCTAGTCAAGGCTATGGTTTTTCCAATGGTCATGTATGGATGTGAGAGTTGGGCTATAAAGAAGGCTGAGCACAGAAGAATTGATGCTTTTGAACTGTGGTGTTGGAGAAGACTCTTGAGAGTCCCTTGGACTGCAAGGAGATGCAACCAGTCCATCCTACAGGAGACCAGTCCTGGGTGTTCACTGGAAGGACTGATGTTGAAGCTGAAACTCCAATACTTTGGCCACCTGATGCGAAGAGCTGACTCACTGGAAAAGACCCTGATGCTGGGAAAGATTGAAGGCAGGAGAAGGGGACGACAGAGGATGAGATGGTTGGATGGCATCACCGACTCAATGGACATGAGTTTGGGTGAACTCCGGGAGTTGGTGATGGACAGGGAGGCCTGGTGTGCTGCAGTTTATGGGGTCGCAAAGAGTCGGACACGACTGAGTGACTGAACTGAATGGAGGCTGAAAAGAACCAAGGAGGAACCACTCTCTCTGTGTTTAAATGCTAGATTGAGATACAAATTTTTTTTTCTTACTAGAAAGGAGAAAACCCCAGCAATATAGGCTATGAAATACATTGTGATATAAAAAATGGTCATATCATGCTATAGCATTAATAATAGCATGATATGAAAGAGGACTCGTATGAAAACAATTTACTAAAGGAAACAGAAGGTGATTTTAGAAAGGCTTGAGCATTTGTTTTGAATCATTTTTTTTTAATTGACTCTCTCCTTTCTGTTCCTAGAGTCTTACTTTTTCCAGTGTGTCTTATAAATGAAATGAAATAGTTTGTAGTCTTTGAATCTGTATTCTTTAACTTAGTGTAAGAATCTTCGTTAGGAGACTATCAAGACGCCACCCCCCCCCACCAAAAAAAATCTGAAGATGGAATTGGTGATGTGACATGCAGATTTTAAGGAAAAGACAACAGGGTTTAAAAAGTATTACAGAAGAGAAATGACAGGTAAGGAAGATAAATAACTGAGATTTGATATACTAATCATTAGTGTTTCTAAAACACATACAAAAACAGAACCAAAGCAATGATCAAAGACACAATAGATGATATGTGTTTTGTTAGAAACTGAGTCTATAGTTTAAAATCTCTAAATAGCAACAAAAATATTGAAAAAAATTAAAGCCTACACATTTCCTCATTAAATTTCATTTTTTACCATAAAAATATTATCCACAAAGCTGGCCTAAAGAAAACAGTAGGTTCCTGCAAAGATAAAACAAAATCAAGTTTTTATGCTCTAGAACTATGCTGTCCAATGCAGGGGTCTCTCTCCACACACCTATTGAACACTTAAAATGTGGCTGATCTGAACTTAAATATGTTAAAAGTGTAAAATACACAGTGTTTGAATACATATTACAAAATGAAATACTATAAAGTATCTCAAGAACTTTATATTTATTACATGCTGAAATAACTGTATTTGGGATATGCTGAATTAAATAAAATAAATTAATTTTACCTGTATCTTTTCATTTCTTAAATATGTATACCAGAAAAATTTTAATTACATATATGGTTGCTCTAAAACAGTGGCTGGCAAGCTATGGCCTGTTGTGATCACTTTTTTATATTGCAATGTATTTCATAGCCTATATTGCTGAGTTTTTCTCCTTTCCAGTAAGAAAAAAAAAAAATTGTATCTCAATCTAGTGTTTAAACACAGAGAGAGTGGCTCCTCCTTGCTTCTTTTTGACCTCAGATCAGTCGCTCAATCGTGTCTGACTCTTTGAAACCCCATGAACCTATATTTTCAAAAAATATAGTTTTATTGCAACACTGTCACACTCATTTGTTTCCCTATTTCTGTGCTCTTCTAGATTACAGTAAGGTTGAGCAGTTGCAGCAGAAATCAGATAGCCTGCAAAGCATAAAGTATTTGTAATCGAGTCATTTTCAGAAAGTTTGGCAGTGTCTGCACCAAAATATCAGAGAAGGCAATGGCAACACACTCCAGTACTCTTGCCTGGAAAATCCCAAGGACGGAGGAGCCTGGTAGGCTGCAGTCCACGGGGTCCCTAAGAGTCCGGCACGACTGAGCGAAATTTACTTTCACTTTTCACTTTCATGCATTGGAGAAGGAAATGGCAACCCACTCCAGTGTTCTTGCCTGGAGAATCTCAGGAACGGGGGAGCCTGGTGGGCTGCCGTCTGTGGGGTTGCATGGAGTCGGACATGACTGGAGCAGCTTAGCAGCAGCAGCACCACCACCAAAATATCATGTGAAAATTTCAAACAAGTTTTGAGATTAAAAGGTAGTGTAATGTCTAGAAAGAGTTAAATTCTCATTTAAATGTGTTTTTCCTCTTTCAAATTGGCAGAGATCTATTTTCCTCCTTTTGTCTTTTGTCTTTTTCTTTCTTTTCTTTATTACTTTTTTTGTTATAAAACCTAGTATAGGTGACAGCTTCAGGGAAATGGATACCCTTATAGCTTATTGAAAACAGTTATAAATTTAATCTCTACCTTTCTGGATGGCACTTTGTTAATAGGTACTAATACTGTAGATCTAGGATTCATGGGTGGAATTCAGGAAGGTCTTTTATGAACCTGAGCAGGAAAATTTTGCATCTTTATTTTTACCATATATGTGGATCAAGAAGCAACAGTTAAAACCTTATATGGAACGACTGACTAGTTCAAAATTGGGAAAGGAGTACTTCAAGGCTGTGTGTTGTCACCCTGCTTATTTAATTTATATGCAAAATATATCATGTGAAAAGCCAGGCTGGATGAGACACAATCTGGAATCAAGATTGCCAGGAGAAATATCAACAACCTCAGATATGCAGATGATACCACTCTAATGGCAGAAAGTGAAAAAGAACTAAAGAGCTTCTTGATGAGTGAAAGAGGAGAGTGAAAAACCTAGCTTAAAACTCAACATTTAAAAAACTAAGATCATGGCATCCAGTTCCATCACTTCAAGGCAAATAGAAGGGGAAAAAGGAAGAAATGACAGATTTTATTTTCTTGGGCTCCAAAATCACTGTGGACAGTGACTGCAGCCATGAAATTGAAAGACACTTGCTCCTTGGAAGGAAAGCTATGATAAGCTTAAACAGAGTATTAAAAAGCCAAGACATCACTTTGCCAACAAAGGACCATATAACCAAAGCTATGGCTTTTCCCTGTAGTCTTATACGGATGTGAGAGTTGGACCATAAAGAAGACTGAGTGCCAAAGAACTGATGATTTGAATTGTGGTGCTGGAGAAGACTCCTGAGAATCCTTTGGACTGAAAAGAGATCAAACCAGTCAATCCTAAAGGAAATCAACCCTGTATATTCACTGGAAGGACTGATGCTGAAGCTGAAGCTCCAATACTTTGGCCACCTGATGCGAACAGCCAACTCACTGGAAAACACTTTGATGCTGGGAAAGACTGAAGACAAGAGGAGAAGGGGGTGGCAGAAGATGAGATGGTTAGATAGCATCATTGACTCAATGGACATGAATCTGAGCAAACTCTGGGAGACAGTGAAGGATAGGGAAGCCTGGAGTGCTGCAGTCCGTAGGATCGCAAAGAGTCAGACACAACTTAGTGACTGAACAACAACAACATTTTTTACCAAACTCTAATTGAAATATATTAGATAGAATTTTCTTTAGTTAGGAATGTAGGCATGGTACACAGGGAAATGGCCCTGCCATTACCTTACAAGGTAAAAGGAACATTGCAAAGGTGATTGAATCAACGGTCAAGATGGAGAGATTATCCTATATTATTTCAATGGACCCAATGTAATCACAAGGATGGCAATATGTGGGAAGCTGGAGAGGTACAATAAGAGAAGATGTGCTGAGGGAAGAAGAAGTCAATGATGCAGGGCCACAAGCCAAAGAATGGGAAGACCCTAGAAGACAGGAAAGATAAGAAAACAGATTCTCCCCCAGAACCTCCAAAAGGAAAACAGCCCCAGCAGCTCGATTTTAGCCCACTGACACCAGCTCTGGACTCTGACCTCCATCACCTAAGAAAATAAAGCTGCATTTGTGGTCATTTGTTACAGCAACAATGCTGCGAGACATTGCAACAGCAAACACAGGAGACAAAGCAACAGTAGGATTAGCACCTTGTCACCGATAAAAGTCGGGTATTTTCTTGGCTCATTTGTAGAGATATAAATGGACCGAGTTTATCATACAGAGTGAAGTCGGTCAGAAAAAGAAAACCAAATATCATATATTAACGGCATACACTGCTGTTGTTTAGTCACTAAGTCATGTCTTTTGTGTCCCCACGGACTGTAGCTCACCAGGCTCCTCTGTCCGTGGGATTTCCCAGGCAAGAATACTGGAGTGGGTGCCATTTTTTCTCCAGGAGATCTTCTCAACCCAGGAATCACATGTGCATCTGCTACACTGGCGGGTGGATTCTTTACCACTGAGCCACCTGGGAAGCCCCATTAATGCATAAATATGGAATCTAGAAAAAGGGTTCAGAGGCAAGGCAGGAATAGACACAGATGTAGAGAACAGACATGGACACAGCAGGGTAGGGGAGGGCGGGGCAAATTGGGAGCAAAGCATTGACACCTATACTACTATATCAGTATACATGTATGTCAGCATGGACTATGTCTCTCTATATGTGTAATATATATACATATATACTACTATGTGCAAAATAGAGAGCTAGTGGGAAGCTGCTGTATAGCCCAGGAAGCTCAGCTAGGTGCTCTGTGACAACCTAGAGGGGTGGAATGGGGGAGGCAGTGGTAGGAGGGAGGTTCAAGAGGAAGGGATATATGTATACTTAAAGCTGATTCACTTTGTTGTACAGTAGAAACCAACACAATATTGTAAAGCAATTATACTCCAATAATAAAATAGATAAAAATTAAAAATCAGATAAAAGGTCAGTTTTCATTCCAATCCCAAAGAAAGGCAATGCCAAAGAATGCTCAAACTACCGCACAATTGCACTCATCTCACATGCTAGTAAAGTAATGCTTAAAATTCTCCAAGCCAGGCTTCAGCAATATGTGAACCATGAACTTCCAGATGTTTAAGCTGGTTTTAGAAAAGGCAGAGGAACCAGAGATCAAATTGCCAACATCCGCTGGATCATGGAAAAAGCAAGAGAGTTCCAGAAAAACATCTATTTCTGCTTTATTGATTACACAAAAGTCTTTGACTGTGTGGATCACAATAAACTGTGGAAAATTCTGAAAGAGATGGGAATACAAGGCCACCTGAACTGCCTCTTGAGAAACCTATATGCAGGTCAAGAAGCAACAGTTAGAACTGGACATGGAACAACAGACTGGTTCCAAATAGGAAAAGGAGTATGTCAAGGCTGTATATTGTCACCCTGCTTATTTAACTTCTATGCAGAGTACATCATGAGAAATGCTGGGCTGGAGAAGCACAAGCTGGAATCAAGATTGCCAGGAGAAATATCAATAACCCTAGATATGCAAATGACACCACCCTTATGGCAGAAAGTAAAGAAGAACTAAAGAGCCTCTTGATGAAAGTGAAAGTGGAGAGTGAAAAAGTTGGCTTAAAGCTCAACATTCAGAAAACGAAGATCATGGCATCTGGTCCCGTCACTTCATGGCAGATAGATGGGGAAACAGTGTCTGACTTTATTTTTCTGGGATCAAAATCACTGCAGATGGTGATTGCAGCAATGAAATTAAAAGACACTTACTCCTTGGAAGGAAAGTTATGACCAACCTAGATAACATATTAAAAAGCAAAGACATTACTTTGCCAAGAAAGGTCCATCTAGTCAAGGTTATGGTTTTTGCAGTCGTCATGTATGGATGTGAGAGTTGGACTATAAAGAAAGCTGAGCACCAAAGAATTGATGCTTTTGAGCTGTGGTGTTGGAGAAGACTCTTGAGAGTCCCTTGGACCGCAAGGAGATCCAACCAGTCCATCCTAAAGATCAGTCCTGGGTGTTCATTGGAAGGACTGATGTTGAAGCTGAAATTCCAATATTTTGGCCACCTGATGCGAAGAGCTGACTCATTGAAGAAGACCCTGATGCTCGGAAAGATTGAAGGCAGGAGGAGAAGGGGATGACAAAGGATGAGATGGTTGGATGGCATCACTGACTCAATGGACTTGGGTTTGGGTGGACTCTGAGAGTCGGTGATGGCCAGGGAGGCCTGAAGTGCTGTGGTTTATGGGGTTGCAAAGAGTCGTCAGACACAACTGAGTGACTGAACTGAACTGAACTGAAATTTTCATATCAGATCATAGTTATTGCAAGTATCTCAAAATATTGTTTACTCTTATCTTAACTCCAAACTATCAATAGTTACAGACTTGCTTCTAGATCTTGATATAAAATATATTTCTCCCAGTCTATTTCTCCCAGCCTATTGTTTTACTTAGTTTGGTATAAGGCATTTTTGTCTTATAGAAATCTTAAATTTTGATATAACTAGAATAATCAGTCTTTTCTTTCGTGGCTTTTGCATTTTGTATCTTAAGAGACTCTCACCTGTATCACTATCATCCTGTATCACTATCATAATCATATCTTCCTACATTTTTTCTAACATTATTTTAAAGGTTGTTTTTAATTTATCTGAAATTTGTTTCTGTGCATGATATGAGGTAACTCCATTTATTTATTTTCCCAATGATGATCCAGTTGATTCAACACTGCTTATATTTTCTTTGCTTATTTAAATGGCCATCTTTATCTTATATAAAATTCACATATCCCTTAACTTAATAAGCATTTATTGAATTCCTACTCTGCCAGGCACTATTCCAGGCATTTTGACAGCAATAGACAAGACAGACAAAGGAAAGCAGAAAAATAAAAGTGTAAAATAAGATGAAAGTGCAGAATTACATGATCAATTTTGACAACAAATACAACTGGATTAAATTTCCCTATTTTAAAAGAAGGGCTCTTGTTTTAGGTCAAAAAACATACATTCAATTGTACTCTAGTTCAGGAATAGTCAAATAAATCAGAGGAATCTAACAGAAAGCCTAGAAACAGATCCTAGCAGTGGGTCATTTGAAGGTGAGTGCCCTTTCAAAAGGTGGAGTAAAAGAATGGAAAAGAATTAGTTAACACATAACATTGAGGGAACTGGTAGACTACTCGTAGGGGAAAAAAGCTAGATCCTTATCTCACTCTCATCAAAATAAATTCTCAATTGCCAAATGAGTTTAAACTGCTAAGTTTTAGAAGAACCAGAAGGACCTATGCGAAAACACTTATCTGATTTTGTAGCGAGGAAGGTATTTCTATGCACAATTTTTTCAGAAGAAAACACAGAGGGAGAGAATGACAAATCTGAAAACATAAAATTGAAACCATTATGTAAATCAAAATATCATAAATAAAATTAAAAATCAACCTGCAATCTAGGAAACTAAGAAATAGTGTTTGTACCATACACGACAGACAAAGTGCAAAAGTCTACAAATCAATAACAAAAATCTGAAAATCCCATTAGAAAAATGAGCAGGGAACATAAAAATGAAGTTTATGATAGAAAACTACAAACAGCAAATAAATACTTGAAACAACATTTCACCATCACTAGTAATATAAGAAATTCAAATTAAAACAATGAAACATGTATTTTGCTTGTCATCTTAGCCAAGCTTTTAAAAAGTCACAGTGCTTAGAGTTGGCAAAGGCTGAGTGGAAAGGAACCTCTTTTGCTCTATGAGGGTAGTGAGAATTGTCACAACCACTCTGTAAGGCAATTTATTTATATGGATCAAAGGCTGTAAAATGTCCATACCCTTTGATGTAGCAATTCCATTTATAACAACTTCTCTTAAGGAAATAATTAGATGTGTGCAAAGATTTATTTCCAAGGAGGTTCCTAGAAGTGTTGTACACAATAACAAAAAAATAAAAACCAACCAAAAATGGAGATAATTTTTTTACAATCCTCTACACTAGGCGATTTGTTGAATAAATCATATTAGACTCGTATGACGGAATGCTATGAGGTCATTAAAAACCACATCTCCAATTACTCCAGTGTTCTTGCCTGGAGAGTCCCAGGGATGGCAGAGCCTGGTGGGCTGCCGTCTGTGGGGCCGCACAGAGTCGGACACGACTGAAGCGACATAGCAGCAGCAGCAGCAGCTCCAATCATATTTCATTTTAAGGGATGATGCCCAAAGTGTAAAGTCAAGTAAAAATAAAAAGAACACTAGACTGCATTGATCATGTGATAAATCATAAATAAATCTGCTCAGTTATATGATACGTACCTACTTCCACCCACCTCCAACTTTCCGCAGCTTCTGCCAGGTCTCTCCAGCTCTGCCTTCTCTCCTGGTATCTTTAGCCCTCCCTAAGGATATCCCTACTTTTGCTGGTCACTGCCCCTCTCAGCAGGCACCTTTTCCCCCAGGGGCTTCTAATATCTCCAGCCAGATCCATCATCAATGCACTGAAATTTTCTATACCAAAATGTAGTTGGGACTTGGCAGTTTGAAATAGCCAGCTGAAAAGAAGAGTTTATGGGTTCACATGACCAAACCGTTGGAAGCAGAGAGGTGTACTTGGATGGCAGAAATGACCAGAACCAGGACTGTGACTGCCCTCCAAGCCCTCCCTTACCCCACTTCTCACCTCTGCTTCCCTTGATACCTGGTCTCTTCTCTTTCCTACACAGACTGAGCTCTCCCACAGTGGGGGAGAGGTTGTCGCCAGTCATTTCAAGGATCATGTCGCATGCCTTTGCCTTCAACTGACCCTTCCCTTAGTTCCAAATTCTCAGAGAAGCTTCCTGAGGCTGGACCTATGTGGCTATCAGGTTGAACCCTGTGATCGGCAGTTTCCACATGAACTGCAGGGCTGGACGCAGAGATGAAGCAGTTTTCCAGAAGAAGGAAAGGCTGGAAGGCAGACCAAGCTCCTCTCTCTCAGTGAAGCGGCAACAGAATGCTGCTGTGTCCCCAAGGTCTTATGGGAATTTTAGTGAAATGCTCCTTTTTATTTTTGCTGCAGTCCCCTGTATCCTTCCCAGGTATATACACAGCAGTGCATGGGGCTGGGCCATGAGAAAATCTGAGTTAGAACCTAGGAGATGCTCAGCTTCATCTCTTCCATTGGCCCCAAGGCTTTGTCACTAGCTATCATTCATTGCATGCCTCCTGTATGCCAAGCACTCCCCAAGTGTTTAAAGTGTCCACAACCAGCCCGGCCAGCTCAGCAAGTGGGAGGTACAAAGGCAGACATACCTGTCAGTACGTTCCTTCTTATTTAAGTGTCCACCAGGCTCAACAATAGGATCTGGTGGCTCCATCTTAAGGCCTCTATCCCCATCCCTTCTGAATTATTCAGAAGTCCTAGTTGCTCATGGAATCAAAAGAGGTCAAACTTACTTCCAAGCACCAGTAGAGAAAGAAACAGGACGCCCCTTCCAGCTGAAGGCTGATCCTGCCTGCAGAGTGGAAACCTGTCCACCAGCAGGTCTGAATACTGCCAGCATCACCTGGGCATCCAGGGTCCCAGGGCTTTTATTACGTATATGTGCCCCTACACGTGCTTGCGTGCATGCTAAGTTGCTTCAGTTGTGCCCGACTCTTTGTGACCGTATGGACCATAGCCCACCAGGCTCCTCTGTCCATGGGATTCTCCAGGCAAGAGTACTGGAGTGGGTTGCTATGCCCTTCTCCAAGGGATCTTCCCAACTCAGGGATCAAACCCACATCTCTCATGTCCCCTGCATTGGCAGGCAAATTCTTTACCACTAGCACCAGCTGGGAAGACCCGTGCCCCCTGCACACACACACATGAAATGTCTCACTGCCTCTCAGTAAGCTTGCTCACTTGCCACATACATACCTCATTATTGTTGTCTCGCTTCATTCTCTCTACCACTAATGAGCTGGACACCACTATTATCCCCACCTTCTAGGTTAGGAAGCCGGGGCATAGACTCAAGTTCACTCACATGTCTGTGGTGGAGCCAGTATTCAGATCAAGCCCCGTCTGTCTTGGAGTTCACACATGCCGAGGTGTCCCTACCCTGCTGCCTCTTCTGTCAGGGTAAGTGTTCTCCCAGGAGGCACCTGAGTGCTGGGAGAAGTGCTGATGGCCCTCTCCACCAGTTCATCAGATATGCCAGAGCATGGCTGGATCCCAGTGCTGGACACAGCTCAAGCATAAGCCAGGAAGCCCTCGGAATGCTGCATATTCTCCTAAAGGAAAAAAGCCTGGAAGAGACAGCACAGTGCCAATACTATTTCCTGCTTGATGTTGAGGTCGTGGATCATTTTCATTTTCTTCTTTATGCTTTCCTGTATTTTCCTGGTTTCCAACAATAAACTCGGATATCCTTTAGTTTTCAAATAACACTAAAGAATATATCAATATACACGCATGTTTAATTTTAGCTAAAGTGTCTGCACCCTAATACTAATGCTAGTGATTTTCTGTATCTTCCACATCTCAACAGTGTCCTTGAAAAGAACCTACGTGTCATTCTATCTCATTGTCTGTCTGCCTGCCTCAGAGACAACATATTTATATCAAAAGCTCTAACTTAGTCTCTGCCTTCCTTGTGTTGGAATGATGCCCGGGACCCTCAGCCAGGCAGCACTGCCCGTCCATGCACTGTTTCCACAGACCCGATGGGGCAGATGTCATCATCTTCTTTTAACAGATGAGAAAACAGGTTGAAGGACATTGTCACCTGCCTAACTTCAACTTGTAAGCTCTGGCTTTCTATTACTCCTGACGTCCAAGGCAGAATCGGCCATCAGTGAAGGTGGGACACACCACGGCCTCATGATTAGGGGCCTTGATTGTGGAGTCAGCACACCTGAGTTCAAATTCTGATGCTGTCGTTACCAGTTGCGTGACCCTCTCCACTTTCTCAGCTGTGCAATGCGGTAGTGAAAGGTACCTGCTTTGTGGGACTACTGCAAGGAATAAAACAGACAAGAGCCTTCACACCTCTGGGATGGCTGTAATTTTTAAATTTTTTATTGAGGTATAATTGACCCATAACGTAATAGTTTCGGTTATACAGTGTGATGATTTGCTGTTTGAGAGTATAATGAAATGTTCACCATGGTGTGCTTTGAGCTTAGAGCTCAGTCGTGTCCAACTCTTTGTGACCCCATGGACTGTAGTCCACCAGCCTCTTCTGTCCATGGGATTTTCCAGGCAAGAATACTGGAGTGGGTTGCCATTTCCTATTCTGGGGGATCTTCCCAACCCACAGATTGAAAGTGCGTCTCTTAGATCTCCTGCATTGGAAGGCAGACTCTTTACCTCTATGCCACTTGATCACCATAAGTCTAGTTAATATCTGTCAGCACACAAAGTTATGAAATGATGTCATTTTTTTCTTTTAATGAAGACTTTTAAGATTTATTCTCTTAGCAACTTTCAAATGTGCAATACAGCTTTATTAACTATAGCTACCAACCTGTATGTTACATCCCCAGAACTTATTTATTTTGTAACTGAGAGTGAGTCCCTTTCGATGCCCTTCACGTAATTTTTTCTTAATGAAAATAACAAGTGAAAAGGATGTACCCTGAACTTCCGAGGGTTCAGAAGTCTGAGGCCTCACACATTGCTGGTGGGAATGTAAAATGGTGTAGCTGCTTTGGAAAACAATTTGACCATTCCTCAAAAATTTAAACATAGTATTACCATATGACTCACAATTCCATTCTAGGATATGTATCAAAAGAATTGAAAATGGATGTTCAAACAAAACCATGTACACCCATGTTCATAGCAGCACTATTCATAATAGCCCAAAGCTAGAAATACCCCAAATGTTCATCAGCTGATGAATGGATAAAGAAAATGTGGTATATCCATATGTGAGTGAAAGTCGCTCAGTCATGTCCAACTCTTTGTGACCCCATGAACTATACAGTCTATAGAATTCTCCAGGCCAGAATACTGGAGCGGGTAAACT
Organism: Redunca redunca; assembly: GCA_006410935.1. Taxonomy (NCBI): domain Eukaryota; kingdom Metazoa; phylum Chordata; class Mammalia; order Artiodactyla; family Bovidae; genus Redunca; species Redunca redunca. The sequence continues at coordinate 289,429 of SJYQ01001849.1, read as the reverse complement.
TTCCCTTCTCCAGGGGATCTTCCTCGCCCAGGGATCGAACCCAGGTCTCCCACATTGCAGACGGATTCTTTACCAGCTGAGCCACAAGGGAAGCCCAAGAATACTGGAGTGGGTAGCCTATCCCTTCTCCAGCGGATCTTCCCAACCCAGAAATCGAACCAGGATCTCCTGCATTGCAGGCAGATTCTTTACCAACTGAGCCATCAGAGAAGCCTATATATCCATATGATGGAATATTATTTGGCCATAAAAAATGAAGTGCAATTTATGCTACACTATGAATGAGCCTTGAAACCATGGTAAGTTGAAGAAGTCAGAACATAGAAGCTCATATGTTGTATGATTCGTTTCCATGAAATAGCTAGGATGGATAAGACCATGGAGACAGAAAGCAAAGTGGCTGCCAGGGGCTGAGGTGGGGGTGGGGTGCAGGGAATAGAGAGTGACTACTTAACGGATATGGGGTTTCCTTTTGGAGTGATGGAATATCTTAGAATCTGATCAAGGTAATGGTTGCACAACATTATAGATGTACTAAATGCCACTATACTGTACACTTTAAAACAATTTTATGCTATGGGAATTTTTTCTCAATAAAAAGCAAGAGGGAAAAAGTGAAGTCTGTAGTACTGAACCTGGCATATAGTAAGTGCTCATGTATTAGGTTGGCCAAGAAGTTCCTTTGGTTTTTAAGTAAAAATAAAAGACACATTTTTCATTTTCACCAAGAACTTTATTGAACAACGTACTCATTGTTTTGTTCCACTACCTTCTGCCATTTTTCAGGCAACTTCATAATTCCATCTTCCCCTAAATTTTTATTTTTTTTGAGCAAAGAACTGTTCCAGGTGACTTTTACAGTCTTACAGGGAATTGAAATTTTTTTCATTAAAAGAATTTTGTAAACACCAAAATAAATGGAAATTTGAAGCTGTGTCATCAGATGAATACGGCAGATGAATCAGAATATCCCAGCCAAGCTGTGAGTTTTTGCCTGGTCATCAAAGAAACATCGGTCTTGCGTAATCCTGATGGAAGAATATGTGTTTTCCATTGACTAATTCTGAATGCTTTTTGCTGAGTGCTGCTTTCAAGTGGTCTAATTGGGAACAGTACTTGTAGGAACTAATCGCTTGGTTTTCCAGAAGGAGCTCGTAATAGAGGACTCCCTTCCAATCCCACCATATAAACAACATCACCTTCTTTGGATGAAGGCCAGCGTTTGGTGTGGTTGTTGGTGGTTCCTTTTGCTTGCCCCATGATCTCTTCCATTTCACATTATTGTACAGTGTCCACTTTTCATCACCTGTCACAATTTGCTTTAAAAATGGAACATTTTCACTACCTTTAAGTAAAGAATTATTTGCAAGAATATGGTCAAGAAGGTTTTTTCAGTTAAATTTATGTGGAACCCAAACATTGAAGTGATTAACATAACCAAGCTGGTGCAAATGATTTTCAGGGCTTGATTGGGATATTCTGAGTATGTCAGCTATCTCCACATGGTATAACATTGATTGTTCTCAGTGTCTCAGTTTGATCACTATCAGCTTCAACTGGTCTGCCCGACCTTGGAGCATCATCCAATGAGAAATCTCCAACATGAGCAAAACACTTTTTTTTAATTTATTTTTTTATTGAAAGATAATCGCTTTGCAGAATTTTGTTGTTTTCTATCAAACCTCAACATGAATCAGCCATAGGTATACATATATCCCCTCCCTTTTGAACCTCCCTCCCATCTCCAGCCCCATCCCACCTCTCTAGATTGATTCAGAGCCCCTATTTAAATTTCATGAGCCATACAGTAAATTCCCATTGGCTATCTATTTTATATATGGTAATGTAAGTTTCCATGTTACTCTTCCCATACATCTCACCCTCTCCTCCCCTCTCCCCATGTCCATAAGTCTATTCTCTATGTCTGTTTCTCCATTGCTGCCCTGTAAATAAATTCTTCAGCACCATTTTTCTAGATTTCGTATATATGCATTAGAATATGATATTTATCTTTCTCTTTCTGAGTCCCTTCACTCTGTATACGATTCTAGGTTCATCCACCTCATCAGAACTGACTCAAATGTGTTTCTTTTATGGCTGAGTAATATCCATTGTGTATATGTACCTCAACTTCTTTAACCATTCATCTGTTGATGGACAGCTAGGTTGCTTCCATGTTCTAGCTATTGTAAATAGTACTGCAATGAACAATGGGATACATATGTCTTTTTCAATTTTGGTTTCCTCAGGGTATATGCCTAGGAATTGGATTGCTGGGTCATACGGTGGTTTTATTCCTAGCTTTTTAAGGAATCTCCATACCATCTTCCATAGTGGCTGTATCAATTTACATTCCCACCAACAATGCAAGAGCATTCCCTTTTCTCCACACCCTCTCCAGCATTTATTGTCTGTAGACCTTTTGATGATGGCCATTCTGACTGATGTGAGGTGATATCTCATTGCAGTTTTGATTTGTATTTCTCTAATAATGAGCAATGTTGAGCATCTTTTCATGTGTTTGCTAGCCATCTGTATGTCTTCTTTGGGTTTATTTCTGGGCTTTCTCCTATGTCCTCTTGTTTGGGTCTTTTTCCCACTTTTTGATTGGGTTGTCTGTTTTTCTGGTGTTGAGCTGTATGAGCTGCTTGTATATTTTGGAAATTAACACTTCGTCAATTGTTTCATTTGCTATTATTTTCTCCCACTGTGTGGGTTGTCTTTTCACCTTGCTTATAGTTTCCTTTGCTGTGCCAAAGCTTTTAAGTTTAATCAAGTCCCACTCGTTTACTTTTGTTTTTATTTCCATTACTCTAAGAGGTGGGTCACAGAGGATCTTGCTTTGATTTATGTCATCGAGTGTTCTGCCTATGTTTTCCTTTGAGAGTTTCATAGTTTCTGATCTTACATTTAGGTCTTTAATCCATTTTGAGTTTATCTTTGTGCATGGTGTTAGGAAGTGTTCTAGTTTCATTCTTTTACTTGTAGCTGTCCAGTTTTCCCAGCACCATTTATTGAAGAGGCTGTCTTGTCCCATTGTATATTCTTTCCTCCTTTGTCAAAAATAAGATACCCATAGGTGCATGGGTTTATTTCTGGGCTTTCTATCTTGTTCCATTGGTCTATATTTCTGTTTTTGTGCCAGTACCATACTGTCTTGATGACTGTAGCTTTGTAGTATAATCTGAAGTCAGGAAGGTTGATTTCCCCAGCTCCATTCTTCTTTCTCAGGACTGCTTTGGCTATTTGGAGTCTTTTGTGTTTCCATATGAATTGTGAAATTTTTTGTTCTAGTTCTGTGAAAAATGCCATTGGTAATTTGATAGAGATTGCATTGAATCTGTAGATTGCATTTGGTAGTATAGTCATTTTCACAATATTGATTCTTCTGACCCAGGAACAAGGAATATCTCTCCATCTGTTTATGTCATCTTTGATTTCTTTCATTAGTGTCCTATGATTTTCTGTGTACAGTTCTTTTGTCTCCTTAGGTAAGTTTATTCCGGTATTTAATTCTTTTTGTTGCCATGGTGAATGGGACTGATTCCTTAATTTCTCTTTCTGATTTTTCATTGTTAGTATACAGAAATGCAAGTGAATTTTGTATATTGATTTTGTATCCTGCAACTTTGCTAAATTCACCAATTAGCTTTAGTAATTTTCTGATACTATTTTTAGGGCTTTCTATGTACAGTATCCTGTCATCTGCAAACAGTGAGAGCTTTACTTCTTTTCTGATCTGGAGTCCTTTTATTTCTTTTTCTTCTCTGATTGCTGTAGCTAAGACTTCCAGAACTATGTTGAATAACAGTGGTGAAAGTGGACACCCTTATCTTGTTCCTAATCTTAGGGGGAATGCTTTCAATTTTTCACCATTGAGAATAATGAGCAAATCACTTTTGACACATTCGATCAGTCCCAACACCTTCTCCATACACTGCACAAAATCTATTTTTGCATTTCAGTTGCGTTTTTACCTTTCTTGAAGTAATAAAGCCTAATATGCTAAAAAATGTTGCTTTTTTCCCATCTTCAATGTTAAAACAGCTACACAAAAATCGACCAATTTTGCTGTTTTTTTTAAAAAACACATGGATATGACAGCTGTCACAATACAATCTTACAAAATTGTTTCAAATGAAGTGAAAGACAACGAAGCACTGCCAGAAGCATCTTATGGAAAAAACTGAGCGAACCTTTTGACCAACCCAGTAATAGGCAGAATGTTTCAGATTATGGAGACGCAAACACTGAGCCCTGAGCAGCCTGCTGCCACCAGAGACTGGGCCGGAGAGGGTGCAAAGGGGCTTCTCAAGCACACAGGCTCCAACCCCAAACCCCAGCTGGACCATAAGGACCCCAGGGGCTCAGTCCTCATCGCAGGCCAGCCCAAGGCTGACAACAGTGAACAGGCCCAGCAGTATCTTTGCCACCTTCATCACATTCCCCTAGCAAAACCCTGCCCTGTAAATCTCACCCATGGCAGGAAAGGACTCAAGGAAAGAAGCAGGGCCTTGTCCCAAAGGTCCCAGTACCTGAATCAGAGCCAGCCTGACCAGTCACCTTGCACTCTGCTGGGAGCGGCAACACCTGAGCAAGAGGTCACCCCAGTCTTGTCTCACCGTGTCAGATGCTCTAGAGATGCTTATTCAAGATAAGCCCAAGAATCTGTGCTCCCAAGAGGAGCACAGGGGAAGGAGCCTAGGAGAGGGAGACGAAGAGAGGCAAAAGGGGAACCTGGTGGAGGACTTGAAGCTTTGCTCCCAGCATGGCCAAACTCCACACCTCAGCACTGTTGCTCTTCATTGTCCAGGCGCTAAGTTGTGTCTGACTCTTTGCGGCCCTGTGGACTGTAGGCACCAGGCTTTCCCCAGAGTTTGCTCAAACTCATGCCCATTGCTTCAGGGTCTTTATATCTGAGCATGGTGATGATAAAATGTCTCAGTCTTCCATCCCATCCCACCCCAGGATAACGGGAAGGCAATGTAGAGGGGGAAATGAAGTGAACCATACAACCAAGGTCATCTTTCACTGCCCCTTCAGTTCAGTTCAGTCCCTCAGTCATGTCCGACTCTTTGCGACCCCATGGACTGCAACATGCCAGGCTTCCCTGTCCATCACCAACTCCCAGAGCTTGCTCAAACTCAGGTCCGTCAAGTCGGTGATGCCATCCAACCATCTCATCCTCTGTCGTCCCCTTCTCCTCCTGCCTTCCCTAAACAGAACTGAGCATTAAGTGAGGACCCATTAGAAACTAGCTTATCCAGAAGGGTGGTCTCCTCCCCTCCCAGGACCTTGAAGCCCAGGCAGCCCACAGTTAATTGGAGGCTGAGCTTGCCTCCTTCCTTCCTTCCAGGCCCAATGCCCCTTTCTGCAAAGAGAAACTTAAGATATTAAAATGGAAATATCCCCTCCCCCACCCCCACTCCCCCTACAGAGNGTTTCTGTCTCCTTTAAATAAGTTCTGGCTGCAGAGTGAACAGCGATGAGCTGCCAAAGGGAAGTGAAAAGGGAGAGAGGATTGCCTGTGAGGATATTTCTGCTGCTTAAATGAAAAACTGTGTCCCTTGAGAGGACAAAGGTTGAAAGGGTGGGTGGGGAGCAGCCCTGGGACTTGGAGAGGGAGGACAGTGGTGGTGGGGGGGAGGGGCGGGGGCTCTCAAGGGACCAGGCAAGCCCAAGGATTCTGATCAGTGCCCCCCACTCCCCTCTCAGCTCCCTCCTCTGCTAGACGCAGAAGAGGCCACGTGGGGCCATGTGCCTCCACAGCGGGCACGCCTGCTACCCCTGCTGCCACCACCTCTAGCCCGCTCAAGACATCACACCGGAGGGTCCAGATTCTGCCCTAGCCACCCAGTCCCTACGAAGAAAGGACTTCTTCCAGGTAAACCAGGAGAGGAGGGGAGGGGAGGGCCAGTGCCAGGGTGTCTGCAGGGCCTCACACCCCACCTGTGCTCTCTCAGACGCCTCCAATGTGCAGATGTATATGTCCTTGGAAGGGAAACATGATTAGACCATCAGCAGGGCCGAGGCTTGAGGTTACTACGTGAGGGTGGGCAGGTGGCATCCCTCTCTGAGCCTCAGTTGCATTTAATAAGAGGCCACCATGAGTATCTGTTGGCTTTCGATTTCCCCAGACCCATTTTCTAACTTCGTCTGGGTTGGGGCGGGCTGAAAGCACTTCTCCCACATGGAGGACCGTGTTGTATTGACCTGGTTCAGTCGCTCAGTCGTGTCCGACTCTTTGCAACCCCATGGACTGCAGCACGCCAGGCTTCCCTGTCCTTCACTATCTCCCAGAGCTTGCTCAAACTCACGTCCATTGAGTTGGAGATGCCATCCAACCTTCTCGTCCTCTGTCGCCCCTTCTCCTCCTGACCTACTGTCTTGGCGGGAAGAAAATCCAGGTGACTGCCTTCTGGTCAAGAAGATGGGCTTGTCTCCCTCCTCCTGAGACCAGCACGGGGGCGCGGGACCCCCCACTCACCCTCCCCTGTGATCCTTGGAAGGCTGCCACTGCTGAGGGGACAATGGAGGTCAGTCCTGACCCCAGCTGCACACCCCGCACTGTGAGGACACCATATTCCCCTCAGCTTGACGCCCCCCCCAACATCCTTCATCCCTTCCGGTTCCTGTGGCCAATTCTCACGTCCCTCTTGAGTCAGAGAACCTCAGAGACTTGCAGCCAATGCCCCTCTGCCATGTCTGTTCCTTTCAAACATAGAGCCAGATTGGCCCAGACACCCTGGATGTTCCGTCTTCATGTGAGGGTCTTTACCTCTCACAGCTCATGCGTTGAGGAGATGAGTGGAGGTCAAGAGGCGGAGGGCAAGGCGCTCACGTCAGGTTTGCTTTGAGAGAGGCTGGGCTGTGCCCTCCCCACCGTCACCCCGCAAACGCTCTCACCGCCACTAATTGCCGCTCACCCCGCCTCTCACAGAAGCGGGGCTCTCTGTGTCCTTGACTGCTCAGCTGTGTCTTCCCTTTGCAGTCCTTCAAAGCCCTCCTCCAGCTTTGTTGTGTCCTGCAGAGATCTCATTAGTTTCTGCTGTCTCCCTCGGAGCGCAATCGGAAGGCTCCACTCTCCTTCGCATCCTCGAGTCTTCTCCTCCCAACTCTGGTGCGCTGGCGATACTACTGTCCCGGTCTGGGGAGGGCCGTGGTGGCATGGAGAGCTTCAGCACGGCTCCAGGAGCCCCAGCTTTTCGTGGACAAGCCCGTCTCCCCAGCCTCTGTTTTTCCATCTGTAAAAACATGGGCCAGTGTCTCATCCAGATCTCATCCTTGGGGGTGGGGGGAGCAGGGGTGTGTGCCCTCCAGCAGAGAGACTGAGGAGCAGGCTGGGTCCAGGAGCGGGGTTTTCCCGGGACTGTTGACTACAGCCTCCTAAAGGCCTGCCTGCCTCCAGTCTTACCAGGTTCCTCTCCGTCCTCCAGTTTCCACACCTAGTGTGTTTTGTTTTTTTTTTCCCCTCTCTCTCTCCTTTCCTTCAGATCTCCCAGGAGCTTCACGTTGCTCCAGTCTGTTTCTGTTGTGGCTCCATTCACCCAGATGAGGAGTGCCGTCCCAAACAGGCAAAAATCATTCATTGGAAGTGACACAGACCAATCAGAAAGATGCCCTGGAGGGCACCCTGGAGGCTCCCTGCTGTGCCCACGAGTTATCCTTTTAGTGTGGGGGGGGGGCAGAAAGGAGGGGCCAGGGGAGCACGTGCGATCTGGGACAGCAGCTCTTGCGTGAATGTCTTTCTGTATGTATTGTGCTGGTGCTGCTTGGCTCCTCCACCCATCCCTCATCTGTGTAACCAAGCCCTGCATTAAATCTCTTCTGTCCTATAGGCTTCTCTTTGCCTGGCTGGATCCTGACTGATATGACATCTGACATCAGAATTCCTCTTAGGGAAGCACATGTCTTTGTACGAGAAAATACCCTGATAAGGCATTTAGGGGGAGGTGGCATCCTGGGGGTATGATTTGACAGGAGACAAGGAACCAAAAGTGATAGTCAAACTGCTCTGCATGGAAAATAAGTGGGAATTCAGAGGTAGGGGAGAGGAAGAGCGCAAAAGGGAAAATAATAAAACAATGTAGCAGGAGGTTGCCACTCAGGTGGTGGAAATGGCTGAGGGCTTTTAGGAATGGAAATATCAAAGACGGGCTTTTATGTTGCTGGCATTCTAGCAACCTGTAAATCCCTTCTTCTCGCCATCCTTTGGAAATGTCTGCTACCCACAGAGACTTTGTGTGCCGAGCCATGCTTTGTTTTAGGAGTTGGGTTCTTTTTTTAACAGAACATTTTTTTTAAAAAAAAAAGGATTGAGGTCCATGTCTGGGCTGACTCAGGGTGAAACTGACAGCACCAGCAGGGGGGTGAGAAGATGCACAAACTGAATTAATTCCATGTAAGCAGGAGCTCAGAGCTAGAAAAGACAATAAGAATAAAGCACTAATCTTTCGTAGTGTTTACAATGTGCCGGCCTCTGCTCTAAGCATTTGCCCTGAACTAACTCATTTAATTTTCACAACAACCTTAGGAAGTAGGTACTATTGCTATGTGCCTTCTAAGGATGTGAAAACGGAGGCACAGAGCAGTTGAGTAAGGCAGACTCTTTCAGCAGATGGGTTGAGCTGGGATTTGAACTCGGGACAGTCTGAACTCCTAACCAGTCCACGTGGAGAAGCCCTCTAGGAACATGTGCAAAGCTTAGGAGGCTTTCAGCCTGCAGTCTGTTGAATGGGAGGCTGAATCTGTCTGACCTGGATTTTAAGGAACAAGACGAGCCTACCTGGCACCTGGGTTCCTCTGTGTTTGCATCATCTTTTTGTCTGGCTCTGAGCTCCCCATGAGGCAGGAACAGTATTTCATTCCTCTGCATCCTCAGATCTAGCAAGGGGCCTTGCATAACGCAGGACAAGGCTCACTGGAAGCGAGGGAGGGAAGGAAAGACCCAAAGGAAGCTGGCACATTTGTCTAGACCAGGCTGGGGCTGAATCCAGGGCCAAGGGAGACATTTGTTGCCTCCCCTCCCCTCCCTTCCTGGCTCCCCCCTCCCCCTGCCCCCCAGTGCTAATTCCAGCTCTGCCGCCTCCCATGCAGGGCGAGAAGCTGTGGATTTTTTCTAATTGAGAAGGAAAACATCTTCTGTCTAGTCAAGGCAGCCACATCAAGGCAGGACTGTGGAGGCGAGCAGCACGAGCTGGCAGCAAACACTCAGCGCGTTCCGGAACCGCTTTTCCTGCCGCTGCGGCGCGTTTAGCTCTCCCTGTGTTTTAAACCACGACACCCTCTTTGAAAGCGCCAAAGAGAGAGAGCACTGATATCTCAACAGGGACAGCTCTTCGGGGAGGTGCAGAGGGGACGAGGGGACTGTACAGCAAAGGAGTAGTCACCCTCTGCAGCACTGGCTCTTCGGGATTTATTCCAGCATTCTTTATTTCATTTTCATGTGATAAAAATTGAGATGTACAACTCTTGTCTCAGCAAACACGAGCGGCAGTCAGCTGGAAAGAGCTTTGTTCTCCCGGGTGGGTGGGTGACGGGCAGGAGACAGGCTCTTGGGAAACATTCTAGGCACCGGGGGGATAGAATTCCCTCCTTGATCACCCTCAGGCAGCAGGCTGACACACAAGCACGCGATGCACACACACATGCACACAAAATACCCACGTGCGTGCACACACATGCGCACACACACACACATACCTCTTCTCCCCAAAGCCAGGCCCCAATTCACAAGGAGCCAGAACTCCAGATCTGCCTCAAGTTTGAGAGACCTCTCTCAGGGACACCTGTGGACACCTCCCCAAGACAGAACACTGCTGATGTTGCTGGGATCAGGGAAGTGGAAGCTGGGATGCCACAGCCGGCTGTGGCCGTGATCAAGGCGAGAGATACTGCTATCCAGGACTAGAGTGATGGTGTTCACAAACAGAAGGAAGAAGCAGATTTCAGAGATGCTCGGAAGGGAGAGCTGACAGGACACTCGTGATTGAATGGGGAGTGTCTGTGCATGCTAAGTCACTTCAGTCATGTCCGATTCTTTGAGACGCCATGGACTGTAACAGCCCACCGGACTCTTCTGTCCAGGAGGACTCTCCTGGGAAGAATACTGGAGCTAGTTGCCGTGCTCGCCTCCAGGGGATCTTCCCAACTCAAGGATCGAACCCGTGTCTCTTATGTTTCCTACATTGGCAGGCGGGCTCTTTACCACTAGCACCACCTGGAATGGAAGAGGAAGAGTAAAAGAGAAGGAGGAGTCCAAGTGTGGGGAGGAGTCACAGGTTTCTGGTTTGGGTGCTTGAGTCGATAGTGTTGGCAGAGAGCCCTGGGGAGGAAAACAGTGACCTCTATGTTGGCCTCTGTGAGCTTGAAAGACATCCCAATAGAAATGGCCAGTGGGCAGTGGAATATGCAGGCCTGGTGTGCAAGAGAGAGGCCAGCCTGGAGACAGAGATTCAAGAGTCCCCACACATGGGTGGCAATTGTGGTCACCCAGGGAGAGTGTAGAAGTGGAGAGCGAACAAGGTCAAGTGCAGAGCCATGAGGCTCAACAATATTAAATAGCCTAATGAGAAAGATGAGGTTGAGAACCTGGAGCCAGGTGATGGGCAGAAAAGCAGGAGAGCAGGTGCCTTCCAAGACAAAAGTATGTCCCAAGAAAGTGGGTGTGATCCTCAGCCCCGACGGCTGCTGTCATGATAAGGACTGAGGGGTGTCCACAGGGTCCACCATCAGGGGTGCCACTGATGACCCTCAAGAGGTCTTGGTGGAAGCAGAACACTAACTACCCTTGAACCTGGCTTCAAGGCAAGAAAAGAGCGACAGGGTCAGAGCCATCAGGACTCTCAAGAGGGGTATTGTTATTGTTGTTTTCTTGTCTTTTTGGTGGTTGATCTTTACAATGGAAGAGCCTTCAGGGGGTTTGTAGGCTAAAGGGGGGAATGCAGTACAGAGGAAGAGGTTGTGAGTCCAGGAACAGGAGTTACTGGTGGTGAAAAGTGCCAGGAGAGAAGGTGGAAGGGATGGCATCGAGGGCACAGATGGAAGTTGGCAAAACAGTAAGAGGAACAGCTCCTAATCTGGGGGTCAGGGTGGGAGTGGGGATAACAGAGGGAGAGCCTCCATCCCAGGAGTGCTTCCAAGAGGGAGAAGGAAGGACCTCAGCCTTGAGAACCTGGGGCAGCACCGGGGGTCAGGAGCAGTGAAGAGAAGTGGAAAGCCCCCGAGCGAGGATGGAGGGGCCGCTGGGGGCCCAGCAGTGGCCCTTCTTTCATTCAAGTTATTCGCTGCTCTAGCACACGATCTCCCCAAAGGGTAGCAGGTTCTTAAACCTTGCCAACCTCCTCTGGGGCCAGGGAAGCTGATGGAACTGTGGAGACGGAAGACCCCAGTCTAACTGAAGGAGAACTCCCAGCAGAGCCTCTGGCAATGCCTTGGGCTACTGTGGGAGGCGGTGTGTTCCCCATCCGTCAAGAAGTCTAAGCCGGGAATCTCAGCTGGAGTCTGCAGAGGGGATCCCCACAATGGGAGGGAAGCTAGGCGCCAGGCCTCCTATTCTATCCACTGCTGGGGTCTACAGACTTGGGGACAGGGTCCATTTCTCCCTCCGCTGTCCCCAGATTGGGAGGATGATGCTGAATCTGGGACTGTCCCCATGTCAACACTCTCCTCGGCCCCCATGGCCCCACGTGGCTGTTGGGAGCTCCTATCCTCCCCCCATCTTGGTATTCTGACAAGCCCTGCCCATTTAGGTTCATTTCCTATTAAACTCAAGTCTGTTAATGCCTCCCTCATCTTTAGAACATCCCAAGAGGCTCTGAATGTTTGTTTTCTATAATTTTCAGGTGAAGAGACTAAGGGTCAGAGAAGTCAGGACTTTTTCCCAAGATCACAAAGCCAGCAGGGAGCAGAACTACACCCTATGGCTCTGGCTTGTGTCCCATCTATTACACTCCACAGCTGGGCCCGAGGCCCCCACCACAAAGACCTCCTGCCTAGCCCTGAGCAGATGCATCAGCGCTCCAGCCTCACGGCTGAGCACTGAAGTTGCCCCCTCCCCAAGCCTTCTCCATAGCAATCACTGAAACCGACCATGACTGGAGCCTCCAAGGATGGACCCCAGATGCTCAAGCACCCTCAAATCTCAGTTCTCCCCTCCCTCTGCGTCGAGTTGGTCCAGGGAACCCACCACCTCGCTGAGTGTCCTGTCCATCCAGCCAGGGAAACTGTTTTTCCTGACTCTTTAACCTCATGGGATCCTTGTAGAAGAGGTGTCTCTGCCTTGCCGATGAAGGAACTGAGGTTCAGAAAAGTGAAGTGACTTCCTCCAGGTCCACACACCAGGAGCATCCAGGCTGGATCAGGGCTCCTGAGTCTGAAACTAGTGCTGCTTGCCTTTATTCCACTCCCTATCTGGTTCCCGGAAAATCAGACGTGACCCTCTCTCCAGCTATCTGGCAGATTTCAGACATAAGGACCGACTCTCCTGGACTGTACAGGTACAAATCAAATGCAAGCTCTCCCTGCCTCTCTCTTGAGGTCTCTGGCAGCGCCTTAAGAAAGTTCTGGCTAAATGCCAAGGGAGCTAAGGACTGCCTAACATGGAGCTAGGAAGACATGATTACTTGCTGAACATCCCTGAGAGCTCTCAGGGGACACTTAGAATAGCCACATCCTGAGTAATCTCAGGGTCCAGAGCTAGAGCCGCTGGGGGTTGGGGGTCGGGGGAGAGACGGAGGTAGTGATAGGGATTTTAGCTCACTCTAGGGAAAAATTCCCTATAGCAAGGGTTGTTGCCCCAAGATGGGAAACCTGGCTTTAGTATAAGCATCCTGTCTGGTGGGGAGAGTAACCGTCTCCCAAATGAGGATGCCCTAAAGAAATTCCTGCCACAGTTAAAGGTCAGACTAAATGATCCCAAATGCCCTCTCTCACTCTGAGATCCTGTGGTTCCATTAAACATGGCAGGTGGATCCCAGTTTCTCTGTCTTCCCTCCCCCACCCCGGCCCACCAGTCTCACATCGCATCTGCATCCTATTTTATGAATATTTAAATATCATCTGATTGCATTATGCGTCACAAGTAGGAAAAAACTGGTCCTGAAAGGCCCTCCTCTCCCTGTCCCCCCTTCCTCACTGCCGTTAGGAGCCAGAAAAAGAAATTCGTCCCTAAATTAGCTTCTGTAGCTCCTTTCTCCCCACCTCCCACCCCACCTCTCTCCTGGCAGGTCCACCTGGTCCTGAACTGCGGGGGTGGGGAGGCCGAGGAGAGTGGAGGACCAGGGCTTCGGGAGAGGGGCGGGGAGTTCTAGGCACAGGTGGCGTGGCTTTGCTACTCCTCTGTTTCCCACTTCAGTGTCACATGCCTCCTTCTTCTGACCTGTCTCCCAGCACATCACCATCCATCCACGCCAGCCCTCCCTCTCTGCCTTAATCAACTCAGGCTGCTATGGCAAAGTACCACGGCCAGTGGCTTACAGACCACAGGCACTTTTTTCTCACATTTCTGGAGACTAGAGTTCTGAGACTAGGGTGACAGCTTTGCTGGACTTCTTTGACAAAGATCCACATAGTCAAAGCTATGGTTTTTTCAGGAGTCTTGTACGGACGTGAGACTTGGACCTTCAAGAAGCTTGAGTGCTGAAGAACTGATGCTTTTGAATCGTGGTGCTGGAGAAGACTCTTGAGAGTCCCTTGGACCGCAAGGAGATCAAACCAGTCAATCCTAAAGGGAATCAAGGCTGAATATTCATTGGAAGGACTGATGCTGAAGCTGAAGCTCCAATACGTTAGCCACCTGATGGGAAGAGGTGACTCACTGGAAAAGATCCTAATGCTGGGAAAGACTGAAGGCAGGAGGAGAAGGGGATAGCAGAGGATGAGACAGTTAGATAGCATCACTGACTCAGTGGACATGAACTTGAGCAAACTCTGAGAGGTAGTGGAAGACAGAGGAGCCTGACATGCTGCAGTCCATGGGGTCACAAAGAGTCAGACATGACCTAGTGTCTAGGTTCTGGCAAAGGTCTTCTTCCAGTTTGCAAACAGAACTTCTCACCCTCACGTGATGGAAGAGGTGAGGAGCCCTGTGGGTCTCCTGATAAGGGCACTAATGCCATCCACAAGGGCTCCACCCTCAAGACCTAGTCACCTTCTAAAGGTCCTACCTCCTAAGACCATCTCATTAAGGGTTAGGATTTCAACACAAGAATTTAGGGGGGACACAACATTCCTTCTCTAACACACTCTTTGTGGTGATTCCACACTAGATGCAAACAGGAGCATCCTGTCCCCAAGTCTCACCCCAGCTGTAGTGAAGTCATCCCAGCTTTGCAGTGAGCAGGTATGGCTGAGCTGGGAAGAAAGAAGCAGGACTGTATGTGGAGCCACAATGCAGGGGCCCCCCAAAGCACCTGGGACTTTGGGTAGAAATAGAAAAGGAGCCAGGAGAGTAAATACTCTCCTCCCGCTCTCAGATCTCCTATCAGGGTTTCCCACTGGCCGAGCCCAATGGGAGGCAGAGGCAGAGGAGCCTGGTGGTGGGGTCAGGCTAGTATGGGGAGGGGTGTGAAGAAGGGAACAGACAGGATGTGGAGGGCAAGTGAACAGAACAGATCCAACCTGGCCTTCCTCCAACTGCCCCCTGACTCCCCTGCCCTGCCCCCATGTCTTTCTCCTCTCTCCTTTCCTCTCAGGACAAAAACTAATTCTTCTCACTTTCTCATGCAGAACAGTTTAGCCATCTTATTGCCTTGGCTCCCGCCAACATCCTGCCCTCAGCAGCTCACCCTCTTGCCCAAGCAGCTTATCAAGGTATTTCCCTAAACAAAGACCTTAAGAGAAACTGTGCTATCAAGCTGTTAAGCAATCTTTTTTTCCCCCCATTCTTTTCACCTTAACTATTTAAAAAGGAGAGGAAGGAGGGAGAGGCGCTTTCCCAAAGGCAAGAGTTAATTGTCCATCCCGGAAACCTCTCTGACCAAGTATGGAAGCAGAGGGATGGGCTTTTTGGGTCCTGCCAGATCCCCGTGGTCCTGGAGTGCTGACTGAGGTCCTGCTTTCTTCCATGTGCTCCTCAGAAAAAAAGTGGGAAGTTCCATTGGGTCCCCCAACCCTGGGATCTCTACCTAAAGGGCTGCTATTTCTGCCCTTCCAGAGCTGGCTGGGGGCTTCCCTGGTGGCTCAGCCAGTAAAGGATCACCTGCAATGCACGACACCCTGGTTGGATCCCTGGTTTGGAAAGATCCTCTGGAGAAGGGAACAACTACCCACTCCAGTATTCTTGGGCTTCCCTGGAGGCTCAGTCGGTAAAGAATCCGCCTGCAATGTGGGACACCTGGGTTCAATCCCTGGGTTGGGAAGATCTGCTGGAGAAGGGAACGGCTACCCACTCCAGTATTCTGGCCTGGAGAATTCCATGGACAGAGGAGCCCAGCCGGCTACAGTCCATGGGGTCGCAAAGAGTCAGACACGACTGAGCGACTTTCACTTTCACTTTCACTTTTCAGAGCTGGCTGTGACCCAGCCTAGCCCATTGCTGCCCCTGGTGGTCCGTCCCCAAGCCCAGGAGGCAGCCCCACCCCCGGACGGACGGAGTTTGCTGCCTCTTCACACCGCCCTCTCTTCTCCAGCCCCGGGGACCCAGGGCAGCAAATGGGGCTGTTAACAAAGGCTCCCCGCTGGGGGCTGAGTTTCCCCCTCCAGGAGCCACTTCCTTGCTAAATATCACCCTCTCGATATTTGGTAATGACCTTTTTAAGTCTCCACTTTCCTGCCTTGGTATTTAGAAAGCAGCTTGGTCTCTGGGGAGGGAAGGGAACTGAATACTTATTCATGGCACTTCAGAAGCTGGCTCCAAAAAGAGAGAAGAGAACAGCCTCCTCCTTCCCCACCGCAGGCTGGTGCTGCAGCCTGGCCAGCCGCAGGGACTTGGCAGATGCCCAACAAGGTTGTGGACTCACAGCTGTCACTCAGGCTTCAATACTAGCATGCCCGGTGTGAGCTCACACCAGCATGTTAGAACGTCGAGTGTCTGCCCGCATGCTTTCTGTACGTACCAGCAGGAAGATGGGCACAGTGGATAGGGGTGGTGAGTGTGGGCCCTGGGTAGTGGGTGTGCAATCCACGTATGTACATACATGGGAGAGTGGACATGCTCACTGCACACATGTGGGGAATTGGAGGCTTGGTTCTGGGTCTGGGCACTAGGGGCACGGGTCTGTGGACACACACGTATGTGCATAGGATCTGAGTATGATTCTGATTTTTACGGAGTCATCAGGGACTACAGGCCAATTCCCACAGCAGGAGAGCTGGCCCAGCAGGTGGGTGCCTGTGGGTTTCCCAGGAAGCGAAGCAGGGGTTATATGGGGTGGGGTTGCCCTGCTCCACTTTCCCCAAGGCCTGCAAACACCTGGCCTATCATCTGAGCCTCTGGCTGCCCCACCTCCCTGGGGCTCACTGCTGCCACCATCCCCTTGGGGCTTGACTAGGAGGCACTTCCAGGGTAGGTGAGCGTGGCTCTGCCCAGGTGTGCTCCAAGCTACCCATCCTTCCACCAGCCGGGCTCCCCAGTCAGACTCCATGGACCAGGCAGGCTGATTCCAGGCCCAAAACTAACTTCCAACAAGACCCTTACCGGTGCCTGAGTCCCACAGTGCCTTGCTCAGAGTTCGTACTCAGCAAACACGTGTGGAATTAATGAACACAGACACAGTACATGAGAGGCAGAAAGGTCAGTGGTGTACACAGCTTGCAACCTTCGGGGAACTGTCCTGTATGAGAGCATACGCTCAGTAGTGGTTGGCTACGTGAGTGTGGTCTTTGCACAGAAAAGGGCAGGGCTATAAATTCAGACTTGGGACTGTGCCAAGTCCCCCCAACTTCTGGACTGAGGCGCTCACTTCCCTGCTGTCTGTTCCCACTGAACTGTTCTTCATGAATTGCCTTTTAGAAGGAGGCTACCTCAGCCACTCAAGGGGCACAGCCCCTCCCACGTGCAGGACACAAAGGCGGGTCTCCCTGGCTTCAACTCAGCAGTTCAGCTCTCCATCTTAGAGCTTGTTTTCTGATGACTTGATCTAAGATAGGCATAACGGGCAAATAGTGTTTGATAAGTGTAGGGGGACTGAATCCAAGTCTGCCTGCAAAGCAGGAGACACTGGCTCCCTCCCTGGGACAGTAAGATCCCCCTGGAGGAGGGCATGGCAACCTGCTCCAGCATTCTTGCCTAGAGAATTCCATGGACAGAGGAGTCTGGTGGGCTACGGCCCGTGGGGTCGCAAAGAGTCAGACACGACTGAGTGAGTAACATAACTAGTACAAAGTGTTGGGGAGTGGAAAGAGGAGTGGAGAAGAGCAAGAGCCTCGGGAGAGAGTGCCCAGCGAGGCAAGAGAGGAAGAAAAAGCAGAGAGGAGGAAAAGGAGTAGAGGGGGACCAAAGATGGACCTTCCGGAAACAAGGATTATTTTTTTTTTTTTTTTCAAAATAATTAAGATATATACGGTTTTCTCACAACAGTAGGATACAAATTGAAATTCCCATAGACTGTAAACTGGGAGACACTGGAACATATCCAGGGACATAAAACAAGATGGAAAAACAGGGATTGGTTTTAACCAAAACTGAAGAAAGTTTGGTCTGAGAGGTAGAGGGAAAAACCAAAAGATCATATTGTCAAAAGATCAAAAGAGCAGAAGATATTTAGAATTTATTAAGGAAAAAGTGACTGAGAAAGTGACTGATAGTATCAAACTCCAGAGAGAGGTCCAATCAAATAATAACTTTTTTTAAAATCGTTGAATCAGTAACAGGAGACAACTGATGACTTTAACCAGAATAGTCCTCAGAGGGAGACCAGGGTGAAAGCGGGTCCCCTTGGGATGAGCAGTAAGAGGAAGAGGACATAATGAGGGGGGCTTTAGACTGCTCACTGAAGAAATGAAAGCAAGAAGAAAGATGGGGAGATGGCTCCAAGTAATATCATTATTACCGTTGTCATTGTTTTTAAGACTGAACAGCCTTGCACACAAACCTCGAGAATTTTCCAGGCTGTATCCATTCATGGCCCCCAGAGAAGTCTTCACTATCTGACCATGTGGGGTTCTCTTTTCCAAAGGCAAAATAAATCCCAACCACTCGAATGAGAGGGATCCATTACTTTGAACAGAAAAGACACTTTTCAATACAGGAATACACTTCACGTGAGTAAAAATTGGGTGCCAGCTGGTAACAGCCTTGGCAAACTTTTGGAGTCTCCCTGAGAAGCCCCTCCATTTGGTCATTGTTGCAGGCATTGTTTATCCATCCTTTGGCCTTGGAGGGCAGCCCAGAGAAGACACTCAGAGGCTACTGTTCTTATAGCGAGGCGACGTATGGTTAGCTCCCCAACCAAGAAACTTCCAGATTGTCCTTGCTTGGGTCAGTTTTGTCATTTCTGTGGAACTGGAAGGTGGCCACTTGCTTAATTAGCCAGTCCAAGCATGTGCTCCAGTTGCTCATCCAATGCCAAGAGGCCAGAAGGGAGTGTGGAAGCCAGCTTCAGGTGATACGGAAAGCTTTTACTGCAGCACAGACTAGAAGACTGGGTGGGGGAATACACCCTGGCCTCAACACTGTATCAGCTACAGAAACAGAGAACTATCAAAACAGAGGTCTAATGGAATGGGGTCAGGACTGGTGTGGTGGGTCTACACGTTCATCACAAAATCCACTTTCTATCCCCATTCCAACACACATGGTTTTCATCCTCAACATTTCTTCATGGCCCAATATGCATGAAAGAGCTCCAGCCATTACATCTGCATTCCAGGTGTTAGGAATGAGGATAAGCGAGAGAAAAAAGGACTTGTCCCTCAATTTTAAGGATGTTCTTAAACGATCTGTCAGACACTGCCTACATGGTCTTGGCCAGAACTTATTCACACAGCCACACCTAACTGCAAAGGAACCTAGGAAATGTACTCTTTTACCTGGACACACTCTAGCTCAAATGAAATAAGGTTCTGTCTGCAATGAAGAAGAGGAAAATGGATGGTAGGATAATCAGCTAGCAGTCCCTCCCCCAACCTGTGACTTTAAAGCAACTTGCTTGAGCCCTCTGGGTCTCAGTCTTCTTACCTGTAAAATAGTAATAATGGCCATTTATTATTGTTGTTGATTGATATCGCCAACAAGGTTTCAAAACTTAAACGTCTACTGAGCTCAAGAAAGTAATTTAAACAAGATACAAGAGAGAATGGTAGGGACTAGTGCTAGCTGGAGTGGCCAGCTAGGTCTGGAAGGAGAAATTCCTATTCAACCCCAGCCTTCCATAACAATGGAAATACTAGCTCAGCACTTCCAAATCTTATCATTTTTCAAAAAAAAAAAAAAAAAACCACAAAACTGAAAATCAGGATTATACATTAAAGGTCTCTAACTTTAAACTTTACAATAATTCACATTTTTCACCCTTCTAGCATGAGAACACACAGAGGCACGCACATATCTACTGACCAAATACAGGCCTGGGGTGCTGGTTGCTCTGGCCAGGGCACGATACCATCCCTCTGCTCCTCCTTTTTCTCAAGACACCTTGATTTCCTTCTGGTACAATATACACCCTTTTCCTGGACAAAGGACACCGTGGACGTGGAACACAAAATTCTACAATGACGGAATCCAGGTGTTGTGGGTCTGAGAGTGTATTCTCACTAAGTAATTGAAGCAAGCCTTGCAGGTCATGACACCCCACCTCTTGCTGTTTACAAACACTGAGCCCCACTAAATAAACATCCTTTTTAGAAAACTGAAAGTGTTAGTCACTCAGTCGTGTCCAACTTTTTGTGACTCTATGGACCATAGCTCACCAGGTTCCACTGTCCATGGAATTCTCCAGGACTGGGTAGCCATTCCCTTCTCCAGAGGCTCTTCCCAACCCAAAGACTGAACCCAGGTCTCCTGCATTGCAGGTAGATTCTTTACCATCTGAGCCACCAGGGATTTCTCTTCAAATCGTATAAAACATCCTAAAGAATAGTGCTATTCTACATGCACTCTCATCCTTTAAGCAAACCATTGGAGCAAGTCAACGAAAATGTGGACTGGAGACCTGGTTGCTGACCACAGTGTGTGACTCTCTGGCCGTGTGACTTGATCCACATCCCTCTGTAAACCATGCTGAAAGTTGCGTGCATGCCAACGTCCCTGGCATCCTTCCTATTTGTTTCCATTTTTTGGTAAATTCATGGACTTAAACTCTTTTTCAGGCTTAGTTTGTGTCCCTTGCCCACAATTACCAATTGTTATGCTTGATTGTCCCTGCTTGGGTATCCTGATGGGGGTAAAGGAGGTTCTCTTTCAGCTGGCCTCTGTGCACATTCCAATTTTCCCGCAGGCATCTCTGAAAGCATCATTGCCTTCCAACCTCAAGAGCCAGCACAGTTATCCTTCGGGGAATCCCCGCTTCCTTTCAGTACAAGGTGATTTGAAAAACTAACCCACAGTCCCCGTGGCTGCCTGATTCTATCACAATACCTGGGGAAGGTGCATCAGCCCAGAGGCAGCCTGGGCTATTTCAGTGATGGAGCAGAATGTGAAAGTCACAAGTTCATGCTGTTCTTTGCAATTCAATTCCAAAGCTTCTAAATTCCTTCCTATCATGCTCTAATACGCTTTTCTCAATTTCCATTCTTCCTTCCCTTTCTGAGCATCTAGCCCTCCTCCTCTCTTTTATGTATGACACGCTCATCTCAGATTCAACATATCGCACTAAATGTTGTCACACCAAACCATGTTTTGAATTACGACACTGCCCAAAGCTTGAGGAACATCAACACTTAAATGCCAATCTGTTAATATCCCTTTGGGCCAATGGGCCCACACTTTTAAGGCGCCTACATTTAACTTCCCTGCGTTATTCAATTTATTAAGAGCAGTCCTTGTAACTGATGGACTTAGGATGGTTTGTAATGGTGCCAATTTTACTCAAGGCTCTGTATCTTTCTTGGCTAGGATTGAACCTTGCCCACACATCTTTAAAAGAAATACATATGAGGTATGTGTCTGGGTATAATGACACTATTACCAAACTTTATGCATTTAAAATCATCTTAGACACAATGCCTCTGATACGGTCAGAATGGCGCTGGGATAGATAGCATTGGATATTCTGGGCAGGCTGTGTGTGTTGGCAGCTGGGGAAACGTGGCAAGTTTGGATTTTGCTAGTGGCATCTGCTCTCACAAAACCAGAGTAATCACTTCAAAACATAAATCAGAGCGTGCCTCTCCCCTACTTTAAACCCCAGTAGCGTCCCACCCCACTTAGGATAAAAGCCAAGTTCCTTGTGCTGACTTAAAGAAGCAGCAGCCCTTGGTCTGCGTCGCCAGCCTCTGGCCCCGGCCACATCCCCACTACTCACTCTGCTCCAGCCGGGGCAGCCCGTCTGTGTTCCTCCAGTGCCCTGAGCTCACGCCTGCCTTAGGCACTCTGCACCAGCTGCTCTGTCTGCCTAGGGCTCTTCCCAGAGACGGCGCCTGGCCAGCCAGCCCTTCACGCAGTGTCACCTCCTAAGAGACACTCTGCATGCTGTGCTTAGTCACTTCAGTCACGTCCAACTCTTTGCGACCCTATGGACCACCATTCCCCTCTGTCCACGCAATTCTCGAGGTAGTAATACTGGAGTGGGCTGCCATTTCCTTCTCCAAAGAGACACTTTCTTGACCACCTAAAGTGTCCCCTTGTTCACTCTCTCTTCATCTGAATTCCTCTCTTAGCCCCTCATCACTCCTAGGCTCTTTCTTGTTTCTTTACTGAATTTGTTGGTTTCTGCCTCTCACTTGCCACTCCATAGGACGGCACCTTGGGGGTCTTCTACGCTCTCTTTCCTCAGCACAGTGCCTACTAATAATGGATGCTCCATAAATGTTTGTTGGGTGGATGGATGGGCTGAAAGAAGCAAGCAGGAAAGAAAGAACGTTAAGACGAGTTGTGCCCAGACATCGTGCCTTGTGCAGAGATGGCACACAGACGGTCAGGAGGGTGGCGAGTGATGGACATCAGGTTCCCAACCACCATGTCCCTTCTTCCAGTCTGGCCAGGGCCATGGCACCCATGCCCAGCCCTGCCCACTGACCAAGTTGCCCCAAAGGCCTATAGCAGACATGTCCCGCCATCCACAGCACTTTCCACAGACTCGCCTGCTCTGACAGCAGTTGGTGGAGCAGAGACTCAAGGAGCCAGTCCATCCATCACTCAGAGAGAAGAGCCACAAATTCTGAGATCTCTGTCTGCACCTGTCAGGCTCAAGGGTAAACTTGCCACGGTCGTGGCGCAGAGCCACTCCTCCCCGCTGACAGCTGTGCTGGCTCAGGACTCAGCCAGTGACGAATCTGTTGTCAGCTCAGCAGCGGCCACGGACCGAGGCCAGGACCAGGGCTGGATGGCCACAAAGTTGGGGAAATTTACAGCCAAGTTCTCCTTGGATAAACTTTGCTGAGGACAAGTCAGGGAAGTCCCATTGTGAATGCCAACCAAGGACAAGGGCTACCCAGCAGCAAGCAGCAGAAAGCGCTCCCCAGCAGTGCCGCTCTATCTCCCCCAGACAGACCAGGGGCTCCCCCTGGTCTCCTATCCCCCACCCAGCTGGGTCCAGGACCCCCAGGGGTTCCTCCTGCACACTCCCCTGTTGACTTAATTAAGGGATGGGCCACTTCCACTTTATTTGACCTCGAGAGGCGTTCAAGAGCATCCACTTGAAGTGAGACCTGCATGTGCATTCCCCATCCTTTCTAGACTCACCACATGACCCTGAACATGCCGCGCCTCCGTCTCCTCACTGGTAAAATGGGGTACTTGTGGGACCTTTGCGAGGACTACATGCAGCGCCTGTAAAGTGCTGACCAGCACCTGGTGGGAAATAAGCACTTAAAATGGCACCGATTGCTGTCACTGTCGAGAGGTTATTGTCCTCATCGCTGTCTGTGCTACAGTCTATCTTCTCAGTCCAAAATGCATTCACCGGAAGCAGAGGGTACAGTTACCTTTGATGTTGCCAGTGGGGAAAAGACGCCAAGAGGCAGGACTCACTTTCCCACATCATAAGCTTCTGTTGCCAGGGAGAGTTGCTCTGAGGGAAGGTAAAGGGGGCATCGCCCAGGTCCAAGAGGACTCTGCCAGAGCCCCAAAGCGCAGCCCCCTGGCAGCATCTGAAGGTCTCGGGAGCACGTAGGCTTCATAACGTGCATGTGTGATTCTGAAAACTGCAGACCAAAAGGATGCCTTCAGGCCCACTCCTGCCCTGTCCTCCTCCAGAGCCCTGCCCTAGAGGTCCCACAATGAGTCTGCCTCCCCACCTGGGTCATGCCTGACCACCCCCCAACACACACACACCCTCCTGACATAGCTGGACCATGCCTTTGGCTCAGACCAATCCGTCTCCTACTCATTCCTCCTCCACTCATCAGCCCTCTCCTCTCTTATACTTAGGTACTCTCTAAGTGGCAGCAGTCAGTTTAATCAAATCACACACAATGACCTGCCCTCCCCAGGTAATATGAACAGGGCTCCTCTGGAGTCAAAGCTTTAATCAAAGGAGAGACCCTAATGGTGGAATTCCAGGTCCGTGGCAGAGCAGGGAGTGAGAAGTAGGGTGGGTAGATTACAGTGTGGCTACCATCAGGGATGGCAGGTGCCCACCTCCTTGGCCGAGGTATATGTGGCCCTGAGCTTCTTGAACAGAGGTTTTCTCTGCCGTCCCCTCCTCCTTTCATGAGTGCTTTAACCACAAACCAGAGAGAGACACCCCCCACCCCTGTAAAAGCTGAGGTGGGGACCAAGACATACCCTCCCCATCACACGAGGTAATCATTGGTCCTTCCTGACTTGGCCCCCAGAACCCGGGGCCGTGGTCCATCCGCTCAGCCCTGATCCCCTGCAGTTTTTGCTGAGGTTCAGACACAGGAGGGCTGTGGGAGCTGGCTGTACCACTGTCATCCTGGGGGAGCGATAGCTTGGATTCCCTTTGGGACAGGCCTAGTGGCTTTCATGCAGATTCAGAGCCCTCAAAGACTCCAGGGCTGTCGCCCATGGTCACACAGAAGCAGGCGAATGGCCCACTCTTCATGCAACAAGTTCAGTGAATATCTACAGGATGGACATTTGCCACTCATCCCAACTCTGCACTCTGCCCTCCTTCTTCCACAGTAAGCACAGGGTCCCACCAGGCCAGGCAATGCCACACAGAACTGGTTCTGAGTCCTGCCTGTCACCAAGAACCCAGCTCAAAGGACCCGAGAAAGATCAGCCGGTGCCCCCACTACCTCCACCACAAGCACAGCCATCTATCCAGCCCCAGAGGAATCGCAGGAAGAAAGTTCCTTTTGTCATTCACCCATTTCCTGAGACACTGCTGTGTGTCCTGTGACTGGGCAAGTTCCTTCCTCTGCATCCAGACCTGGGTCTCCTCACAGGCATAGTGGAGAATAACCCAAGGTGACATCTGAAGTCCTTCACGGTCCCAACAGCCCTTCTGCTCTTCCAGGTCCACCACCAACTTGTCTTAAAACAGTCCCTTCCAACACTCACAGGAACCCCCCCACCCCAACCCCATTTTGACCACTGTTCTAGGGTCCTGCTCACTCCAGCAAGCTTTTTTCTGACTTTTGCAGCCACTGAACACCATTTTGGTTTAAATGGTAGAGTCCACCTGCAGTGCAGGAGGACCAGGTTCAATCCCTGGGTCAGGAAGATCCCCTGGAGAAGGGAATGGCAACCCACTCCAGTCTTCTTGCCTGGAGAATTCCATGGACAGAGGAGCCTGGTGGGCTACAGTGCAAAGGGTCACATACAATTGGACACAACTGAGCAACTAACACACGCACAAACACCATTTACTAAAATTTTCAATTAAGACTCCATGCTTGGGCTGCACATCTGTTAGAAAGGCAAGAGTAGAAAATACTGGCAACTGCCAAGTGCTGGGAAGGCTGTGGAGGAACCAGAATTTTCCACATTGTTAGTAGAAATGCAAAGTGGTATAGCTACCCCGGAGAACAGTCTGGCAGTTTCTTATAAAGTTCATCATATGACTCAGCAAACTTACTTCTAAGTATTTATTTACAAAGAAATAAAAACTTATGTTCACACAAAAACCTGTGCACAGATGTTTATAGCAGCACTATTCATAATTACCAAAAACTGGAAACAATGCAAATGGCCTTTAACAGGTAAATAGATAAACAAAACATGTTATAGCCAAGCTATGGAATATTACTCAGTAATAAACAGGAAAAAACTATTGATTCACAAAACATCACAGGTGCATCTCAAATGCATTATATTTAGTGAAAGAAGGCAATCTCAGAAGACTACAGGCCAATGGTTATATTTATAGAACATTCTGGAAAAGGCAAAACTGTAAAGACAGAGAACAGATTTGGGGTCTGCGGTAGGAGAGGGACTGATTACAACAGGTCAGCATGATGGAATTCTTGGCGGTGTTGAATTGTTCTGTACCCTGTTTATGGTTGTGGTCCCAAGACCCCATGCTGGCATTAAAATGCACAGAATTGAACAGAAAATTTTAAAGTTAATTTGTCTGTATATAAGTTAATCTTTTAAATAAATGAAAAGCTACTTTTATTTTTTAATTTTTATTGAAATATATATGTCTGAAATTATCTTTCTTTATAAAGAATCCTTGCTTGCCTTCTTGGGAGGTGAACTATTAATACCTGGGTTCGCGTCCACGTCACCTTTTGGTTTGTGCCTGTTCAGCATGCACACCCCTCCGGTGACACACTGGGACTTTCCTCTGGCAGGTCAACCATCACCACACTTGGTCCACGGTGCTGGGAGGACTGGCCTTCTCTGTGCTCCGGGGTGGGCATGTGATCAGGCCTAATTAGCATATTCCCTTCCCTGGCACAGGCTTTGGTTTAGCGGACAGCACAGGACCCAAGTCAGTCCAGTATTAGTCAAACATGGGGCTTTTGCAGACTGCAGGGGAGGGGAGGCTCTCTCCCCACTGGGAACTTTTAAAGGTAGCAGCAGCAGTGCACACACACTGAAGGTCAAGTCCATTTCCTAGCACTTGCTATTCATCTAAGCTGCCAACACCCCCACAGGGTAAGTACAGCTCTTATCCCCATTTCACACACAAGGAAACTGAGCCAAACAGGCTGTTTGTCCAGGGTCACACAGCCAGGCTAGAGCTTGACCCAGGTACTCAGACTTCCGTAATGGAGCCTTTAACATCTACACTATTTTTCTTCTTGGAGTGGGCATTCCCCCTGACACTGGTCATGCTGAAGTGAGCAGGAGAAAGGAGAATTCCTGAAACTGTGATTTGGACTCTTGGGTCAGGTCATCCTGGACTTTATAGACATGGAAGCAATACCTTCTCTTTTATCCTTAAGGCTAGGAGTTGCATTTATGCCCCAAGCAGCTGAAAGAGTTCTGAGTAATATCACCATTCTGCCTGTGGGGCAGAGTAGTCCTCTGTGCCTCAATTCTCTTCTGTGAAATGGGAACAATAACAGCACCTATGTCGTTGAGTGGTCACAAAGATTTAATCAGGCAGCAAATAGGAAGTGCTCAGTACGATATCAAGTACAGAGTAAGCAGCCCATGAATGTTCAACATTTTGTTAACTCTGCAGGTTGAAACAGCCTCATATGATAGAGTTTTTAAAAGTGAGATATATATATATGGAATATTACTCAGTCACAAAAGAGAATTAAACCATGCCATTTGCAGCAATATGGGTGGACCTAGAGATTATCACACTAAGTGAAGTAAGTCAGAGAAAGACAGATATCACAGATATCACTTTCATGGGGAATCTAAAAAAATCATACAGATGAACTTATTTATAAACGAAAATAGACTCAGAGACGTAGAAAACAAACCTGTGGTTACCAAAGGGGAAAGTGAAGGAGGGATAAGCTAGGAGTTTGTGATTAATAGATACACACTACTATACACGGCTTCCCTGATAGCTCAGTTGGTAAAGAATCCACCTGCAATGCAGGAGATCGCAGTTCAATCCCTGGGTCAGGAAGATCCCTGGAGAAGGGAAAGGCTACCCACTCCAGTATGCTGGCCTGGAGAATTCCATGGAGAATCCCATGGGGTCACAAAGAGTCGGACACGACTGAGCGACTTTCACTTCACTCACTGTGCTTAGCCACTAAGTCAAGTCCAACTCTGTGTGACTCCATGGACTGTAGCCCTCCAGGCTCCTCTGTCCATGGAATTCTCCAGGCAAGAATGCTGGAGTGGGTTGCCGTTCCCTTCTCCAGGGGATCTTCCCAACCCAAGGATCAAACCCTGGTCTCCTGCATTGCAGGCAGATTCCTTATCATCTGAGCCACCAGGGAAGACCTAATAAGCAAACAGCAAGGTCTTGCTGTGCAGCGCAGGGAACTGTATTCAACATCTTGTAATAACCTACAATGGAAAATAATCTGAAAAGGAATATATATATATACACACATACATATCATAGGATCGCTTTCCTGTACACTTTATACAGCATTGTAAATCAACTCTACTTCAATAAAAAGTTTTAAAAAAAATACAGCCTCACTTGTCTTTCAAAAGTCATCTGCCTAAATCCTATCATCAATGTGGAACCACACTGACTCCTTCATTTACTCAACAAATATTGATTAGTTGTCTGCTGGTTTCAGTCACCATCAGAGCAAGGAGCGACCTCAGAGGTCATACAGGCAATATCCCCACTATACAGATGGGAAGACTGGAGCCCAGAGACCCAGGCCAGGCTCCCCTCCCTATACCAGTCTATCTCTTTAACCGGCAGTGCCCGTATTCACGTTCAGAGCCGCCAGCGGAGGTCACTGGGTTCTTTCCAGGAGACAAAATGCAGGCTTCAAGGACACACACTGCCCCACCTGAAGTGCAGGTCTCTGGGTACAGCAGACAGTGAGGGTGCTGGGCCCACACAAACCGTCATCACCTGGATGCACTGGCTGTGTCAGGGGCCTCTGAGAGAGGCCACCCCTCCATAGGAAGCACCCTCCACCCTTCTTTCTGACCAGCCCAGGAATAGGTCAGCAGGCTTTGCTACTATCCTTCCCCCTCCCAGCTTCCCAGGCTTCTACACAGGACCTCTGGACCTGTTAGCCATGTCTCATCCCGCCCTGCCACCACACACCGTGGAAGGCACACTAGAGTCACTCTGGGAGGGCCAGGAATATCCCTCCCCACCAAGGCCCCTGCCTGCATCTTCTCATCTCTGCCTTCTCCCCATCTGTGGGCTGCCTCCACACCCTGTGGGAGGGCGCTCTCCCATCCTCTCTCTGACATTCCAGCTCCCTGCCCTGATGCTGCACTGTGAGGTTGTATGGAGCTGTCCCACTGGGCCCCAGAGTAGGGGTCCACTCAAGGCCCTTTCCCCAGGTGGGAGTAAGATGGTAGATGCTTCAGGACTGAGTAGAGCTGGCCACCCAGTTGGGAAAGCCTGAGTCACCCTCCTGGTCGACAGCAAAGAGAAAAAGACTTGGAGTCAAACCCAGGTTTTTCACTGGCCACCCCACGTGGCTTCGGCAAGTCCCTTCTCCTCTGGGAGTCCCATGTTCCTTCCCTGTAAAGTGGAGCTCACAATCCCAGTGCCGTACGATTGTTTAGTGGCCTAACCTCACTTATTTATTGGGCGCCTGCGGTGTGCCCGGCGGTGATGGGCACTTGGAATTCAAAGATGAACAAGTCGGACTTCCTTGTTGGTCCAGTGGTTAGGGCACTGTACTTTCCACCGCAGGGGCCACAGGTTCAAGCCCTGGTTGGGAACTAAGATCCTGCATGCTACACAGCCAAAAAACAAATAAGATGAGATGACATTTTTTTTAAAGATGAACAAGCCATCGTCCCTTCCCTCTGAAACACCCATTCTCTCATGGGGGTTTTGGAGGAGGAGACTGGGAGCCCAGAATCCCTTGGCACTGCTTCCATGAGGACTCAGGCTTTGTCATAATTATAACTAACAGTGGTTTCCCTGGTAGCTCAGCATGTAAAGAATCTGTCTGCAATGCAGGAGACACAGGAGATGCAAGTTCAATCCCTGGGTTGGGAAGATCTGCTGGAGGAGGAAATGGCAACCCACTCCAATATTCTTGCCTGGAAAATCCCATGGACAGAGGAGACTTACAGGCTACAAGTCATGGGGTTGCAAAGAGTCGGACACAACTGAGAGACTACGCATGCGCACATGCAAACACGTCATACATGCCAACACGTCATACATGCCAGGCACCATTCTAACCTCATGGCCACCATCTGAGTAAAGGTACTGGGATTACCCCAGATGAGGGCTATGGTTATTACAGATGAGGAAGCTGAGGTCCAGAGAGCTTAGGAGCCAGCCACGTGGTCCAGCCCCAGAGTCCGTGCTTGGGTCTCTCTGCCATTCTGTGTCCATGAGGAGGTTTGTGCCCTCTGTAGGAGGATCTTCATGATCATTTCCCTTTGCACTGAGCTGAGCTCTTTTGGAAAATAGCCTGCCTCTGTTCTGTTAAAGAAGACAAGGAGTAGCGCCACCATGGCAGGACTGGTATAGTGCCCATCCCCATCCTAGAAGGGCGAGGCTCCGGGAGCAGGACCAGAGTGAAGAGCCCCTAAGGGGGCCCTTCTCTGCCATCATCGCCTGTGGTGTTTCCCTCTGGACCCTCAAGTCCTCAGGGCTGGGAGAGAGGGGTCCTCTGTGCATGGTAAGGAAGCTGCTATTTCCTTGTGGTGTTTGGAAAGTTTGCTCCCTAATGCTGCTAACTGAGCAAAGCTAATGACTGCTACCATTTGTGGGGGATCGCCAGAAGCTAGTCAAGGGCTAGGCATGTGACTAATCTCCAATCCCTTCCACGTGGCTTGGAATGGCAGAGCAGGGATGGAAACCCAGGTCCCCCTGGCTGCAAAGTTCCCATCATCCCCCCTCCTCTGCCAGCACTCTCTTCCATCATCCCAGAGACTTGGTCACGCCCTCATCAGCACTGGGAAACTTAAGCATGTTCAGAGACCCAGGCTTGTGGTCCTGTGACCTCATAATGGTCCAGGTTCACCAAAAACTGCCAGTTAGGGAGGTGGACATTGGAATAAACATTCAAAATGAGCACCTAAGTACACTGATTAAATGTTTGCCATCAGGTTGTTTTACAGACCAAGAAATAATTTCAACCAACTCCACACTGTAGAACATCAGCAATGCGGAGCATGTTTTAAATATTAATGCCTCATTTTCCTTCAATTATTCATGAGCTTATATATGTATTAGATGATATGGTACATGAGAAACAGATTCAGAAATACAATGCCTGGCTCTCAGACACACGTGAACACAGATGTACATGTCCATGTATAGCCCTCATATCCGACTGTAATAACATTTCTTGAGAGTTTATTCTGTATCAGGCGTTGTGCTAAGTGCTTTGCATGTATTATCTCATTGAGTCTCCTCAAAGCCCTCTTTGAGGTAGGGTCTGTTATTATTCCAATTTTACAGAAGAAGAAACTGAGGACAAACTTTCCTTAGGGCCCATAGGAAGTCTATAGCAGAGTGGAAACAGAGGTCAAAACCCTTTGCTGTTATCTTCATGTGCCAAAGCCAGACCCTTACTTTAAAGGACATGAGTTTTCCTCTCATTTAAGCTCAAAGGATCGTCAAACAGAGCGTTTTCCAGAAAGATCAGAAAAGTCCCTTCAGAAGCAGTGCCAAGGGATAGCTTTGGCCCCATTGACATCTTCGCCAACTCCTACCTCCAAAGCTACTGCAAAAAAAACAATAACAACAGTGATGTTTTCTCAGTGTTGCATAAATTATAAATAAAGTCATCTTAATAAAATGTTTGCTGGTTGATTTGATCTGGGATATGCAACCTAAGTTAAAGTTGCCCGCTTTCTAGGCTTCAATGCAAATCCCCCTTGCCCTCCCCAAACTGATTTCAACCCCTTGTTACCTCAGTCCCTTCCACTTGGGACCCAGGATACTCGGAGCCACCCATGAGGGGTTTCTGCCTGAGATGGAAGCCTGCAAGTGCAGAACCAGTCTAGACTTACAAATGTTCATTAACCCAGACTTTGTACATCTGCAGCCTCCCACAGGGGTTTTCTGTCCTACCCAAGCAGGACTGATACAAAAGACTGGGAAAATCCCCAGCCATGAGCAAAAGTGAGGCAAGGTCAAGGAGCTGGATGGGGGTTGGGGAAGACCTCGCAGCCATATCCAGAGGAGCCCCCAGCAGTGACTTGAGCTCAGAGCTGGTTTGCTACTTTCTCTGTTTTACCTGGTTTCTTGGCAGTAACCGGTATCCCAAAGCCCCTAGGGAAGCTCAAAAGAGGTGTGCTGTCCCCAGAGCAGTGTCTTAGGTCTCTGGGTTTTCCAAGGACTCACCCAGGACTGGACACCTCACAGATCCCCAGAATCAGTGCGGGCTGGGTTGAGCTGAGCAAGGGGGGAAGTGAGACTGTAGCAGCCATTCTCAACCTGGCTACACACTGGGAAACACATTGGCAGTTTTTAAATCACCTCTGCCCAGATCCCACCTCCAGAAATTCTCATTCAATTGTTTGGCTGGAGCCTGAACCTGGTTCCTTAAAAAACAATTCCCCTGAGTAATCCAAGTGGGCAGCCAGGATTGAGAACCCCTGGGCTAGAGGAACGAGGTGGAGCTACCAAGAACAACAAGAGGCTGGTACAGTTAAGCCCTGTAATCCACAGTAGAGGGGACCATCCAGGGCTTAATGCAGAAGCTGTGTGCTGGCCACCGTGCCAAGGACCAGGGGTCAACAAGAGAAGTCTTCTGATGGGGAAGGGAGACATTAGTCAAATAAACTCTGTATGTGTGTGTATGTACACAAATTCACAAACAGGGGAAAAGCTCAGAAGGAAAAGAACAAAGACTATATGAGCCTTGACATGGTTTGGAACATCATGGCAGATTCCATGAGAGATGCAGAGGGTGAAACAAGAGGTTTTTAAGCCAAAGGAACAGTCTGTACAAAGGCCCTGAGGGAGGTAGGAAGCTTGCACATCCCCTTAGGGGACTGAGGAAAAGAGGACTGGAATCTAAAGGCGAAAAGGCCAAGAGTCCTGAAATGAAACCAAAGAAATGGCAGCGAGCAGCTCAGGCAGGCCTCAGGAGTGATAGGAAACCTGTGAAGGGATTTTAAGCTGGGAATTAACGTGATCAGGTTTGTATTTTTCTTTGCAATTTTTTTGTTGTGGTAAAACACATGTAACATAAAGCTCACCATTTTGAGATGCATAATTCAGTGGTGTTTAGTGAGTTCAGGAAGATTCCCTGGAGGAAGACACGGCAATTCACTCCAGTATTCTTGCCTGAAAAATCCCATGGACAAGGGAGCCTGGCTGGCTAAAGTCTATGGGTTTACAAAGAGTCAGACACGATTGCGCGACTGAGCATGCACACGTGCGCGCGCGCACACACACACACACACACACACCTGATTCCAGAACACATCCATCGTTCCGTAAAGAATCCCTGTACTTGTTAGCAGTCACTCCTAATTTCCCCCTTCCCCTTGTCCTCTGACAACCACTAATCTACTTTCTGTCTATATGAATTTACCTACTCTGGGCATTGCACATCAGTGGAAACAGACTACGTGTAGCCTTTTTTGTCTGCCCTCTTCCACTTGGCATAATTTCAAAGTTAATCTGTGTTGCAGCATGTATCATTGCTTTTTATTAATGGCCAGAGAGTGACCCATTGTGTGGATAGACCCCATTTTGTTTATCCACTCAGGTAATGGACTTTGGATCATCTCCACTTTTTGTCTGAGTCTTGCTGCTTTGAACACTTCTGTACAAGTTTTCATGGAAACATGTTTTCAATTCTCTTGGGTCTATACCTAGTAATGGAATTACTGGGTCATATGGCAACTCTTTTTAACTTTGTGAGTAATTGCCAAACTATTTTCTACAGTGGCCACACCATTTTCACATTCCCATCAGCAATGCACAAGGGTTCCAATTTCTCCACATCCTTGTCAACACTTGTTATTTTCCAGTTTGGCTTTTATAGCCACCCTATAATATATATATTATATAAGAGTTATTTTATTGTGGTTTTAATTTTCATTTCCCTAACAACTGATGATGCTAAGCATCTTTTCATATAATTATTGGCTATTATTTTATCTGAAATGTCTACACAAATCCTTTGCCCATTTTCAAATTGGATTGTTTGTCATTTTGTTATTGAGTTGTAAGAGTTCTTCATATATTCTGGATGCCAGGCCTTTATCAGATATATGATTTGCAAACATCTTCTTGTATTCTGTAAGTTGTATATTCTCTCTCCTGACAGTGTCCTTTGCTGTTCAAATGTTTTAAATTTGTTGAAGTCTAATTTACCTATTTTTTCTTTTGTTGCTTGTTACTTTTGGTGTCATATTTAAGAAAGCAAGTTTACTAAGATTTACACCTTTGTTTCCTTCTAAGAGTTTTATAGTTTTAATTCTTATAATTAGTCTTTGGTTCACTTTTAATTCTTTCTTTTTAATTGTGTGATAGAAGGGTCTGAATTGATCCTTTCATAGGCTGATTACCAGTTGTCCCAGCACCATTTATTAAAAATACTATTCTTTCCCCTTGAATGATTTGGACACCCTTGTCAAAAATAAAAGATCTATGGGAATATTTCCGAACTTACAATCCTATTCAGTTGATCTATATGTCTATCTTTATGCCAGTACCACAATGTTTTGACTACTATAGCTTTGCAGTAAGTTTTGAAATTAGGAGCTGTGAGTCCTCCAATTTTGTTCTTTTTTTACAAGATTGTTTTTGGCTATTTGAGGTCCCTTGCATTTCCATTAGAGTTTTAGCATAAGTTTATACATTTCTGGAAAAAAAAGGAAGGAAAGAAGGATGGAGGAAGAGGAGAGAAAGAGATGCAAGGCAGTTGAAATTTAAACAGGAACTGCACTGAACCCATAGATTGCTTTAGTTTGTAATGTCATTTTAACAATATTATATCTTCCAATCCATGAGTTACATTTCATTTATTTAGGTTTTAGTGTACAATTCTTGCATTTCTCTGGTTAAATTTACTACAAACTACTTTTTGATGCTATTGTAAACCAAATCACTTTCTTAATCTCATTTTCAGATGGCTCATTGCTACTACATAGAAATATAACTGATTTTTATATTGATTCTATATCATTCGACTTTGCTGAATCCATTTATTTGCTCTAATACTTTTTCTCTGGATTATTCAGGGTTTTCTACATACGATATCATGTCATCTGCAAATAGAGATGGTTTTACTATTCTCTAATCCAAATGCCTTTTATTTCATTTTTTCATGTCCTTGCCTAATTACCCTGGCTAGAACTTCCACACAATGTTGAATAGAAGTAGTAAGAGCAGACACCCTTGTCTTGCTTCTGATTTTAGAGAGAAAATATACAGCCCTTCAACATTAAGTATGAAGTTAGCTGTGGGCTTTTAATAGATACTCTTTATCAGGTTAAGAAAGGTCTCTTCTATTCCTAGTTAGTTGATCTTTTTTTGTAATGAAAGGGTGTTGGATTTTGTCAAATGCTTTTTCTGTTTCTATTGAGATGACCTTTTAGCTTTTGCTCTTTATTCTGTTAATATGATGTATTACATTGATTGATAAGGTTTGCATTTTGAAAAGACCATTCAATTGTATAATAGTGCTGCATGGAGTCAGACACAACTGAACAAATACACACACACACATATATAAATACATATACTTTAGGGATACATTTTTTAGAGATCATATTTAAAGCAAGAAAATGACAAAGAGAAATTTCATAAGAGTAGGGTTTTTATGGGGGTAGAGGCTAGAGAATGAGCCTTGAGAAAAATTCAGAGGTAATTAAAGTGATCTTGATCATGTCTCATTTTTTAAAACTCTCTGGGTAATCCAACTGGGCAAACATATCCCTGCTCAGATAGACTAAATATCCTTAGATTGATCATATCCAGAGTGAGTTATTGTCCTTACCCATGAAATGCTTCCTCTTCTTGTATGCTCCATCACTGAGCATGTGTTAAGAAAAAGACTTACTATTTTACAGAACTCAAATTCTAGATTTAAGGAAATCTCAGAGTAGAGACAGAGAAGGCAATGGCACCCCACTCCAGTACTCTTGCCTGGAAAATCCCATGGGCGGAGGAGCCTGGCAGGCTGCAGTCCATGGGGTTGAGGAGAGTTGGACACGACTGAGCAACTTCACTTTCATGCATTGGAGAAGGAAATGGCAACCCACTCCAGTGTTCTTGCCTGGAGAATCCCAGTGGGTGGGGAGCCTGGTGGGCTGCCGTCTATGGGGTCACACAGGTCACACAAAGTCAGACAGGGCTGAAGTGACTCAGCAGCAGCAGCAAGGTAGAGAATTGCATATGGTGACACCTACTGGCAGAATACAACACTACACCCCAGCCCTCTTAGACACTAAATACTCCAGGAAAAAGTGAGGCAAAGGTTTGCAATGTCCTGCTAAGAGTGTCATCAGGGAAAGTTCATTTGACCTGAGCAAAGCAAGGGAGTATACTTGAGGGAAATCGCAATGACACTCCAGAAGTCTTCCTGCACACCCACTGCAGTGATCTAAAGGAATCTAAGGGTGGGCTATCATTTGCTTCACCAACATTGATGTGATGCTTTGTAGAAAGATTTCCTCGAGTTCATTTACCCTAGAAGGACAATCTGAATGGCCTTCATAGAAAGACCAAGTGTCCCCTGCTCCCAAGTTTGAGCCCTGGGGTGATTTCTGGAGAAACAATCGTGTGCTCTTTGATGTTCTTCCAGAGTTCAAGCACCAAGTCACAACCAGTGCATGGCTTACTGGTTGAGGTTACAGAAGTTGGAGCCAGGCTGTCTGAGCTTTCATCCTAGGTCTGTCACTTACTGTCTGTATGATCTTAGGCTTAACCTTTCTGTGTCTCATTTCCTTCATATAAAATGCGGGTAAATATGGAACATTGTAACAACCTTGTAAGATTCCATGAGAATAAAATGAGATAACGTATGTGAAGTACTTAGACCTGTGCCTGGTCTTAAGCTCACTCTGGCATCAGATCCCACATGTCTACATCTAACAGTCACCAGTGACTCCATGGGAGACCCTGGGACGGTCTCTTCTTAACTGGGAGTATCTGAGCCTATTGACTCATCTCTCTCACAACTTTTTCCATCCTAGGCTTTCATGATACCACACAGCAAATGATCAGTAAGTGTTAACTATTGGTTTCTTCCAGTTTCCTTTTCTATAGTAAGAGCAAAGCACTTGTATAGTGTTTATTTTGTGGCAGGTGCAGTTCAAAGAAATTTATCCTTATTTACTCAGTCCTCATTACAGCCCTTTCGGGAGCCACTATTATTATCTCATTTTACAGATGAGAAAACTGAGGCACCCCAAGTCACATAGCTAAGACACAACAGAGCCAAGATTCAAACCCAGGCAGTCTGGCCCCAGAGTCTACTCTGCATTAATAGCTGCACAATGGAGAGCTCTAATCCAAGTTGGGGGCATAAAACAGGAGCCACCAGACTCCCCTGTCAGTCTCAAATCAAGCATGAGCTGCTTCTCCTGTGTTTCTCCAACTCTCTGTCCATGGGCTGGACATTCTGCAGCTATCCATGCCCTCTCTGTGTCAGCACGGTTCTTCCCAAGACATCCTCCTCTCTGGCTGCTCTCAGTAAGCAAAAGCCACTCCAGAAAGTGCGGGGCCACCTTGCCCAGCTTGGATGAGCCCCCAAACTGTGTCCCCTGGAATTACAGAAAGAGGAAGGAGACAAAGAGGAGGGAGGCGGAGAGGGAGGGCAATGACATCAAAGTGGTCACAGACACCCAGGACAGACAAACAAGCTGTGTGAAGTCCCTTGAAATAAAACCTCAGGGGACTTTATCTCCTGGCTCATGGTTGATTTGAGACTGCTAGGGAGAATCTGGGGACCCTCCGACATTTACCTCAAATTCTGGGCAGAATTACTAGAAATGATGAGAGAATGCACAATTTGAAACTGTTCTCAGCCTTTGAAAGCAAATGTTTCATCATAAGTAAAAACTCGAGAAGGACTCCAAGCACTTCTTCTTGACTCTCCCATTTCCATGCCTGACTCCAGACACTGCAGTGATGCCTCTGATGGTCAACCCAGTTAGGACAGACAGTTGGAACTGCATGTCAGGAGCAGTTCTTCAACCCTGAAGGACATGATGGCTGAGATCCCTGCTCCACTGGACTCCAGGGTGTGGGGAGGGTGCTTTTGACACTGCTACTGTCTGGCTCGGACAGTAAAGAATCTTCCTGCAATACAGGAGACTTGGGATCGATCCCTGGGTTAGGAAGATCCCCTGGAGAAGGGAATGGCAACCCACTCCAGTATTCTTGCCTGGAGAATCCCATGATGGACAGAGGAGCCTGGCGGGCTAAAGTCCATGGGGTCGCAAAGAGAGCGATGTGACTGAGGGACTAACACTTTCACTTTTTTCACTTTTCACTGTCATTTCCATTACAGAACTCTGATTTAATTTCTCCTCTTTGTTCACCCAAAACTCCAAGTCCTTCCTTGTCTCTCTTTTTCCTTTTTTTTTTTTTTAAAGATAACTTTGTCATTTCAGTAGGCAACTTGGGAGAATTCGCCAAATTGATAGCAATTCCTGGTGCTAATAAAGTGTCAATTAAGATTGATTGTGCTGCCGAGGGCTCGGGGGAGGCTGGTGGTTTATGCTAATGTTTTAAAAGTCTATTTCATATGCCTTTATGTTGAGTCGTTTCATTAGGTTTATTAAGAGCCCAATTGATACAACTCTTGTTGACTCCAAATATTCCTGAGGTGATTAATTCTGAACAATGGGGTTAATTAGTCTGCAGACTTTGAAACACTTCTTCAGGCTGGAGCTCAAGAAACCAGTTTCCAGGGAATGTAATCTCCAAAAGAATTACATTCCTTTCTTCTAAAGGAAAGGGGGTGGGCGGTGGGATTCTCCCTAGGGAAGAAAGGATGGCTGTGATCTCAGGGAGCGCCTTAAATGAGTGTTCAGCCCTAATGGGCCACTGGGTTTTTTGTTAACTTCTCCCTACTTTTACTTTCTGACTGGTAGGTAAATAGCTTGTATTGGGGAGGATGTATTGTCGGTGGATACCGGGATAGGATGCATGGACCCATAGGAAGAGACCAGTCTGGGGAAAGAAAAGGGTTTCCTCCTTCCTGTTTCCTGAATAGACGTGTAACCGCACCCCCAGCAGAGCCTGCAGCCTCTGGGGCTTTCCTTCATCCATAAAATGGGGACAATGACAAAACTGCCCTCCCCCAACACCCCAAGCTGCTGTGAGGGTGAAGTGAGATCATAACAGTAAAAAAACGCTTTGAGAATAAAACCCTTTTCTTTTCTTTTTTTAACCTTTGAGAGGTTAAAAAAAAGAGAGAGAAAGGATCCATTTTAGAAGTGGGCTTTTTTAAACTCCTTTTTTATATTATTATTCCCTCATAAAAGGGTTCCTTCTTGTAGCTGGGATTTTTCATCTCGTGTTAAAGAGAGAGAGAGGGAGAGGGAGAGAGTTTTAAAAATAGCTATTTTAATGAAAAGAACAGCTCCCCTGAAGAACTGGGCAGTCCTTTCTGCAGGCTTTGCTGCCGAAACTCACGGTCCAAATTGATTTTTTCCCCCTCTTCTTTAAAGGTAAGTGATGAAATACTGTGGGTTTGAAAGGGCTGACATTTTGGGTAGCAATTAAACTCAGTCCCATCTAGCCGTGCGGCAGCTGGTGGCGGGCAGGCTCGTTATGGCGGAAAGGCAGGCAGAGGATTATGCGGTAGGCCAAGCTCAGGCCCACTGCCTGCAGCCAGGTAATTAGATCTAACAAGCTGGCCTGTCCCCCTTTCTCCCCAACCCTCTCAGGGCAGGGCGGCCAGGCCCCGGGGACCCACTTCACATCCCTCGGCCGGTGAGATGGCAGGCAAGTCTAGGATCGTCATCGCTGCGGTGACGGATGCGGGAGATATTAACGTTGAGTGACTAACGACCATACCGGAGGCAGCGATAGTTAGGAATTCAAGGCAAACGGAGATGGCAGGGCCCTCAGCGTCATTAGAATCAGCCACAGGGCGAGGCTCCTCCGACAGGTCAGTGGGATATGATTGGAACCATGCACCAGGGAAGGACCAGCAGGAGCATGTGACACGTGTTTCCCATCCCTGCCCTGATCCTGTTCCCATGGAAATACAGCTGTAACAAGTAACACTCCCAGTGAGCTCTGCTCCAGAAAACCCATTCCCCAAGCCTTACTCTGACAGGGAGTTTGTGATCTCCCCAAGGAGCCTCAAACCACCTGTAGAGAGGGCTTCCCAGAGCCCGGTAGGCTGAGCACCTTTCTTTTGTTGGACCTTCCAGGGACTCCAACATGCAACCGAGGCTGGGAACCTGCTGTCTGGCTCAGCCTAGCATCCAGACCCCGATGGTGCAACACCCGGCAGACCCTGGCAAGACCATGTCATTGGCTGGAAGCTCCCAGCTTTACCCCACTTGCAAAAAGCTTCAAGGGAAAGAAATCCAGTCATTCAGCTACACTCCCCAACCCAAAAGGCAGCAGTGACTTGTGAGGCAGCAAGACTGAGCCAGGGCTTTAGCTGGACATTCAAGGCCTCCAGAAGAATTGGAGGAACCTAAGGACATGGTCTCAGTGCTGAGCTGCCCTAATTCCCTTTACAGCACAGATGCCCTTGCCTGTCCTTCTGCAAGCCTCAGCTTGCCCATCTGTGGAAAGGGTGAATTGGTCCATTTGAGTTCTCCATCCTCCCTAGCCTGAAATGCCACTCGTTCTGCAAATCTACCTACCTTGCTGATGTCCCCTGAGTTTTACACACACACGCCCACACCAGCAGTTTCCTGGAGAAGGAGTCATTGCCCAGATTCCAGCCAACCCAGGCAAGGGGTGAGAATCACCCCCCAATCCCTGTGAGGGTATGCAAGAATGAGGGAGGGAGCCGAGGCAAGGAGAGAAAGGAAGCCCAGGGAGGAGGTTGGGGTGGGGGGCATGGATTCAACCCTACCGTTTGCTGGGTCCCTCACAGACATACCCCCCAGTGCTCCTGACTGCGGGGAAGGAGAAGATGGGGGCATCGTCTTCCGCCATGCTCCCCTCCCCTGGCTTAGGAGGGACAATAGATTCGGTTTGTTTCAGAGGACTCCAGGAGATTGGGTGGGAGTCAGAACAGCCTCTCAATAATTAGAGGAATTAAAGACAGGTTCCATCCTCCCCAGCCCACCAGCATGTGTTCAATGAATTGAGTGCTCACATCAGGCACTCCAAAAGGAGGTTATTTCTCATTTTCTTATTTCCTCGTAAGATCTCATCAGTGATGTGGGAGTCTGATCACTGTTCTATTTCACCTGGACGAAGGCACAGGGGAGAGCGGGCTGATAATTAAAAATCATTTACATTTCTGCTTTCACAGGCAGGTCTGGCTCAACCGTGAGGGGCCAAGAAGTGCAATCCTATCGTGTCCCCAGGGCTGCTGAACTTATACAGCCTGTTGACTCCTTCGGGAGT
This sequence comes from Redunca redunca, assembly GCA_006410935.1. NCBI lineage: Eukaryota > Metazoa > Chordata > Mammalia > Artiodactyla > Bovidae > Redunca > Redunca redunca. The sequence continues at coordinate 248,885 of SJYQ01001849.1, read as the reverse complement.
GATTCATCTGGTGGGAGTTGGGGGGAAGGTATACCCACCCCGGGGGCACCCCAAGAGGAAGCCCCTGTGATAGTCCAGCTGTGCCTGTACCTGGAGGGTGGGCTTGGAGAAGGGGCCTGGGGGTGGGAGGGCCAGTCGTGGCTGTTTCCAAGCCACATTCTCTGGGACTATGTGCCCAACCCTTGAGTTATTAACCAGTTGATTCCATGTCAACCTGGGGGGCTGAATGAGATGATCGCCTCAAGCATCCCCCCCATCATAAACAAATAAAACTCATTCTCTTGTCTCCTCCGCCACTTTGAGAGAAAAACAACCAAAACTTGAAGAAACATCCCGTGCTGATGAGTAAGGGATGGGCTAATGGTGGAGGATTTGGAGATAGGAAAGGTGATGAGAATGGAGCAGGGAGGAGACAGGCCAGGAATACAAAGGTGTCAGGTGATATTAGGATTGCATTGTTTGGGATGGGATGGAATGGAGTAGAGTGGAGTGAGAGAACCAAAAGCCCAAAGCAGAGAGGCCCCTCTGTGCAGAGCTAGGCTCCCATCTCAGGACACACCGTGTTCCTGGCCAACCCCCTCCCCAGTTGCTCAGCAGGTACCAGAACCAGGGGAGAGGGAGCAGACAGCTCCTCGGGAGGCTGGCGCCGGTCCCATGCAATCTGTTCCCAACTTCCTCCCGCGTGGGTGGTGGCGGCACGTCCCTAGCCAGCCCCCACGCCTCTCACCAGCCGTCAACGCGCCCTCACTCTCTCCGTGTGTGTGTTGTCAAATCTTCCCGATATAGCAGCCTGGAGTCTGTCAACAGTTCTGTTCCATGCCTGCTTCTCCTCCCCAGAGGGTGCCAAGCCTGCTGTCCCCTCCCTCGGTGGATGCCTCTCCCGTCATGCTTCACTTGCACTGCTGGCAAGCAGAGGCTCAGCACCTCCCCAGAGGAAGTGTGCTTGGGGGAGCCATTCCAGCCTCCAGGGTCTGGGTTACCTGGCATGGGATGGCAGCGGTGCCAGGGCATACTTGGATGACTTTAAGGATGAGGACAGGGAAGCCTAGCATGCTGCAGTCCATGGGGTTGCCGAGCTGGACATGACTGAGCAGCTGAACAAGGAAGAGGAGTCTGGGGGACTTGAGTGTGGATCAGATGTGGGGAGGAGGGAGAGTTAAGTTGAAGGTGATGCTAAGATGTCTGACCCAAAATGATTCAGGTAAGATGGTCCTAGTCACTAGGACCCTGGAGTGGGGGGCCCTGGAGAAGGAGCAGTTTGGGGATGGGGATCTAGGGAGTCGAGATGGCTGTGGGCTCCAGATGGGGATGTCCTATATGCATATGCAAACTGGTAGCTCAAGAGAGGTCTGGGCCTACAGAAGTTTCCAGAAAGTGGAATCCCATCTCCCACGGGAAAGGTCAACACATACCCATTTGCTCGAACCGCCTTCAGCAGCAGAGTGTTATCAATAAGGCCACCCCAATGACTCCCTTTACAGAATTCCCCTTGTACAGCCTGTGGGCTTAGGCCTGGTGCTGCCTGCTGCCCTATGGGTGGGCCTCCGCCCCCTGAAGTAGGTGACTGGTCTCGTCAGCTGCCTCCGCCCCACCCTCTGGGCATCAGTAGCCCTGGGCCCCAGTTCAAGCTCTACCCACTAACTTCAGGAATTAAACAAGTCACTTTCTCTTTCTCACAATCAGTCTTCTCAACTGTAAAATGGGACCAAAGACCGTTAGGGTCAAACAAGGCAGTGCAAGTAGGNGTGCAACCAGCATCCGATGACACTGTGGCAGATGGCAGGTTCTCTCCACCGGCCTTCTGAAGACAGTTCCCACGTCTTCACTATCTACTCCAGACCACTCCAGACCACGTGGCCTAGAGACTCAGCAGGGCGGACTCCGTGACCAGACCTTCCCATCCACGGCCCCTTCGCCCAACAGCTGCAGAGCCACCTGCCCTCCGCCTGCCCCTTCTGGTTCACACTCTGCTGCCCTCTGCTGCCCCCCGCTGGCCACAGACCACCAGGTGCTCAACTCGTTAGGCCCAGGACGGACTGGGGGCTACATGACAGGCACCCAAATTAGGAACCCAGAGAATGCAGAGGTGTGAACAGAGACCGTCTCTTACAGCTCCATCCTCCAAAGAAACCTATCTCTGGAGGTGGGAGCTCAAGGAAACATTTACCATTACGTGTGGGCTAAAAATACTCCCTCCTTTCCTGGGGTGAGCATAATGTAGTAATGTAAATTGGGAGTTGGATATGCAGGTATTTTCTTCGGAATGAGAAACTTTAGGCAATTTTCCCAGGAAGCTAGAAGGGTGGAATATATAAGACAGTGTTGAGAGGGACTTCCTTGGCAGTCCAGTGGCTAGGACGCTACACATTCCTGGCTGAGGACCTGGGCTTATTCCCTGGTGAAAAAAGTAAAATCCTACCAGCTGCGTGAGGTAGCACCCCCACCAAAAATAACCAAGCTGAGGTTGGAGTCTGAGGAGCCTGAGGGAGAAAACACTACAAGGAGATGGAGCAAGGACTGACATTGAGGATGAGACCAGGCAGGAAGCCGCAGTGATTTCAGGTGCCTGAGAGGGCTCCAGAAAAATAGGACTGAGCCCCCAAGAGCAGAGCAGCCCCTCCGGAACCATCTTGACCACAAAGCCTGAGGAAGGAAAGAATAATTCATGTGCTTGCAGTTTGCAGATCATCTTAGCCCACAATATTGCATTTGATTTCACACCACCTGATGCGGTAACTGCTATTGTCTTGATGGCTTTTTCCTCACAAGGTAATAGATTCTGAGAGATTTCATGGCTTGATGGAGGCAACCTCTCTGAACAGCAGACTATTCAACTCAACAGCAGACTATTAGACTCAAACCCGAGGCCAAGCCCCAGGCAGGGAGTTCTCTGCTGTGGATGGGGCTACATCCGCGCTGCTTTCACACAGTGAAAGCACAGGCTTCCTTGGGGTCAAGGAACAGAACCAAGGTTCAAAACGCTGACCCTGCTATTATTTATAAGCTGCATGCCTTTGGACAAGTTACTTAACTACTCCAAGTCTCCTGCATAGGTGTATCTTATGGGTTTTTTTCAAATATCACACATGCGGTTTAGTTACTAAGTCCTGCCCAACACTTTTATGACCCCATGGACTATAATAGCTCACCAGGCTCCTCAGTCCGTGGGATTATCCAGGCAAGAATACTGGAGTGGGTTGCTACTTCCTTCTCCAGGGACTCTTCCCAACACAGGGATTGAACCCACATCTCTTGCATTGCAGGCAGGTTCTTTACCACTGAGCCACTAGGGAAGCCTAAATATCACACACACACACACACACACACATATACGTGTATGTAAATCACCAAAAGCAGCACTTGATACATAGAAGATTGTCACAAAACTTAGCATGTGCATATTTCTGAATGCAAGTTTTCCAAAGTATTTAGTCTAATTTTGTGTTTTCCTGGTAAAATCAAATCCAAGGGATCTACCACTTAGTCATCATTTTAACCATGGGAGAGAAAACCCTGGAGACATGGCATCTCCAAAGCAAGTTGAATGCTTTAATCCTATTCTGCAGATAAGAAGCTCAGGCTCAGAGATGTTAAGTCATCCCTCCAAGGTCACACAGATAATATCAATATGCAGTAGAACCAGGAGATAAAGCCACATTCATCTGACTTCAAAGCCCTCACCCTTTTAATAACCCTCACAAGTTTGGTCTGTGGCAGTGGGAAGGCATGTAGGGGGCAAAGGAGAAAGTGGAGATGCTATTGCAATGGTCCAGGTGAGAGATCCCAGTGGCGTGACAGCAGAGGAGATGGCCAGAAAGAGGCGGGTATAGGCATCTGTAGGAATAAGCAGGACCTCCTGGTGGCTTGACTTGCAGAAGGATTTGGCTTGAGCAACTAAGGGAATAATTATGCCATTTTCTGAAAGGGGAGATTAGAGAAGAAACAGGTAGAGGGGCAAGGAGAATCAAGGACCCTACTTTGCTCTTGTTAGGACTGGATGTCTATTAACCATCCAGGTGGAGCTTCTGAGTAAATGCGTGCAGGTATCAGTAATGAGGGTGGGACAGGAGATAAAGCACAGAGATGATACTTAAAGCCAGTGGCTTAGATGAGATCTCCCAGGGGGACAATAGCTGTAGGGAAGAGGCTGAGATTCAGCCTGAAAGCGGGGAGGACCAGTGAGCTGGAATGTGGTGTCCTGGAGGCCAAGGGAAGATGGTGTTTCAATGAAGAGAGAGTGGATACCTCTGTCCCAATGTCCATGAGAGGTCAAGTGAGATGAGGACCCCAAAGTGGCCATGACCGTGATGAGGGCAAATGGTCCGTGCAGCATCCACCCCTGAGCCTCACCCATTCCCCTGTTCACCCCATCCCTCATCCACTCATGTTCTCTTTATTGGTAAGATAAACAAAGCCAAGTAGGTAGTTAATTTTTGAGAATCAAAACCCACCAGAATGTCATCTATCACTTCCAGCCACTCTGGATGGGGTTGACCACAAAAGCAGAAGACAAGATTGGAGGGATGGAGATTCTCACCTCAGATCTTGGCAAGGGAAGCTGGACCACCTCTTTCACTACAATTTCTGTTAATTTTTTATTACATTTTTAATTCATTGATTTATTTTAATTGGAGGATAATTACTTTACAATGTTTTGATGGGTTTTGCCATACATTAACATGAATCAGGCACAGGTTATAATTTTTTAATTTAATTTTTTTAATTGGAGGATAATTGCTTTACAATATTGTGTTGGTTTCTGCCATATATCAACATGAATCGGCCATAGATATACATATGTCCCCTCCCTCCCGCCTCCCACCCTCCCATACTTCAAAGTTGTCACAGAGCACCAATTTGAGCTTCCTGAGCCATACAGCAAATTTCCACTGGCTAGACATCTGGTAATGTATATGTTTCGATGATACTCTCTCAATTCATCCCACTCTCTCCTTCCCTTCACTACAATTTTTAAGACTAGAAACACTTCCTCTTCAACCCTCATTCATGCCCTTATTCAGCAAATAAATACATATGCTCTTCCACTCTGTGATAGGTCCTGCTTTGATCACTGGGGACATGGCCATGAAGTGATTTTGACCTCGACCTTGGGAAGTTTAAAAGGAAAAGAGGCACGTCAGCAGCTCCTTACCAGTATTTTCACTGTAAGTGAAAAAGTGAAAGTGTTAGTGGCTGACTCTTTGTGACCCCATGGACTATAGACTGCGAGTCTCCTCTGTCCATGGAATTCTTCCGGCAAGAATACTAGCATGGGTTGCCATTTCCTTCTCCAGGGGATCTTCCCAACCCTAGGGATCGAACCCAGGTCCCCCTGCATTACGAGTAGATTCTTTATCTCTGAGCCACCATAAGGTAGTTCAAATTGGGAATCATCAGGTTTCACTATTATGGGGAAAATAATCCAGAGGAAAGAATTATTTGAAGAAAAATACTATATTAAAGATATTTGATTCATAATAATAGCTCCTTACAGCAGATCGTGGTCATGTCCTGGTAAAAGGATATATCAGGAGCCCTGGGAACGCAGTTGAAAGCTCAAGGAGAGCTTCACAGAGGAAGTAATTAGTGGGTCTTGGCCTTGAAGAATGAACAGGAGCTCAGTCAGCAGACAGTAGGTTTACCTACATCCAGACAGAGGGGATGAGGTGTGAGAGAGTATCTGATGATTAGAAGACTGTTCTTCACTAGTTGGCTTGAGCAAAGAGTAGGGGTAGGGCATCAAAAGGGGGCAGGGCCCATGTCTTTAAGGACCTTAAACATGAAGCTAAGAAATTTAGACTTTATTCTCTAAGTCAGCACTCCTCCAAGAATTTCCTAGGAAGCGCAAATCCCAAATTTGCTTCTCCAAATCAATGAATCAATAAATTCTGGAATCAAATGCATTTGGGACCTACTACAGAGTAGAACCTTCCTCCTGAAGATTCTGCCATGTTCTTTAGCATTTTAAAGTTCTGAGAAAACCTACAGAAGAAAGAAAAGAAAAGAGAGAGGGAGAGTAGAAGGAGGGAGAGAGGAAGAAAGATAGAAATGGAGGGAGGAAGAAGAGAGGGAAGGGAAAAAGACAAAGGAAACTTCCCTTTCAACTTTCTGAGTGTGCGTTCCACATTACCTTTCTCCATGTAACATCCTCTGGCATCTGCACACAATTACTACTCCTCAGTCACAGCGGGAAACGCTGAGCCAGAAAATGGGACTCTCTGCATTTTAAGCAGGTGAATGATTCACCTGGAGGCGGGAGGTAGAGATACGGCTGTTAAGGGAGCATCTCATAAATGGGGTCCAAGTTTAGCCCTTTACCCTGGAACAAAAAATATCTTCCCTGATTTCTTCAGCAAATATCTAGTGAGCTGTGCTGATGCTGGCAGTACAGTGAGGGGTGTTGGGGTGGGGATCAAATATGCTACCCTCCTCAAAGTGCTCACTGGCTAACAGACACTATTCACATAACCGCATAGATTGAGATTTGAAAGAAAAGAAACACAAATTGTGAAAAAGGAACCTGGGAATTGAGAAGGATTTTCTTTAGCAAGCCACACTTGGGCTGAGATTCAAAAGACAAGTAGAAATTAGTTAGGCAAGGAGGGGCAGTGTTGGGGGACTGGCATTCTGAGCAGAGGGGACATCATGTACAAAGGTCCTGTGGCAGGAAGGAAAGCGCTGCAGCGGGGGGCTTCACACATATAACCTCATGTTGCCAGGCACCTGGACGTCCCCCCACCTGTCCAGTCTTGTGAGGTCACCCATCTTTTAATATATAAGTAAATGGCCCCAGCTTGCATCCCACATATGGTAGAACACCCTGCAACCCCAGCGATACCTACAGGGACTTGTGTTTCTCCTGAATGTCACTGGCTGAATGCTCCATCTCAGCTGGGTCTTGCCTCCTGCCACTCGAGTCTTCTCTGCACTTTGAACTAACCCAAAGGACTCTGTAGCCTTTCCTTTGATTCCCCCAAAGCATCCAGAAGCACAATGTGGTTCCGCATGAGTGAGATTTACTGTAGGTCTGAGGGTAATGACAGTGGTTAGACAGCAAAGTACATGACTTAGATCTGAGCTAACAGTCTTGAGCCTCAGCCATTCCCAGTAACATTTCACTGCCGTCATTTCTCTTCAAGCCCGGGGGTTCTTGCCATGTTCTTCAGACTCCCTGTCTCTCAAAACCCTCCTTACATCTCTTCCTTTATATCCTGGGAATGCACCCTTCAATTTGGATGTCTGGAGCTGGACTCACTGAGAAGCAGAGCTGAGATGAGAACTCAGGTGAAGCGGTTCATTTGAGAGGAAGTGGAGGGAGGGGATGGGGAAGATGCGGATGGAGATGGGGTGGAGGAGGCCGATACGGAGCATGATAAGGAACAGGTGAGCACTGTGAGCACCAGTGACTCGGTCCCACTGGGGACCTCTGGAAAGTGGTGTGGGACACGCCTCACAGGTGGCCCACCAAGGTCAAAGAAGCATATTTAGCCTCCAGCTTCTGCCTATTCCTGGTTGAGGGCAAGGCAAGAGAAAGCCCTTATTTTCAGGGTCAAGGGACTACAGAAGGATGTCCCCGACTGCTGGGCACATGGGTAGGGTAGCAGCGCCCACTACGATGAAACAGGCAAGGTGGCACACAGCCCATTGACCCCATGCTCTGGGTGGGGGTAGGGTGGGGGGCTGTCTGCAGGCAACTTTCACTCCAAAAGCAGCCATCAGGTTATGTTGCTAAACATCACGGTCCGTCGTTCCCTCTACTCTGGATCAAAATGATGCCTCTTTCTCAAAAGATATGAGTCTGTACACAGCTGTGGTTTGAAAAGAGCGGTTGCTTCTCTATACCAGGAAGGAGGCACTATCACGACCCACCTCTTATGAATCAGGGTCTGAGCTGGGCGGTGAGGGAATAACAGAGCCAAAGGTCACACTCTTCCTCCTGTCGGGACCACACACACTCCTAACTGCTATGTTGTGTGGTCTCTAAGAGCCACCTGGTGTAGCACCTGGGTTAACCTTGAAGAAGGACAAACACATCGACAAAACTTGGTACATTTGCAATCACAGCCCTCACACTACCACCTGTGTGTTCAGGGTGGGATGCTCTCCTTGTACTCATCTTACGAGTGAGAAACCAGAGGCCCAAATAGATTTAAGCCACGTGCTCGAGTTCCCACAGACTTGAACAACAAATTCCAGGTCCTGTAACTGCCCCCCTTTAATCCAATGAAAACACCAAGGGTTGGAGGCAAATCCATTGCCGTCAAGGGCTGCAGCTATCTCAGAAGAGGAATCAGAGGCATGACCTTCAGAGGCAAAGGGCAGCCTGTCTTCCTAACTGTCCCCGTCACCAGTGGGAGCACAGGGAGGAGGTGCCGCCCAGCCTCGTGGTGCTGAGGAGTCAGAACACTCTCAGAAGGAAATCGGATCTAAAGAGGAGATGGTGCCATGCTAAGAGGAGAGGCTTCGTGGTAATCAAGCGCAGGAGGGTTAAGAGCACAGGCTGCTTGGGTTTGAATCCCAGTTCTGACACTTGCCAGCTTGGGTAAAGTATTTCAGTTCTCAGTGCCTCAGTTTCCCCATCTGTAAAATGGGGATAATAATAATATCTCCCTCTAGGGTTGCTAGGAGAATTAAGCAAACCAAAGTACAGAGAGACTGGAATGTGGAAAGTGCCTCGGAAATGTTAGCAGTTATGAGGCTGGTTGTCAGGGTAGACTCCTATCCCTTTAGCAGCTCAAGGGCTAAGCAGGGAAACAGAGGCAGGGTCATATGGGGTCACCAGGAGCCTGTAGGTGACCAGCCTAGTGGGGAAGAGAGCAGCATCCTGAGAAGATGGCTTTGGCATCCGATGAACCCGGCTCTGAACCGCACTGTGCCCTAGGTGAGGCATTATACTGCTGTTGCCTGTGAAGTGGGAGGAGCACGTGCTTTCTCTGAGGATGCACGAGGGGGCGGCCCTGGTGCCCACTGCCCTCCTGAAGCCCCCTCTCTGATGACCCCTTGTCTGCCTCCTGCATGGCCTCCGCCTCGTGCCTGCCTCTTGATGCCTGCAACTCTGATGGGACCCTCCAGGGCCCTCCCCCTTCCCAGTCTACACGCTGCCCCTTGGAAACCACATCCACACTCAGAAGGGTTCACAGTGCGAGCAGCATGTGCCACGTCTTCTCCCCCGCACAGACCTCCCACTGGCACCCCACACCCCCTTTCCAGCCTCTCCCTGCCCCTCTCCATCTCCCAGGAGCCTCCAACTCAGTACATCCACGACCAAGGCACCATGGATCCCAGCCTGCCCCTCCCAGTACACAGCATCGCTTCCCACCTAGTATCCAAAGCCAAGTCCGCAGCTCCTGCCTCACTTGCTCTCTCCCTCGGCCCAGCAAACTCTCAAATCCACCCACTGCCCTAGGCCAGATGCCATCCTCTCCTGCCTCCACCTGCATCTGTCCTTCATTCCGCAGCCAGAATGATCTTTCTAAGACACAAATACCAGCAACTTCTCCCTAAAGCCTTCAATAGGTAACTTACCATGTTGGTCAGGACCAAGCACAGGGAATGAGATTCTCACCTCCCTTCCACCTCCCTTACCGCCTTGCTACCCTGCAGACACACCCGGGAACCAGGGTTTCAGGGCAGCTGTGCTTGCGTATATCCTCCCCAGGACCCTGCCAAATAGGGCTGGGATCTGAGTCATCCTTGTCTTCGATGAGCTGTAGGGAAAATGAACAAGTGAATGAGGCAGTTCCCGAGCTGTGTGTTTCTAGATAAGAGGGTTTACATCGACTGGAAGGCTGGCGGGGGAGCCTTCTGAAGGTGGTGACTGGCGGGGGGTGGGCTTTCCGAGGGACACGAGCACTTTGTCTCGAAGGAGAGTGAGCTGGTGTGGGAGGGACAAGTGCTGTCAGCAAGAATGCCACTTCCCTTTAGTGACCTTTACCGGAGACGTTTTCCCTGAATGTCAGGTTCATTAGACACAGGACTGGGGGTGGAGGAGTCTCTTTAAAACTGAATGAAAGACAAGACAGACAGACAGACATCATCCAGGCCGGCAGCAACCAGTCCATCGGGAGGGTGGGGAGACATACACTGTCTATGAGCTAGGTTCGTCCTTCTTAAACCTGGGTTCTCCTGGTTGGGGCCACTATTCTCCTTCAGAGTGGGGTTCCCCTCCCCAGGGCAAGCTGTACCCAGAAAGCACCCTCACTCCACAGTGCTCACCAGCTGACTGGCCAAGATTCAAGCCCTCGGAGGCCCCTGGGCTTGGAGCCACGTTGCCTGCCCAGCCCTGTCAAGGATCTACGTGGCTCAGAACCCACTCTGTCTCCACCCCAAGCTGCCCACTCGGAACACAGAGGTAAACCAGACTTGTGCCCTACCCTCAAGGAGCTCCAAGTTTCGTGAAGAAGACACAAACAAATGTTACCAAAGGGTAGGCTCACTGCTGGGACAACTTCGAGGTAGACACGTGCCCCAGAGAAGAATCGTGAAGTGCTTTCTATTAGAAGGAACATCTGAGGTGGGCTTTGAGGGATGGATAGGAGTGCATCACCTCGTTTGTTCTTTCTAGGAGACACTGGTTTCCAGAAACAGAACATTCTGCTTCTTTGAGCTGCGGGCTCCCTGGCATGGAAGAGGGGGAGGCGACTCTGAGTCCTTGACCCTCAGGTCACCATCAGTGCCCTGCAGCATGGTCAGGGCACAGAGGCAAGGAGAGCATCTCACACCTGCTGACTTCCTCCTAGCTCTCCTCCCAGCCCCTATGGCATTACTGATGGTGCAAGAAGGCGGGCAAAGGCACCTGCTGCTCCCAAACTGGCAAGCTTCTCCCAGGCTCTGCCGCTGAAGATCACCAGTCAGTCTCCTATGCCATCTGCTATGACTCTGGGTGTCAGTGTCCTGACCCCTGTCGGATGAAAATGGGCAGGGACAAGACCCCGAAAACCGGATTTTCCTTTCCTTCCAGACTCCACTCCTCCCCACTGCCCCTCTCCCACGCACACACACGCACACACACACACACACACACACTCTTGCCATCCTCAGAACCTCACCCCTCTGCCCGCTCTCCAGCTCCCTACAGGCCTCAGCCCCCTCCTGGCACTGGCCTCACATGACCCACAGCTCTCCCTGGCTCTCCCCGAAGCGCCCCCACCCTGAGCGCTGAGCACCTCCACCCAAGCTCCTGGCTCTCACCCTCCACAGCTCCTCAGCTGCCAGCTCTGTCTTCACACCTCCCCGGGGAGCAGCTGTCAGCCCACTCTGGTGGCCAGGGACTGGGGAGACAGAGACAGAGAGACACCGAGCAAGGGAGGGAGAGACGGAGAGGGGAGACAGAGAGGGGAGCAGGGCAGAGGCCAGAGGACAGGGTCAGAGCCACCGTGAAGGGCTAGACGGGGAGAGACAGAGCGGGGAGAGGCTAGGACGAGAGGCGCCGGCAAAGCTGAGGAGGGAGAGGAGCTTCGTCTGCCTGAGCGAAGTGAAGCCCATTCCTGCCACTCCAGGAAGCGACGAGAAACCAAAGAGCCGAAACGTGGGCTTTTTCACACTATACTGAGGAGTCGAGGAAAAGGGGGAATAGAGTGTGTGCCAGAGAAGGCGCTAAGCCCATGATGGGTTTCCAGGGTCTCAGGGCCAGGGAGGTGGGAAGGCAGGAAGAAGCATTCAGCTTAGCACATGGTCCGCACAGATATACACGGACGGACACACGTTAACACAGACAGACACATACATGCACACGGAGATGTGCCCAGACATGTGTACAAGCAAACACAGACACAAATGCAAACATACACACTTCAGGGGCTGAGTGGGAGGGTGGTCCAGGCCGTATCAGGGGAGGTGGGTTCCTTCTTCCCCCCAGTCCTGCAGAAATCACAGAGGCAGGTCAGCTCAGGTCCCCTCATCCTTAGGGAGTGAGTGTGTCTACACAGGGGCCATGCGGTGCCCTCAAGTTGACAATTTCACATCAGTCTGAGGCAAACCTCCCATTATGTTGTCATGACCCCCAAACCCTCCTCCTGCAGAGGCCAGGAAGGCCCAGACCGGGAGGACACCTGCCCCGGCCCCCTGGCCGAGCTGCATGGGTCTGAGACTAGAATCCAGGCCTCCTGGCTCTGCCCCCATCTGGCTCTGCAGCTGCACCCAGACAGGCAGCCTTGAGGAGGGCAGTGGGAACTGGGATGCTCCTGGGCACGAGAGCCTTTCCCTTCCTCTCACGCCAGCAAGACAAGCCACTTTGTCCAGCCGGGCTGCTCGGTGCTTTGGCCCAGGCCCAGCACAGCTCCCAGAGATGAGCCCAGGCTCCCTGCAGCCTGGCCCTCTCCTCTTGGCCTGAGGCAGCCTGGGCGGGGCACTCCCAGGGTTGAGTGAGGTTGCCACCACTGGCAAGAGTGGATGAGCAGGAAGAACACCCATCTGCCCAGGGATTATCCCCCACAAGCCTGGATTCGTTCCGTCCTAAAACTCACTTTAGCCCCTCTGTCTCTGGAGATGCCAAAGACAGGAAGAGAGGGCTCTCAGGTGGGAGAGGACTCAGCCAGAGGCAGAAACGTGAACAGGAGGAAATGAAGAAAGACTGCACCTTAGGCCAGATGTGCAGATGAGTCACCCCTGAAGACAGAGAAACGCAACCCAACAAACCCTTTCTGGTGATACCAGCTGGGCCCCATGTAGGGGGGCTGGGGACAGAGATGCTGATCACAGTGGCCACCGACACTGACCATCACTGACCCTCCCGACAACTTGTGTACTGTTACTAAGTCATTTCACAGCAGAGAAAACGGAGCCTCAGAGAAGTGAAGTGTCTGACCCAAGTGCCAGGCCTGGAATGCCAGTCTGAGCAGTATTTAGGCCCTCTTTCTTTCACAGGCTCTGCTTTCCTGTGGTACAGAGAGACAAATAAAGAGGAACACCTTAGCGCAGGGATTCTTTGTAAGGTGAGATCCCTGTTGTTGGGAAAAGACTTGTTTATAATCTCACATAGATATCAGTTTAGCCCCCGGAGCCTGGAGCTAAGGTTTCAGAAAAGCCAAGCAGTGCGATGGATAGTGGAACTCTGGGCACCGGGTCAGATTGCCTGATCGAATGTGTCACCCATTTCCTTGTCCCCACAGTGGGGACAGTAAAAGCGCATACTCACAGATTTACATGAGCTGACTCGGCATAGTGCTTAGAACAGATCCTGGCCCCTAACAAGTCCTCCATAAATGGCAGCTCCTGGCGTGATTCAGGGAGAAGTCCCTCTGCTGAACAGAGGGAGAAACAGTTGGGAGACTCCAGGAAAGCAAGAGGATGAGCGACAGGGAGAGGAGCAGGGAGCCAGCACCACGTGGCAAGCCGTGCCACGTGACTCCCATCACCATCACCATCGTTCCTGAGATGCTTGGTGAGACGGGATTTGTCATGAAAATCAGCAAAAACAAAACCTGAATTCTCCGACCAAGTGGACTCGAAGTGACATGGGGGAGACCAGAGACCTCGAGTCCCTCAAGATGTCACAGCAATCCTGGGGAAGGCACTGCGTTTCTCAAGTCATAGGAATTGGGGTGCCCTCCCCCTCCAGATTTTAACAAAGGCAAGAACAGCGAGGACTCCAGCTGACATCTGTGTTGAACAAACTTGAGGTTTGTACAGGGCCAAGGGGTTGGTGGTAATATTAAAGGAGCTGATGCCCATCGAGCATTCACTATATCCAGACACTGGGCAAAGCATTTTACACACGTGAGTTAATTTAATCCTCAAAAGAGTCCTACAGTGTTGGTACTATGGTTAGTCCCATTTAACAGATGAGAAAACTTGGGAACAGAGAGGTTAAATAACCTGTCTGTAGTTGCACAGCTAATCAGTGGTGAGGCTGGGAGACAGGCCCAGAAATTCAGGCTCCAGAGTCCACATTTTCAGCCTTTACTCTTATTGTCTCACACAGTATGAAGGGTGGGCGATTAAGGATACCAATAAGAGCCTGGCCTCGGGTCTGCAGACAGAGTCAGAGGCTGAAGGTGAAGATCTGGCCTGGGGCCCTCATATCCCTGACTCCAGGATCAGCATCTCTTAGGAGCTTAGCAAGCTCAAAGGCTACCCCACTTCCTGCCAGGCATTCATCCCTGATCCACGTGAAATATTAAGTACCAGGGTGACAGCACTGGTACCACCTCAGTCAAACCTGTCCTGGGCCGGCAGCTCTGAACCTACATGGCACCATCTCTCTGGCCTGGGCCATGCTCTTCACTGAACATTTGGTCAACCAAGCCTGGTCCCCACCCTCTCCCAACACCCCTCCCCTGGCTCCATCCCACTGCTCAGATAATGCCACCATCTGGGACCCATCTGGAGGGAGCCTGCCTGCTTGTTAGAGTTGGGGTATCTTCCATCTGCATCCCACAGAAACATCCTGGGACTCCATAAATACCAGGATGGACAGGGCAGCACCTGTCAGCAAGAGATGAGGGCATAAAACACAGCCCAGGGAAGATGCAGGCTACACACTCGGGACCACTCCAGAAAGGTCTGTGCAAAGGAGCAACTCCATGTGGTGGAAGGATTATGGGATTTGGAATGATGTGGGGTTGAACTGTGAATTCACCCTCTTTGGTCAGGGGCTTTAGACCAGTTGATTCAGCTCTCTGAGCTGATTTTCTTTTTCATAAGATGGAGGTAACATAGGAGCGTCGCCAGAACTCCAGCTTAATCATTCGTGCATACATTGCACTTAGAACAGGGCATAGGAAGATGTTTGTGGAGTGTGCAGCCAACATGGTAGCCATTCCACCTTCTTACTTGCCTACAGAGCCCCATTTCAGGTCAGACAATTGGGCCTGATCACCCTAAAGAACTCATGGCAACCCTGTTCCCCTTTATGGTGACTGGTGAAGGGGTGAGCGTGTGACCCAGTCCTAACCCATGAGATGTGAGTGGAAGTCAGTGGGGATTCTGGGAAAGGTTTCCATCCCTGATCAAAGGCAGGAGGTGTTTCAGGAGAGCACACTGCTCCTGTACTTTCTCCCTCATGCTTTCCAGGAGTGCTTTGGGACAGTAAGGTGTTTAGAGATGGCAACCAATCATCACCCAGGGATATGTCACCATTATCTGAGAATGGCAGGAAAGAAAGAGGAGGGCATGGATCCTAACAATTCCTCTCAGCTGCCAAATCAATCCTGGGACCTCCCACCATGGGATTTTTCATTAACTAACAATAAATATCCACTAAATTCAAGCCACTTCTAGTTTGGTGTGCAGAATCTTGTAGCTATAAACATTCCTATCCAATACAGTGACCGGTGAGTGAATGAATGAATGAGTGTGTCTCATTGCCTGAAAATAATTGTGCAAATACTTGTCATTATCAATGATATTAATGCAGTAACACCTCATTTATTCAGCATTATCAGCAATGGGCTTTTGCTCAGAAGGAAATTTTCAAGATAATTGAAGTCTACCCCTTTCATCACCAAAATATTATTTTTATTTTAACTGGTTTTGATTTTTTTAAAAATCATCTGAAATGGATCACATCTCATCTATCCTTTTCCTCTCTACACCCTCTCAACACACACACACACACACACACACACACACACATACACACATGCTCACATGCTCACACTGACATGCAAACACTCAGGGAATGCTGGGGAGAATTAATTAATTCTGGCTAAGGTACTGTGCTCACTCATGACCACACATTGCTGAAATGAGGGACCACCCAGCATTGCCCTGAAGCTGGCAGACATGGGGGTGACCAGATCTCCCTCCAATTTTTAGAGTCATCATCCCTCCCAGCCACTGCCCATCAAGCTGCCAGCTGTCACAAAGTGGCAACTCTTGCAGCCCTCCCCAGGCTGGACAGATTTCTCAATTCTGGGCTATGAAGCCAGATTTCCAATTAACTAGATTTTTGTGTGCAAAATGGATTCTTGGAAGACCCTTGACCAAGACCCTGCTGTAAGTGCACTAGATCCCAGAGGAGAAAGGTCAGGCTCCCAACTTAAAGAAAGAATCATTCACTTATTTGGCAAATATTTATTTACTGAGCCCTTACTAACTGAAGGCTTCCCTGGTGGCTCAGACAGTAAAGAATCTGCCTGCAATGCAGGAGACCTCAGTTCAATCCCTGAGTCAGAAAGATACCTTGGAGAAGGGAATGACTACCCACTCCAGTATTCTAGCCAGGAGAATTCCATGGACGAAGAAGCCTAGAAGGCTACAGCCCATGGGGTCACAAAGAGTTGGACATGAATGAGTGATTAACACTAACACTTTACTAATTGAGTCAGTAGAAGCTAAGAATGCAAGCTTTGGAGCCAAAGACCTGGGTTCAAATCATGACTTTTTACAAGTGGTGTGAACTTGTGCAGGGTGCGTCACTTGTCTGAGCCTCAGTTACCCTTGTCTATATAATGGAACTGATCATAGTACCTTCCACAAAGGGATGATGCAAGGGATAAATAAGAGACTGCACTTAATGCTCCTGGAATATTGCCTTTTACTTTGCAAATCATCAACAGATGTGAACTATTGTCATCAGGTACTGGACGTTTTTCTGGGCACCAGAGAACAATGTTTGCTAAGACGTCTTGGCCTCTGCCCCACAGGAAAGTAACAGCTAACCAGGTGGACCAGCCACATTCTAATACACAGGAGTAAGTGCTAATAAGAGGGCCAACAGGGGGAGGAACCAGAAGCCCAAAGAAGGGACTAGAACCCAAACTGGAGAAGCCAGAGGCGGCTTCCCAGATGTCCAAGATGGGTCTAAAACATCAGAGAGTGTCTTAGTTTCTTGGGGTTGCCATAACAAGTTACCACAAACTGGGTGACTTACAACAGCAGAAATTTATCCTCTTCCAGTTGTGCAGACCAGAAATCCAAGGTCCAGATGTCAGCAGAGTTGTCCCTCTGAAGGTTCTGGGAGAGAATCCGTTCCTTGCCTCTTTCAGACGCTGGTGGCTCTTGGCTTTCCTTGAGTCTGCCCCGCTCCAGTCTCTGCCTCCATCTCCTCGTGGTCTTTGCCTCTCCTCTGTGTATATATGTCTCCTCCTCTTCTGACTTCTATAAGGAATACTGTCATTGGATATAGGGTCTACCTGGGCAATCCAGGATGATCTCAACTCAAAATCCTTTATTATATCTGCAAGGACCTTTTGTCCAAATAAGGCCACATTCATGTATTGTTGGGGTTAGGATGTAGATGTATGTTTTTAAGGGCTACCATTCAACTCACAATTAGGCAAAAGGGAGCAAGACATAGTCCCAAATGACAGAGCTCTCCACGTTCAGGGTGGATAGAACCCTCCTGGGAAATGCCATGTGAAATGGTACTCAGGGTGAGAGAGGAGCCCACCTGGCCTGGGTAGGCATGGAGACAAGCAACCTGAGGTTCCCCAAAGAAGCCACTGGGTGCTGTTGCCAAAATCAGTAGGGAACCCCCTACTCCCGCCGCATCCAGACTGGTTATGAGAAGTGGGGTTGTGGGGACTGCAACTTGGTAGGCACAGAAGTCCCAGGGATTTCTTTGAACACTGGTTTAGAGCAGCAAGCTAATTCCTAGACTCTTTTCCTCTTCATGAAACTGGAGTGAAATTGGGTCAACACTCTCATAGCAGTCCTGGCTACCTCCTTGGCACAGAGTCTGACTTCTGGCTCCTGCCATAGGAACCTGGTGGTTCTGACCACTTCTATCTTAGGCAGCCGCTCCAAACCTCCATAGAGCTGCTCCCTACCAGCATCCACCAGACACCATCCGTGGGTGTCACCATCCCAAACTGTCTTATCTAGCCGCCCCACCTCTGCTTTTAAATGAGCCCATGCCAACACTCGGCACTGCACTAATACGTTACATCCATCGTAAAACATAATTTACATTATTAAGATTAAAAACGATAAGACAAGATAAAATATTTTAAATCATTTAATTGTATTTATAATGGTTCAAAGCATTTTTGCTCTCACCCAAAATTTTAATGAGAGCCGTGTGATTGAAAATGTTTCATCTTTTAAAAGCAAATCTTCATGATACAGAAGCTCAAAGGTCTGGTTTTTAATTCAGATTATTTTGAT
The DNA here is from genome assembly GCA_006410935.1 of Redunca redunca. Lineage (NCBI taxonomy): Eukaryota > Metazoa > Chordata > Mammalia > Artiodactyla > Bovidae > Redunca > Redunca redunca. The sequence goes on along the minus strand of SJYQ01001849.1, from coordinate 230,837 downwards.
ACTTGATTTTAATTGCTGTTATGGCTGGGGAAAGGAAGAGATACCATGGAAAGATGCATCGATCCAAATGGGAAAACTGTTAGGCTGGCTGTACTTACTAAATCCTCAACATTATTTTTCATTCCCATCCACCAATTATGCAAAGTTTTTTGTTGAAATTCAGCAAGCAAATTTCCATCTTCTCTAATGTCAATCAGTGGTTCTTGCAAACTAATCAAAAGGTGTTACATTTCTATATTTTTAGCAAATAGGTTCTGAAACACTTTGTTTGAAAGGTTTTTTTTCTAACAGGTTAAAAAATTCTGTTTCCAAGTTTTTTAAGGTTACATACAAAGAGGTTGTTTAGGTGATGTAGGTACATCATTTTCTATCACAAAACAATGGAAATATTTCCAAATGTTTGTTTTAAAAAATGCTCTCTTGATAGCACTCGTTCCTTTCAGGAAGTAATTTATCTTTCAGTCATTGTTTATATATCAAACATACCCTGGAGAATCAGAGAAAATATGTTTGTGTGTTGCTTTCAAATTATCTGTTGCCTAAGAATGGAGACACAGACATAGAGAACAGGGTTATGGACATGGGCAGGAGTAGCATGGAAGCATACACACTGCCATATGTAAAACAGATAGCCAATGGAAATTTGCTGTGTGACTCAGGGAACTCAGACTGGGGCTCTATCACAGCCTAGAGGGATGGGAAAGTGGGGGAGGTGGGGGGGAGGTTCAAGA
>SJYQ01001849.1:140490-229536 GCA_006410935.1 Redunca redunca | reverse complement strand
AAAAAAAAAAAATTAGGGAACTTCCCTGGTGGTCAGTGTTTAAGACTCTCCTCTTGCAGTGCAAGGGACGTGGGTTCAATCCCTAGTCAGGGAACTAAGATCCCACACACCTCAAGGTGCAGCCAAAAGATTTTTTTTTTTTAAGAAAGAAAAAAAGGACATTAGTGGGAAAAGTGATAAAAATCTGAATAGATTCTGGAGCCTTATTAATAATAATAGTGTCCCCGTGTTAACCTTTTAGTTGAGACAAATGCACCTTGGTTATGTAAAAAGTTACATTATGAGAAACTGAGAAAATAGTATGCAGGAACTCTCTGGACTATCTTTGAAACTCTTCCTTAAACCTAAAATTATTTACAAATGAAACATTTTTAAAAAATTGGTTGAATAGCATAATGTTGACAGCCAGTTGTCATTATAAAAATAGAAAATTTGAAATGAATAATTTATCTTAAGTTCCCCCACATTATTAAAATAGTTTGCCATAAGATGGCCATCAAATCTCTATATCTCATTACAAAATAATTAAATCTCTACATGCTTATTGCAAAATACTAAAAGGATTTTACTAGATATTAAAGGTCTTATTTTTATAATATTTTTATAATACAAGCCACATCAATGACATCCTGCATCATTCTGTGAACTTCTTGACTTAATTTCTTTGCTTCAAAGGCTCATCTTCGGGTGAGTTTCATGTTTGGAGTAATCTCTATAACCCTAACCTGCAATCCTTTGTGTATTGCACTTAAAGCATCCACTCTATCAGTGGTTGTATTTATACTATTTTCCCATAAAACAGTGTTTTTATTAAATAAATCATTGGTTATTGAAATGGTCTCCTCCCCAGTATATCTCATAAAAAAAGTAATTCTTTGTGTACTTCATTTCTGAAACTTAAATCTGGCACATACCATAAGCTAAGACATGTTAGAAACATCTGTGTTTTCATCCAGCTGAAGAGCAAAGCTCCCAAGTTGCATAATTTGTTCTAGTATTTGTTAACTCACATCTTCAGTGGTACTCTCTTTGCATCTTCTGACCACATTTCCTGACAAAGGAATACATTTTAGTTTGTCCATGAATTGTTTTCTGTTGGGTTATTTCATCCATGTCGCCTGAGGAAAGAAGTACAAGCATTTTCTTGATGGTATGTGGCTTTTTAACTTTCACGATTAAGTGAGAAAATCTCAAAAAGAGGCATCTAAATATTTGTCACAAAATATCAGAACTAATATAAAGAACCAGAGGGAGCAACACATAACTTTAGACATCACTGGGGGCGGCGGGGGGGCGGCGGGGGAAAGGACAGCTTTGTCTTTGTGTTCTAAGTCTTTGTTTTTTTAAAAGCTGTTATTGTATCAGTAAGAAGAGGCTAGGTTAGCCTCTGGTAACAAATATCCCCATATCTGTGGATTAAAGAAATACAGGGGGTTTTTTGCATGTGGCAAGTACTTCACAGGTCAGCTGTGTCTCTGAGTCATGGTGTCCTTACTCTGAGACCCACACTGACCAAGCAGTTTCTTCCCAGAACATTCTCAGCCATTGTGACGAAAGGGAAAGACACTGTGATGAATCACACACTAGCTCTTGAAGCCTCTGCCTGAGAGTGACATCCGTCACTTCTGCTTACATTTCACTGGCCAAAACAAGTCACATGGTGGAATTGAACCCCAACCAGGCCAAGAAGTCAATTCTATCATATGCTTGCAGAAAGAATCAGAAATATCTGGTGCATGGCACCAATGACGTCCATCCTTGATAACTGCAAACACTTCACACTCATTATCAAATATCTCAAGGCTTATCATTAATAGTCATGTGAATAAATCTGCACACCAGAATCTTCTTACACTTTTCTTCCTTTTCTCTCTAATTTCTTGTTGGATCTTATTGAATCATCCTTATTAACTCCGAACATTTCCGTGTTCTAGCTGTTTGCTTGTGCTTGCTTTCATTAGCATTATCTTCAATTCATGATATCCTTGAAAGAAGTTTTAAAGTCATGTGACCATCTTGTAGGGGCTACTTTAGTTAAAAGTGAATTATCTCATAAAAAGATATGCATGCAATGAAATGTTATATAGCAGTGAGGATGAGTGAACTACAATAGCAATGTGACGTGAAGGAGCCTCACGAATGTAACACTGAAGGAAAGAAGTCTTTCAAATATACAATTTCACTTTATACAGAGCTCAAAAGCATGCAAAACTCATATGTGGTGCTAAAAGTCAGGACCGGGGTCACCAAGCGGCTGGTAGTAACTAGAAGGAGGCATAAATGTGGTCTCTGGAGAGCTGACAATTTTGTGTTTCTTAATCTGAGTGCTGGTTATTTGAATCTGCTCACTTCATAAAAACCCACTGCCCTGTAGCCTTGTAATTTGCACACTCTTTCTGTATATAAATTATACTTTGATTAAAAGTTTACTTAAAATCAAACTGGACGGCATAATCCATAGATCCCTTAACCGGCCACACATAAACTGGAAATATACAGCCAGAAGTGACAAATGAGGCCAAGCACCACCATTAACCCTGTTGCTTTATGGAGCTCCACTCCTCCCTCAGCGTATGTTGGCTCCTCCACGTCCTGCAGCTGTCTGACATATGACCGGACACTAGTGTCAATCCATATCTTAATTATTAGTAAAGATGAACTTGGTCCTTATATTTAAATAGATTAATCAAGGTAAATTGCAGTTCTAATCTTTTCTTCCCACTTTCAAAACATCATCTTGAAAACCCCGCCTTGAAGACAGCTGTTTCTGGGTTCTAAGCCCATGTCAGGACCATGGACAGGTCCCACAGCGCCAGGTGACGCCAGGCACATTCTCTAAAATTCAGATCCTCCCCGCCCTTGCCCAGTCAGCATATGATCACCACCTCCTACCTGACAAGAATTTCAGAGGCCTATGCACAGATGCTCTAGTCATTTTAAATATGGGGAAACCATGGGCTTTAATAATGCAAAACTAGGGATTCTCATTAAACAAGATATACACCCTGGTAAATCTCTGGTGTCCCATTGATCATTAAATAAATGCTCTGATGAAGCAAATATCCTGCACACTAGAGCACATATAGATGGGTTATCAATTTTAGAGAAATTGTATTAACATGAAATGCACTTTGCTCCAATAACGCACTAATTAGAGGATGGGGAGGGGACTGAATTTTATATGGTTCATAGGACACTTTGGAGGCTTGTAATGTTTAAAACATGCAATTCGTAAGAAATTGAGTTAGCATTTGAACCTATATCTTTCTAGCTCCAAAGTTCCTGGTTATTTTTTTTTACCACATTATGCTGTTGTTTTTTTTTTTAATAATACAATGGTTAAAAATAAGAAATTCAGAGGAATGCAAAGAAGGAGGATGAGGCAATTATACCAATACATCTAGGCTGATAGGTTTCCTATTTCAGATTGAGTTTCCTCCAAAACAGACACTGAGACAAAGGTTTAGATGCAAGGAGTGTACTTGAGAGGTGATCCAGGGATCATCTGAGGAAGTGAGAACACAAAAGACTAGAGAACTAATAAGGATGTATCCATGAGTGGGTTACTGCTATGAGTAACTGGATTAATCTTCCTGGGGATTCTCTGTAAGGCTATAAAACATGCCTCAGAATTGTCCCATCACAGGGGCAGGGAAGCTGAGGTGTATATACATATAGTAGTAGGCTGAATAATGCCCTCCCATAATTATGTCCACATCCTCACCCCCAGAACCTGTGCATATGTTACCTTATATGGCAAAAGGGGACCTTATACTGCAAAAGAGACTTTGAAGATGTGATTAAGCTAAGGCCCTTGAGATGGGGAGATTATTCTGTATTATCTTGGTGAGCCCAGTATAATCACAAACATTCTTAAGGGAGGGAGGCAAGAGGGTCAGAGTCAGAGAGAGATTGGAAGATACTACATTGTTGACTCTGAGGGTGGAGGAGGGGGCCTTGAGCCAAGGAAAGTATATTCTAGAAAGTGAAGAAAGCATGAAAACAGATTCTCCCCCAGAACCTCCAGAGGAATAACATTCTGCAAACACCTTCATTAGCCCTTAAGACTCAGTTCAGATTTTTGACCTCCAGTATGGTAAAATAATAAATTTCTGTTATTTTAAGCCGCTAAGTCTCTGGTAATATATTACAACAGCAATAGGAAATACATACACATGTCATTAAATATATATGTGTATTGCTATTGCTCAGTCATTAAGTCATATTCGACTTTTTGTGACCCCATGGACTGCAGCACATCAGGCTCCCCTGTCCTTCACTATCTCTCAGATTTTGCTCAAATGTATGTCCATTGCATCAGTGATGCTATCCAATCATCTCATTCTCTGCCACCCTCTTCTCCTTTTGCCTTCATTCTTCCCCAATATCAGGGTCTTTTCCAATGAGTCAGCTCTTTGCATCAGGTGGCCAAGGTATTGGAGCTTCAACTTCAGCATATTTCAATGAATATTTCAGGTTGATTTCCTTTCAGGTTCACTGGTTTGATCTCCTTGCAGTCCAAGGGACTCTCAAGAGTCTTCTCCAGAACCGCAATTCAAAAGCATCAATTCTTCGGCCCTCAGCCTTCTTTTATGGTCCAACACTCACAACTATACGTGACTACCGAAGAAACCATAGCTTTGACTCTATGGACCTTTGTCAGCAAAGTAGTGACGTCTTTGCTTTTTAATATGCTGTAGACACCATCTAGGTTTGTCATTCACCATCTCACACATGACACCATTTGGTGATGTCCATATCTAGAGTTGTTTCTTAGAAAAGGGTGTTTGCTATGAAAAGCGTGTTCTCTTAACAAAACTCTGTTAGCCTTTGCCCTGCCTTAGTGTGTGTGTGTGCATTTCTAATCTCTCAATTCTCATCCTTCATTGACTGAAGGTTGCAAAGCACATTTCCACAGCCAGAGAACATTTCAGACAGAGAGATGTTGAAAACTATTGGGAACTGTCTGCAAGTGATTGTGTGGTAAATTTGGGTGTGAGGTTCCTGGCAACCATGGCAAAAAGAGAAAAAAAAAAGGATCTCTCTCTTATTAATAAAATATTCTTCATAACTTTTATCCATTATTGAATTCTTAAAGAAATTGATCACATAGGACTTTATATAGAGAATATGTAACTGACAATGCTCTCTGTGGGAGTTTAAAAAGTGTAGAAATTATTTTCAGGTGTCAGCCCCATATAAAGGTAAAAGGAACAATATCCAAACCTAGTTTGGAAAATCATCTTCGTGGTTAGTGAGTTATGTGGCTCTCTCCCTAAGGTAAAGTTCATAGTACATTCAGAAATGAGTATCAGTGAGCCTCTTACCCTCTCTTAGGTATCAACTCTCTCTTAGGTATCAATTGTTTCTCTGATTTGGGACAGAAGGTAGATAAAGAGAGTTCTTTCAACACTGTGCTCTCAGTGAGACCCAGGAAGGTAGATGCTCTGGCATCTAGAAGAGAATACCTGTGGGCTGGGAGCTCCACTGGGTGGTCTCCAGGTGTGCACTTTGCCAAAGAAGCTGTCTGGCCTGCCTTCTCTCCTAAGGGGGTCCCATCATCAGTATGCTGGGTTGCAAAAAAAAAAAAAAAATAGAACTTGCATCAGGTGAAAATGAGGAATGTTTTATAAGGAAATAGAGGTTTTACTGGCTTCAAAGACAGAAAACAATATTCACCCAAGCGTTATGGAAGCAGGAGAACAAAGGACAGGACTGCCTCTCCCCCTCCCCCTCCTTTCTGCTTCACGTGGCTCTCTCCTCTCTCAGAGAGAAGAGTCTGCTCTGTTCTCTGCCCCCAGTCCTGGCTCTACATCATGAACTTCCACTCACCACTGCCTGTTCCAAGACCTCTGAGTCCAGATTTCAAACCTCCAGTAGGGAAGCATGGTCCAGACCACTGTTCGGGGAAAAGCCTTCAAGGTGCAGGTCACTAGAAGCCAGTGGAGACACCCCTTTGTGTCTGAGTGGGGCAAATCAGCCAAAGGAAGGAGAAGCTTATGAGGGTTAAGGACCAGATAATGTACCCTGCTGCCCACGCAGAACAGGCGTCAGGCATACAAGGTTGGAAATCTCTCCCAAAATGCAGTTTTGGCTCTGCTCAAGGATCCAAGGAGGTCTTGCAGGCCCAGCAATCATCCCTGAAAAGCAATGGCTCAGCCATTACAAAAATGTCTCCCACCCACTATTCCTCTCTCTATCAATACCCTTGCCGTGTGATTTTTCAGCTCCCTCCATCAGGTGGAATCTGTTTTCTCACTCCTTGAATATGGGCTAGCCTAGTGACTTGCTGTGACCAACAGAACGCGGCAGAAGGGACAGCGTGCTTCTCCCTCTCCCTCGCCCCCTACTTCCTCTCTGTTCACCCCTCCCCTCTCTTCCCCTGTCTCTCATAATCCTGCCACTGCCATGTGAATAAGCCTACTGGAATAATGTGAAAGACACATTGAAAGAGCCTCCACTTGGTCCAGTTTCCCTAGCCAAGGCTACCTAAGACAAGCCAGTTGAACAAAACAGATGGCTTGGCCCTGGTCAGAATAACTACCCACTTGACCTGTAAACACACAAGCAGTGATGAATTTGTTTTCAACAAAACTTAGAGATATTTTGTTATGTAGCAATAGCTAGCTGATACAGCAAGCCAGAACTTGGGCTGCCAAACTGGTCCAGGTAAGTATAATTAGGAAGAAGAATATCACTTTGACTCCAATGGACAATATCTGCCTCTAGGTAGTTACTCATCTTCCAACACTGCCCTATGCACCAGGAGCTGCCAGCATCGCCATACAAAAGAAACAACTGCCTGTGCATGGCTACTTGGAACTGCCCTTTGGGGCTTTATAAGATATTTGTCAAAAGAGACTTTTGCTCAGACAAAGGTGATCTCCTCAGCAGAGGTGAGATAGCAAACAAGAGCATCTGGATTTCAAAACTGTGATCAGTGAGAAAGAGAAATAGGTCTGTTTCCTCCAGTAGGTCAGAAGGCTGGGTCAAATAAAAGGCAGATCAAATCAGAGTCGAGCAAGCAGGAAGAGGACTAAGATACTAGCCTGAATTGTACCTGCCTGTGGACTAAAGCCTGATCTATGGAGAGATTCTTTCTCCTTGCTCTGATTCTCAAGCATTTGAATCCAGGACACCGAAACATTAGATATCAGACTAGAGCGCAGAATTTTGCTATTTATAAGTGCATTTGGGAACGTTTAGGTTTGTTTGAGGTTTTTTGTTTTTTTATGAGAATAATGGATTCTCAGAAAATCTCTGACCCAAAATGTGTAAGAACCCCAACAGCAGAGAAAATGCTGGATACAACACTGCCCACCTGCATCAGTGTTCCTACAAGTCTGTAACTGTGTATTACCCTGTCTACATGTCACTGTGTTTGTACATTGCAATTCCTAGAAGATATTGCAACTATATTATAGGATTCATGTATTACTTTAGCTATCTATCCCTTATAAGGAATTTCACTCTACTTGTGACTTAAATGTAGCTATTTTTATTTATATCTAACTTAGTACGTCTATACACTACTGTAACACATATTACTGCAATTGTGTAACGTTATATCTTGATTTTGTAGCTCTGTTACTTAAATAAAGTAATAAATAATCTACTTTAGTGTTGCTGAAAGTTATTATGTATATACAAAACTGTGGCTGGGTTACTGCAGTTATATTACTACACCTATATGTTACTATATCCATGTAACTGCTTCTGTTATTGTGTGTAGAGTTTAATTGTATTGCTGTATCTATGTGTTTCTGTATTTATGTTATTGGTCTAGATGTTACTGCATTTATTATTGAAGTCATGCTTTACTGCAACTAAATGTTACTGTGAATTTGTATTTACTCCAATAATAAAATAATAATAGCTACCATTTGTTAAGCAACTTCTGTGTGTGAGGCCCTCCTCTGCTGTGGGGTTTATACACAATTACCTTACTCAATCAATAGAGCAGCCCTCAAAGATAGACCTTATCATACCCATTTTACAGATGAGGAAACTGAAGAACAGGTAGGTTAAAGTACATGCCTGAGGCCACTCAATCAGTATGCGGCAATGGAGGGCAGGGGAAGAACCTTGAACCCAGGTCTGCCTGTCTACTGTAACCATTTGTAACAGCAGCCGTATAACTCTAGACTACGTCTTTTACTGGTGTGTTTAGAGCCTTAGTGTAGAAAATGCTTATTGTCTAAGGATGTGAAAAGGGACTTGCTGGGTATAAAATAAAGTTTTTTAAGCTATCAACTTCATTTTCTGACACTTTTGTTGAGTTAAGTGTTCCTGAATTCAGAAACAATTAAGTTACTAAAAGAACCATGATTGAGTTAGCAGACAATAAATTTAAAGAACAATGGAACTCATTCTTCTAACTTTCAATGAATTTATAAAGAGAGAGATGGTTACATGAGCTTAATTGTTGATGAGCTCTGTGCTTATGAACTTTATGGATTCAAAAATTGCCTGCAGGCTAGGAAACCCTTGGGAGCATGACAGATGTCCTCCAATAAAACCACGACTGCCAGGAATGGAGCCCTTTACTCACACCATTTGACTCTCGCCTCCTCTAAACCTTGCAACCTGTAATGATCTCAGGCTTCTATGGAGGCTCCAGGAAATCCCCCTTTACCGTCAGAGCTTTCCATCTTGAGTCTGCGACCCCCAACCCCAGTCAGTTCTTCTTGGCTTTTGCTTCCCACTCAATCCATCTGTCCAGGAGTGAATTCTGTTAGTGTGTTAGTCACCCAGTCATATCTGACTCTTTGCGACCCCATGGACGGTAGTTCCCCAGGCTCCTCTGTTCATGGAATTCTCCAGGCAAGAATACTAGAGTAGGTTGTCATTCCCTTCTCCAGGGGATCTTCCTGACCCAGGGGTTGAACCCAGGTCTCCTGAATTGCAGATTCTTTACCATCTGAGCCACCAGAGAAGCCCTCAAGTTCTGTTAAGAGAAAGGCAATATGGCCACAGTCTGGAGCTGAAATAAACAGGATGAAGTTCTCAGAGAGGCCTACCATGTTCCAGCCCTACACTGCCCCTGCTTTGGGAAGAACTAGTCCCAGGCACGTTTGTAAGGTTGGCTCCCTTGTCTCATTGCCTATGATCCCTCTGGCCCCAGGCCTTAAAACACTAATAACCTTCTCAGGCCTGCCTGCTCCCTGGAATTCCATGATACCTGCCACCTGAACCCCTCCCAGGCTAGTCACAGCCCATTCACATGATTCTCCAGCCCCTGTATGGGTTCCATTCCCTAGAGTCAAAGTCTCTCTTCTCTTCATGGTGACCACCAGCTGTATTTATGGGTAACTGGAACAGGGCTATAGAAAACTCCTTTTCCCTCTCAAACCTGAATAATATTGAAGCATAGTAATGAAGGCTTCCTAGGACTAATGTCTAAACTATATCTAGATGTTAATGAGTCTCATTTTCAACATCTGTAACACTGAAAGCTTTAGATCAAGAAGACGGACCCTTTAGAAATCAAGCATGTAGCTTAAGGATGGTAAATACAAGGCATACAGGGCCCTGCTCCTCCTTCCCCTGTCCATTCCAGACATCACTAATCAGTCACAGATACTCTTTCCTACAGAAGCTGGGCACAGTTTCAGAGTTCTTCTCAATCCAAGTATCCAGCCACCACCAGTCGACCTGAAGTGGCATAGGAGTCAAATTCATTCCTCTTTGAGGCTGCGTCCTTCATTGCACAAATGGAGAAACTGAGGCCCAGGGGGAAAGCTGACTCATACAAGCCAGGTTCATACAAGCCAAAAGCAAAACCAGCATGAGAACCCAGAGTTCCTGGCCTCTAATCCAAGCCGTGAAGTTGTAAGAGGTGGCAGCACAGCGTGGCAGAGCTGGTGTGATTTGAGTCTCCCTTCTAAGGAGGCTCCAAAAGCACTGGCCAAAGGTGGTCCGTGAGAGCCCTGCTCTCCACCCCCATGGCTTCCATAGCAAGCCTCTGGCCCCTAGCTTGTGATGGAGAGAAGGAGAAGATGACTTCTCTGGATAGAAGATGACTTAAAGCAAGACTTCATGCATATTAACTCACCTGTTCTCATGTGAGGAAGCACTACTATTATCTGCATTTATAAAGTGAGAGAACTGAGGCAAGGAGATGGCAAGTGACTTGTCCAAGCTCACATGGCTGCCAAATGTCAATGCTGAAAACCTAGTCTGGCTCCACAACTTATGAACTTAATCACTCATACTACCCACTTGCATACCTGTGCACATGAATGCACACACACACACACACACCCAACACACATACACCCCACTGCCCACAGTGCATGTGAGTACCCATTTCCCTGGCAGCATCTCATATTATCCAACTTTTCCATTTTTCCTTCTGACAGGTGAACAGTGGCTGTCCCTGAAGGACTGATCCTGGTCTCAGTCTGGGTGTCACCTGAGCCCCACCGGGGGTACCATATCTGAGGCTTAGTGGCTCAACTGCAAGAGGGAAGGGGGGACATTCCTGCCCATGGGACTTTCTGCAAAGGAAGGCCAGACCGCCAGACACCTGAGCTGGAAACAGTAGATCATGTGTTCACCGGGATTAATGAGGCTTCCCCATGTTTGTGGAGAGCTGATTAAGGAGCTTGTAGCTGTTTCACCTCCTGTCAATAGAACAAAAGGCTCAGCAGCAGTGTTTCCAGAGGCTTTGGAGAGGAACTCGGGCGAAGGGGTCGGGAGGCAGCATCTTGCTCTATTCCGTACTTTTCTAGGTGGGCACCTGATCCCTGGACATTTGTCCCACTCTCCCCAGCCTAGAGTCCCTCCTGCTGCCCATGCCCTCCACACGTATGTACTGAACCCCCAACATACACCAGGCACCAGGTACTGGGGTACAGAAACAGCCAAAACAGAAACAGCCCCGTCCTCACGGTCTGGGAGGAAAACAGATACTAAACAGCTATATATATGCTGATTTATTTAATTGCATGACTAAGCGCTGTCCAGGAGAAGAACAGAACTATAAATGTATGTGATAGGGGCTCTAGCTCTCTAGAGGGTCAGATAAGTTTCCTGGGAGATGTCGGAGGGGGAGATTGGATCTCAACCCACTTAGGATATCAGCTTGATAAGACTTGGCAACTGATTACATGTTGGAGGCAGAGAATATATTTCTGACCCAAGGAAAACGTGGAATGCACCACTAACTTATGTACAGAGTGCAAATGGTAGGACAGGTTTGGAGAGGGCAGAACAATGAGCCTGGGCACCCATGAGGTGCCCCGTGGTCAGTTGACTGGATGGGCCTGGGGCACAGGAGTAAGGCTCGAGCTGAAGACATAGATTTGGAAGACAAAAAAGAAGTTATGCAGTAGTTAATGTCGTGCAGCCGGATGCCACTTCCCAGGAGGGAGACAAAGGGGGCTAAGGACTGATCCCTGAGAGGACCTGTAGGAATCAGAGGAAGGAGCCAATGATGGGGAGGGGAGACACTGGGAAAAGTAGATGTCCTGAAACAAAGGAAGAGAGAATTTGCAGAAAGCAAAGAACTTGACTGTCCTTTGCTGCCAAGAGATCTAGTAAGATAAGGGCTAGGATACATCATTGGATTCGGTAAGTAGGTCACTGGTGGCTTTGGCAAGAGTTGCTTAGCTAGAGACAGAAGCCAGAAGAAGGTAGGTGAGGAGAGTGTGTGGATGGTGAGGAAGCAGGAAATGTGGACAGTAAGAGTGTTGCTGTGAAGGGAGGTGAGAAATGAGAGTTCTTAGTTGGGAAAAGCTTGAGCAAATGTGCCAGCTGAGGATTTAATCCAGACTTGGAGAAAGAGGGGGAGATGCCAAATAAATGAACATGTGGACAAAGAAATAAAGACCTAAGGAGCTAATTGACGGAGGAGAGTCTTGGAGCTGGTTGGAGCCTTGGAACTCTGATCAAAGGTGCTCAGGAAGTGGGTCAAGGGGACCTGACCAAGAGAAGGACCCCTTCCTTCTGAGACAAGGTGGGGGTGAGGACATTGAGTGGGAATGTGGAAATAGAGGGAGTCCATATTGATGACCTTGACCTATACAGTAAAGGTCCAGTTGTGGTTGTCTACAGTGATAGAAGTGATAGAAGAAGAGAATGGTGACGGAACGGCTTGTGAGCAGCAGGGGGGGATGGTGACAAGAAGACAGAGCTGGGTGTAATGATGACCATAGGACTGTGAGGCCCAGACGACACTGGAAACTGTTCTCGTTACCCACATCAGCTGCACTCATCATTTGCTGAGTGCTTCTATATAAATTATTTCACTCTCATGAGAGCCTAGGGAGGGAGGCCTCATTATCCCATAGGAACAGACAAAGTAACTGAGGCTCAGAGAAACTGAGTAACTTGTCCAAGGTGACAGAGCTGCTGAGTAGCAGAGCTGGGATTTGAACTTGAGGCAGTTAGATGCCGAGTCCCATGCTCTTCTTACTGCCCTGTGAATCAAACTCTGGCATTATCCTCAGCACCACTTGGCAGTCAGGAGTGGAAAGGGAGACAGCAGGGGTGGAGTCCGCTCAGGGCTGAGGTCTGTGCTGGCCAGGGTGTCATGGGGCCATGAGACCAGCACAGGTGGAAGGTGAAGAACAAATGTCTGCCCAGGGGTCTGGGCCAGTGGGGAGGTGGGGCAGAGCTGGTGGTCTGCTAGGGACTGTGAGGGCAGAGAAGAGCAGAGGGCTGGCCTGTGGTCACATGGACAGTCATAGGAAAGGAGGGAAGGAAGAACAGTCAGCACCAAAGAGCTTGGAGATGATCAGGGAATGTCACACTCTGAAACTCAGGTAAATGAACTCAACCCAAAGGGGAGGAATTCAGACAGCAATTTCGTGTCTCAGACAGACCTGGGTATGGTATACCCTGTCATGTTACTGTCTCATGATATTGGTCAACTTGCTTAAATTCCCTGGGCCTTATTTTCTGCCATCTGTACAATGGCACCAATAACCCCATCTACACCCGATATCTATAAAAGCACAATTCTGCAAGGTTTCCCATCCAAGCTCCCTCCCAAGCCTTGAAAGATGCTGCATCCACTCACCCTGCCCACCTCTCCAGCCTCATCCCAGCCCACTGTCCACATCATTCACTCTGTTTCAGGGAATCAGTTAGTGCCATAATAACATGGCCTGACAAACCAGCCCCAAACTCAGTGACAATGGACATACAACAAGTATGTCAGTGGGTTAGCTGGAGTTTTTCTGATCTCATCTGCGCTTGTCAGTTTTCATTCCAATCCCAAAGAAAGGCAATGCCGAAGAATGCTCAAACTACCACACAGTTGCACTCATCTCACCCACTAGTAAAGTAATGCTCAAAATTCTCCAAGCCAGGCTTCAGCAATACATGAACCATGAACTTCCAGATGTTCAAGCTGGTTTTAGAAAAGGCAGAGGAACCAGAGATCAAATTGCCAACATCCACTGGATCATGGAAAAAAGCAAGAGAGTTCCAGAAGAACATCTATGTCTGCTTTATTGACTATGCCAAAGCCTTTGACTGTGTGGATCACAATAAACTGTGGAAAATTCTGAAAGAGATGGGAATACCAGACCACCTGACCTGCCTCTTGCGAAATCGATATGCAGGTCAGGAAGCAACAGTTAGAACTGGATATGAAACAACAGACTGGTTCCAAATAGGACAAGGAGTACTTCAAGGCTGTATATTGTCACCCTGCTTTTTTAACTTATATGCAGAGTACATCATGAAAAACACTGGGCTGGAGAAGCACAAGCTAGAATCAAGATTGCCGGGAGAAATATCAATAACCTCAGATATGCAGATGACACCACCCTTATGGCAGAAAGTGAAGAAGAACTAGAGCCTCTTGATGAAAGTGAAAGAGGAGAGTGAAAAAGTTGGCTTAAAGCTCAACATTCAGGAAACTAAGATCATGGCATCTGGTCCCATAACTTCATGGCAAATAGATGGGGAAACAGTGACTGACTTTATTTTGGGGGGCTCCAAAATCACTGCAGATGGTGACTGCAGCCATGAAATTAAAAGATGCTTACTCCTTGGAAGGAAAGTTATGATCAACCTAGACAGCATATTAAAAAGCAGAGACATTACTTTGCCAAAAAAGGTCCATCTAGTCAAGGCTATGGTTTTTCCAGTAGTCATGTATGGATGTGAGAGTTGAACTATAAAGAAAGCTGAGTGCCGAAGAACTGATGCTTTGAACTGTGGTGTTGGAGAAGACTCTTGAGAGTCCCTTGGACTGCAAGGAGATCCAAGCAGTCCATCCTAAAGGAGATCAGTCCTAAGTGTTCATTGGAAGGACTGATGTTGAAGCTGAAACTCCAATACTTTGGCCACCTGATGCAAGGAGCTGACTCATTTGAAAAGACCCTGATGCTGGGGAAGATTGAAGGCATAAGGAGAAGGGGACGACAGAGGATGAGATGGTTGTGGGGCATCACCGACTCGATGGACATGAGTTTGAGTAAGCTCCAGGAGTTGGTGATGGACAGGGAGGCCTGGCGTGCTGTGATTCATGGGGTTGCAAAGAGTCAGACATGACTGAGCATCTGAACTGAACTGAACTGGGCTTGTCTGAGCTTGACTCCAGGCCATGAATTGAGCTCCTACGCACATTTCTCCTTCTTCTGGGGTATTCTGATGCAGGTCCTTTTCTCATAAATCCCAGAGCACAAGCCCAGCCTCAGCCCCAGCGTTCAAACTGCCCCTTGTATCATGTCTACTGGCATCCCATTGGCCGAAGCAAGTCACATGATCAAGCCCTAAATTAAAACAGTGGAGAAACATTCTTCAGCCATGAGGTCAAGGCAAATGTATGGATGCATAAAACAATAAAGGGGAGTGAGGAATTGGGCAATTCTGTCTACCAAATCCAGTCACGGGGCCTCTGGCAGTCCCAGGTCCAGCTGCCGCCCCCTTAGAGCCTTTTTCTCTGCTGTTCCCTCTGCCTGGGCTGCTCTCTCCCACCCTCTCCCATTCATCACATGGCTGGCTTTTGTTCATCTCTTGAGCCTCAACTTAATGTTATCCCTTTTAAGAGTCTTCCAGTTTGCCCAGGGAGGGAAAAATATAGGATTTGGTGAACACATGACTTATCTCTGATCACACAGAACAGAGGCTCCATCAGCTGATAAGACAGCTACCTAAAGAACAGAAGCCCCCCAGAGGACGAGATCTGGGGGTTAGGGACAAGGAAACACCAAGAAGAAGCCAAAGGAGGGGGGCGGTGAGGAGACCAAGGGAGGATGCCTAAGATGCAGGCTGACAGATACAGGCCAGCAGGGCCCAGAAAGAAACAATGGCAAAGAAAGTTCACTGAGCCTGTGGCAGAGGCTGATGCAGAAAAATAAGGCCCAGAGGGGCTGCGGGAGAGAGGATAAGCCCCCGCATCCTCATGCAATCGCGGCGTCTGCAGTTTCCTCTCGCTGGTTCATTGCTCTCAGCCTGTCATCCACACACAGCAGAGGCATCTGAAATCTAATTTGGCCTTTGTCAGCTCCATAAATGTTGTTCTTTAGAGGTGATTCCCTTGTAAATGGACGAAAGTTCTAAATTGGAAGTCCACGTTGGCCGTCGGGGACCCGTTCTCGTGAACTCTGGGCGAATCACTGTGTGAGCGCTCACGCTGGTGACAAATGGAAGGACAGCAGGCTGCTTAGGCAGCGACTTGCAAACCTGACCCACCAACGCTGGCTCGGAGCTGTAATCAGTCCAGGCCTGGCCCCTGATCACTGTGGCGGCTGAGGAAAAATAACTAGGTCTCTGGAGGTTCAGAGCCTGGAACTAATTATTAGAGCCAGGGAGGGGAGGCACACAGCCTTCGAGGGGCTTGCGGTGTGAAAGCAAGGCAGCTCCTGCCCCATCCTCCTGGGGTGGCCTCTCCAGTCCTCACCAGCTGCCAGAGGAAAATCAGCGAGCAGAACGCCCTGACCCTCAGTGCTCCAAAGTCTTTGTGGCAGGCACCTCTCAACCCAGGGTCCCCTCCTCTCAGCCACATGTGGTCACAGCCACATCTGTGTGACCAGTGAACCACAAGGACCACAAGACCCATCAGGTACGTAGAAGCCCCGCCTCAAAGGGGCCATTCCTCGAGTCTCCCTACTTCCACCCCAGAACCTTCTCAAACATTCCAAAAGCTTGGGGGCTCACTTGGTTGTTGGAAAAACTCAATTCAGACATGAGAGAAAGCTAGTGTGTCTCCAGGGTCACCCTTCAGCCAGTGAGGTGGAAACAGGCCTCAGTGCCCCCCTATCTTGCAGGCAGAGGCTTTGGGGGCACTCTCAGGGGGTCTACTGGAGTTGTGCTCCCACAGCCCCCAGAAGCTATCTTGCTAACTTAGTCTTCGGCTTCTCCTCCTTCCCCGCCTTCATCTCCCTGCTCTCTCACTCCTGCTCCCTGGGACTGTCCCCTGAAAAAACCTCTTGCACCCAGGTCCTCACTCCTGGCTTCACTTTCAGTGTTTTTCAGGCTGTGTTCCTCGAGACCTCAAGGCACCTTAGGGTGTGCCTAGCCCCTCTTTGACCCACATTCAGTTTGATGCTCCATTGTCACCATTTTGAAATTTTTAATAATTTTTAAACAAAGAATTCCACACTTTCATTTTGCACTGTACCCTGCAATTATATGGCTGATCGCACTTTGAATTTCTAGCACTTTGCACTAGGACTGGCACTTAGTAGGTGCTTTGAACTAAATTGAACTGAACTGAGCTTTGGAGCCTCTGTCCCTCCCTCTCTCCTGTCTTGCTCCCAGCTCCATCCCTTCTTCCCTCCTGACCTGGGGTGTGAATGTTGCCAGAGGCCCAGAAGCAACAAGGGCAGTGCACGTGGGTTTTCCCTGAGGCAGAAAAAAGTGGGGTCTATGGCCCCCATCCTCAACCCTCCTAAGATCCCCTAGTCTACAGCACACCCTCTCTCAGATTAGAGATTCCCTATGGTCACAGCTACCTATGAGAAAAACCACGCGTTTTCATTTTTAAATGCCATTACACAGTTTTCATCATGTTTCCAAAAAGCTAAGTCTGAAATAATTTGGAATTGCCCTAACTCTAAGCCATGGTAACAGAGAGCAACATTCTACAAAGAAGAGGTTATATGCGCCAAAGCACTTCAAAGACATGAGGTTAATGGTTGACCTCAAGAATTCAAAGCAGGCTGGAATTGGATACAAGAGGCATCACCAAAGGTTGAGAAGTTTGACCAGGGGAAGGGATCAGGATGAGGAAATGCTTTTCTTAATTGGAAAAAAAGACAACCAGGGAAAGTGAAGCGCACGTGAAGTGTGATCCCCTTCTCTCTCTTTCCCTCTGTGAAAGGGAGATGAGGAGGGACTGTGAGCCCAGACAAAGGAGACCAAGGCCTTTCCAGGGATTTGCAGAAAGCAATCACAGATAAGGCTCTTTCACCAGGGCAGTTAAAGCCACAGAAAGCAAGGCGTGGGAGGCGTGGGGGTTTAACGTCTTGTCTGGCTGACCTGAGGCCTCAGGGGCTCAGACAAACCTCAGAGAGGCCAAAATTAAATTGCCCTGGGCATGAGAGAAGTTAAAAATCAAAGTAAAATTAAGCTTATTTATTAGCAATTAAGGGCTAATGAGGATCCCTGATTCACCTAAATGGTTATTTCTACATCTTGTTCTAAACTAGCTATCACTTTTCATATGCGATCATTAGAGATTAGTTAGTTGTTATGCTGTGTTATTTAATAAATTCGACTGCACGTACACAGTTCCGGCTTTTTGTTTTCTTTTGCTTTGTTACTGCAACGGGTAGGTTTGGGAAAGCATTAAATGGCCACGATGATTCACAACCCCAGAGAGGCTTTCTATTCAAGGTGACTCTAGCCCCGACTCCACAGCCCACCTAGTGGTAGCTATCCGAATTGCAGCACACTGTCCTGAATGCCTGAAAAACGTTATAGATGGGGTGAGTGTACTTAGCAACCGGAAAAAGGGGGAAGGCAGGCGATAAGTGCTACGGGGTGAGGTGGGGGTGTGGGTGGGGACATAAGGCTGTCACCAGGCCACCAGGGATAACTACTTTGGGAGGGGGGAAAGGGGTCGTGGAGGCCAGGGAGGTCCCAGGGACAGGAAGAGATCAGAGGCCAAGAAGTGACCCAGAAACCCAGACAAAGGAAGGAAGTGGGCAGCTGTTAGAGCCCAGACCCAGTGCAAGGGAATTTTATGTCCAAGAGGACTGCTGAGGAGCTCAGGGCATGAGGAGAGATACAAGAGGGGCAGAAACGGGGTCTGAGCAAGATCGGGAGGAAGTGGATGGTGGAGAGAACCAACTTCCTGCTGACCTCAGTCATGCAAACCATGTGCCCCAGCTCCCCACACAGGTAAGTGGGGAGACCCCCACAGCCAGCAGAAGACAGCAAACAATGCAGCTGAGCAAGCTCGGCTTCTGCTCAGAGCATCCGGCCTCCTGCATCTTACCTCATCCAGCAGGCGAACCCTGGCAAAGAGCAACATTTCAGGGGTACGTGGAAAGGCCTTCCTGGCTAGATGTCACTAACCGGCCCAAGCCTATTCTCACTTGGTGGCTCTTTTTCTTTTCTAATTTCAGTGAAGATATCATCTCTTGACTTGACCCCTGAACTAGGTCCAAAGCGGAAAAAAATCACCATTGGCAACCTGGGATGCAGCATGGGAGCTTAACGCGAGATTAAGTACCAACAATAGAAGGAACTGGGAGCAGGGCAAGGATAATAAACCCCAGAGCCCGGTCCCACCAGAAATTCTAGCACATAAGCTCACAGAGAAGTCTCTGGTTACAGGAAACCTACCAACTAGACGGAAAATTTCCATGTGTTTGGGTTAAACTGAACATGCCAGGGAAAGAACAGCCTCTTCTTGGCCTCCAAGCACGACATGTCAGCCTGCACCATAGAGCCCAGTCTCTGAGGGACCACAGCCCTTAGACCCCTCACAGGAAGCCGGGAACCTCAGGGTCACACTTGGGTTTCTGAAGCACTGCTGCCTCCTCCCAGGCCCACCTCAAGCCCATCACTGGGCCTCCACAGCTGCTGCCACCTCAGGTCACAACTCCTTTGACCCTTTCCAGGTCTCCCCTGGGGTCCCACTAAGCCCCTCTGTTCTCTCCTTAAGCAGCCTTTACCCTAGTACCAGGACCCCCACTTAGAACTGCCAGGGTACAAGGGACATAGGCCTGCAGGCTCCCAGTGACACATGGAGGCCCATCTGCTCCTCTGAAAGATGAGGTCGCCACACCAGAAGCCCTCTAAGAACCTCTGCTCTGGCCAGACCTGCAGACAGCTCTGGGACTCCTGGGCCCAGAGTACGGGCCGCTCTGAGTTCAAGCAGGAGAGTCCACAGGCAACATGAACCACCTCTGCAGGGCCTCCCCTCCATCCAATACCCTCTCACCAGCTCCCAAGACAGCCTCAGGACAGACTCTGAAGGGAATCCTCTCCGAGGCTCCAAGAGCCATTTCAAGACCCGAGCCACTTCAAGAACACAGGATCTGGGGCCAATCCAAGTTTAAATTCTGTCTCTGCCACTTTGTAACTGCATTATTTCACCTACCTATCAGTTTGCACATCTGTGTACTTAGCTCTGTAGTTGGTATAGAAGAAACAGCCAGAGAGTGGCTCCAAGAGAGAGAAGGAATAAACAGTAGGAAATCAGGAAGGAGACGTTCAAAGATACCCAGAGCCAAGCCTCCTGAGGACAGAAGCTAAGACAGGGGTTTAAACCCCCCACTCGGAGGCAGAGGTGGGCTGAAAGAAGAAGAGAAAACTGGAAGGCTTCAGAAGAAGACTGCAGAGTAGGGGGGTGAGTCAGTTCTCACAGCCGCTGAATAATTCACAGGGCAGCCGGGATGGCATATGTTTCTTCTAAGCCCTCACCAGTAGGAGCACCAGTCTCCCTCCTCCCCAACTCCCATCAGTCGTCACCCAGGAAACCAGCTCCCTTCTCCTAGAGGAAGAGCTGCCCAGGGCCCAGAAACAGGGTGGGCAGGGTGGAGGGGACACAGGAGGGGAGTCATGGGGCTGGGGCAGGTGCAGGCAGCCCAGAAGAAAGTTGGCTGTGCCATTCACACCAGGTGAGAGGGTAAGAAACCTAGGGGAAGAGGAGGCAGGGGTCCTGGGGACCCATCCTCCTCAGAAGCACTGGAGATGCTACGAAATGTAAAACAAAGGTACAGAAGCAGAAACTGCGGACAGTGATGGATCAGAAATGAGACTGGTTTAGACAATGTCTGGGGACCAACGTGTGCTCAGGACTTGGGTGTGCTCTGCCTCAGTTTCTTGGCTAACTTTTGTGTCTGACTTGCTTGGGTGTCTCTACTCTCTGCCTTCTCCTCTGCCTGGCTTTCTCCCTAGTGAGAGCCTGGGCATCTCATAAGCTTGGAGTGGACTTTCAGGAGGAACTCCTGTCCAGCTCACCTCTGATACACATTCCAACATCATCTTTAGCCTTGTATAGACCAACACAAACAGACCCTGGGCCAGGGACGCCAGCATCTCCTGGGTCACTCCCTTCCAGCTACCTTCCTGGTGGGTACCTGCCCTTAGCACCCAGCCCATCACCTGAACCTGGCTTCTCTTGTCTTTCATCCTCAAACTGGCCCACAATGCCCAAGATCCTTGCCTATCCCTGCACTAGCTTAGCTCCTGGNCGGGGGGTGGGGGTGGGGTCCCAAGATGCCTTCATGTTCTCAAGTTACTTCCTAATGCAGAAGCCATCCAGATCTGACTCACACACTAGACACACTGATCCAAGAAATAGAAACTTCTGTGGCCTGGCCAGGGCAGATGACTTTATGGTGTCAACAGAGAAAGTCTTTACTGATAATTGAACTGAGTGAGGCTCCACTCCTAATGCATCTGAAACCACAACAACCAATTACGGGTTGCAGAACCTTGTGCAAGTGGCTTAGCCTCTCTGAACCTCAGTTTCCTCATCTCTAAAATGGGGAGAGGCCTGGCTCACTGGATTAAGTGAAACGAGAGCATATAGTTTACCCTTAGGAAGTCATAGTTGTTGTTATTACTGTTGTTTTTTATTCATTTTTTTAAAAAACTTGTGTTGGAGTATAGTTGATTTATAGTGTTATGTGAGTTGCAACTGTACAACAAAGTGAATCAGTTACATATATACATGTATCCATTCTTTCTCAGTTTCTTTTCCCATAGATGTTATTATAGAATATTGAGTAGATTTCCCTGTGCTATACAGCAAGTCTTTATTTAGTTATCTATTTTATTTTATTTTATTCATTTTAAAAAATTTATTGGCATATAGTTGATTTGCCGTGTTGTAAAGCTGATTTACGATGTTAGTTTCAGGTGTACAGCAAAGGGAATCAGTTGTACCTATACATTTATCCATTCTTTTTAAAATTCTTTTCCCATTTAGGGTATTACAAACTACTAAGTAGAGCCTA
Organism: Redunca redunca; assembly: GCA_006410935.1. Lineage (NCBI taxonomy): Eukaryota > Metazoa > Chordata > Mammalia > Artiodactyla > Bovidae > Redunca > Redunca redunca. The sequence continues at coordinate 208,162 of SJYQ01001849.1, read as the reverse complement.
ATATTGTTGATACCGTATTATTTATTGCACGTGTATATATGTGCTCTGTTGTCCTTCTTCCTATCACACAGTTTTTTTTTTTTTTTTTTTTTTGCTCACCTCAGAACAACTCATGCTTGGCGCTCAGCTACACAGAGTTCCATTTGTCACAAAGTCTAAAACACTGAAAACTTGACTCGTTAGCAAATTTGTCATTATTGTCTGAGCAAGCTATAGCCTTTGATTGAATTTGTCAAACATGATCATTTTATTGAGCAAAGCAAATTACATAAGGTTGCATTTGCACTCCTAAATTAAGAGAGTGACTTTAGATATGAAAAGGGTGCTACAAAAATAAGAATTGCATATGTTTCGAATTTTCCCGAAATTCCTGTTTCTCCCCATACAGAAAAATGAAAGGTTTTGGTTAATTTTTTTTAACCTAAGCTTTCCAAGTTTCCAAAAATGTTATATCTCAGCCCCATAAGGTGAGGGAAACATGCCAGAAGTGCAGCATTGCGTTTCTAGGACACCCTCAAGCTTGACAGCCCCATCCCTGAGTCACTCCACCTACAGCCCAGCGAGGTAGGATTGAGTCGGAAGCCCTATCACACTCCCCTTCCCAGGCTCTGAGCCAGAAGCTTTAGTCCCTTCCCCAGGTTCAAGCCCTCAAAACAAGACGCCAGATCTCATCTGGCCCCAGTCCCAGACGGATCTAGTGTTTCCTCCCCGTTTTCAGCTCCAAGCATTTTCCTGTCTGTTCTCCCTTCTCCTCACACCAGCTGTATAGTAGGTTGAACTGTATCCCCTCAAAAGACATTTTAAAGTCCTACCCCTACTCCCCCCACCACTGAACCTGTGAATGTGACCTTATTTGGGAACAATAAGCTTGCAGATGTAAGATAAGATGGGGTGGACGGTGGGTCCTTAACCCAAAAGCACCGGTGTCCTTATAAGAGGAGAAGGCCACGTGACAACACCGGCAGAGACTGGGTAAGGCAGCTACAAGCCAAGGGTGTCAAGGATCGCCGAGGGCGACCAGAACCTAGGGGAGAGGCAATGGAATATTCTAGACTCTTCAGAGAGAGCAAGGCCCGGCTGACACTTTGATTTTGGACTTCCAGCCTCCGGAACTACGAGAGAATAATATCTGTTTCGCTAAGCCACCCGGTGTGTGCTCATTCGCTATAGCAGCCCTAGACCAGTAACACAGCCACCAACTCCAACCCCAAGGGCAGCAGGCCAGTGTGACTGCCCTCCTTCACTGATGGGCAATCAGAGGCTAGAGAGGCGGGCCAGGTCACAGACTCCAGAGGAGCGGACAGTCAGGATCTACCAGCCACCTACGGGGGAGGGAAAACGAGCAATAGACTTGAATCAAAGAACTGAGTTCAAGTTCTACTTTTTTCTGTTCATTTGCTGTGACCTAGAAAAAGTCGCATAGCACTTGCCTCTCTTTAATGTCACCTTTTAGCTTATTAGCTGTCTCCCTTCATCCTATGCCAGGATGTAAGTTTGGAGGGCAGAGATTTTTATCAGTTTCTGTTCACCACTGTACCCTAGTGCCTCATCCTCGAACAATGGTTTGCTTATAGGGAGCCCCAATAAATTTTTTTTTTAATGAGTGAATGACTGTCTCTGCCAGGGCTAGTCCTGGGCCCTTGGACTACAAAGAACATTAGACATGATCTCAGGCTCCCCGAACAGTGGGAGAAGCTGATGCAGAAAGATCATTGTGGCATCTTGTCATGTGCGCTCTGGCAGAGAAGAGTCAGGTGATGTTGGGCTCGGAGAAAGGAAAGGAGATTACTGGGAATGGGAGTCAAGACAGCACCACTGAGACCAGTGAATGGGCCTTGAGGTATAAATAGGAGCTCCCTGGGACCACATTCTGCCATACTAAATATGTTTGGCCTTGCCCTGGTAGGTGATAGGGACTCACCAAGGCTTTCAAACAGAGGGGTAATAACAGAATCAGAACTGGACTTCAGAACAATCTCTCTGGCTGCTCCAAGCAGAGGATAGGTTGAAGGGAGTGTCGGAAAGCAAGAGGAGTTGCAACAGGTCTGTAGCAACAGGCCAGGTAGAAGCCAGAACCAGGCCGTGTTGAGATGTGTGTGTAGGAAGGACAGGGACTGATCCAATCACATGTATGGCCTGTTAGGCTTTGGAGAGACACATCCTCAAGTAGGCAGGAACAGAAGTCTATACAACAGAAAGTAGCTAGCGACATCATGTCCAGAAGCCTGGTGGGATGACGGTGGGCTTCAGGTAGAGATGTCTGCTGATGCGTCCAATGATTCTGACTGATCCAGACAGGCGTGTCAAGGCAACATCACATCTCAGCTCACCTTTCCAGGTTCCAAGGTCCAAAGCCCCTTATGCTGGGATACAATCTCTACACTGCCCAGTAAAGGAGAAAGGTGGTTTGCTTTGGGTGATCCTTCAACTGGGAACCCACTGAAATGGATCCTTTGGGGCTGTCATCATGGAAATCATTGGTGAGCTACCAAGAGAAGTCTTCTCTTCAGGGGTGGGGACAGAAAAACTGAAGAATCAGAGAAAGTGAGTACAGAAGGCTGATCAAGAAGTTTGCTTACAAAGGAGAAGCGGATGGAGGGGAGGAGGGAGAAGTAAGTACATGTCTTTAGGCTAAAGGGAGATGACAGAAGGGAGGTTACCACAATGGGGTCCCTAGAGAAGGTGGATGGGAAAGGATACTGCGAGAAGATGAAGATGGTGACCTGGGACAGAAGGATTCAGAAATTAGGGCTCTCCCGCCACCAAAATGAGCTGTGAGAAAGGGCATGGCAATGAAGAGCATTCCCAGAATGATGGGCTCTTTTTCCTAATGAAGCTGCAGCTGAGTGTTGCTTCAGAGAGTGAGGGGGCCAGCAAGGACCAGGAGTTCCAGGAAGGTCAAAGTGGTTGATATAGCCAGTGAGGAGAAGGGGCTGCTGGAGAGGAGGAGGCAGAAGGACTGTGACTGCCGAGGTCCTGGGTGGACGAACCCTCCGCCAGTGTTGGCACCCGGGATGCAGGACAGAGCAGCGATGCTGGCTTGATGGGCGCTGGGTCCTGCCTCCTACACTCGCACTTGGACTTGTCAGCCCGTGTGTCCTAATTTTCAAGTGGGAAAATATGTTGCCTGCTGTATCAGTTAGGGTCTCAGCAGGAAACAGATGGCACGCTCAAATTGGGTAATTTAAAGAGAGTTTATGAAGGAAGGGTCTATTTACACAGGTGTGGGCAGAGCGTAGGGGTACCACAGGAGTAAGACCATTCCCTCAGGCTTGTCTGGAGGACAGTGGTACCGTTTCCATTGTAAAGCTACAGGGGCAAGGAGAGAGATGACAGAGAGAGAGCCTGGAGGCAGGCTGGCTGGCAGAGGCTGGGATCAGGGAGGAGTCAGGCAAAGACATATCCCAACCTCCCCGAATCCAATCTCCTGCAGAGGGTCCCCACTGGCTGAATCCAACAGGAAGCCAGAGAGTGAAGGAGCCCATTTATGGGTCCATAGAGGTCAGCAGAAGGCTAGTGGTAAAGAACCCGCCTGCCAGTGCAGGAGACGTAAGGGACACCGATTCGATCCCTGGGCCCTGACGATCCTGGAGGAGGGCATGGCAGCCCACTCCAGTATTCCTGCCTGGAGTGTCCCATGGACAGAGGAGCCTGGCAGGCTACAATTCATGGGGTCAAAAAGAATCGGACGCGACTGAAGCAACTTAGCAACATGCCCAGATCAGCAGAGTGGTGAAGGGCAGAGAGTGGGTCTGGAGGGGCAAATGGAAAACAATGAACCTAGCTATAGGGATCCCCATCTTCAGAAATACTGGGCTACCTATGAAACAGAAGCAGACTCTCAAGGGACTCAGATAATGAAGGTATAAGGACTTCGCTTAAGCGTGGCTTAAGATTCCTCGCTCAGAACGCAGAGGAAACTGTTCAATCACTGGTCAGAGAACTAGGATCCTGCATGTGGCACAACCAAGGCCAAAAAGAGAAAAAGGCCATGAAGGTGTTTTTCTACGAGTCAGGAGGGGAGAGTGTGGGGAGAGAGGAGACCCTTCTCATCAGGTTTGGAGCCTGTCCCCGTTCCCCTTCCTCCTGCAGCCTGTCCCCGTTCCTCTTCCTCCTGCAGCCCCTGATTTCTCTGGCACCAGAGTGGTAACACTCCTGTTTAGAAAGAGTTAGTGATCAGATTCTGTGATTAGGAGAAAGAGGGTAGGAGAGAAGTAATGGGAAGAGAAATAGAGGGAGAGAGAATTCTACAGGGGCTTGGAACCTCTGGACTCAACATACATCCAGATGGACAGGCAGACATATCAGGGACCACACCCCCACCCCGATTGATCTTTGTCCTGCTTCTTGTCCTATGAAGTACAATTGAGTCAAAGGTGCTAATAGATCCCTGAGAAAGATAGATGGAGCAATCAGGGTAAATGAAATTAACATGCACAGGGTAATCAACACTCATTAAGCCAATTTAGTCAAGTGATGACCTCAGTCAGCTTTTATTTAATCATATACTTAAATGTCAAATCAATATGCAAATCTCACCCAGGCCTTTTCCAATTATAGCCCATTAAAAACTTTCAAGTAAATCAATGCAGCCAGGCAAGGCGGGCAAGGCAAGAAGAGACATGCCGGTCCCCAGACGACTGGACAGTGGGCCTTTTGTCTGCAGCAGCACCTCGACCCTACTCCCAGTGCCCTTGCTGGTCCACCCTGCCCTTATCACCATTCACCATCACAGCTTACCCCTCCTGGGTCCCATCGCAGGCCCCCGAAACAGCTGTAAGGAAAGGACAGGAAAGATGCTGAACTGGCTCTCCCCTAAGAGTCACAGGACAACCACATTCACATCTCCATGAACTCAGCACTTTGTATTTTGCAGTGAATATCTGTGCCCATCATCTTGCTGGAGCTTGGAGCCCTCAAAACCCTGATGAGGTAGACATTAATATCCCCACTTACCAATGACCAAATGGAAGCTCCGAAAAAAACTAGGGTCTTCTCCCAAGACACTAGCCCACCAATAGAAAAGGGAGACTCTTGACAGCATCCTGAGGCCAAGCCCAACCCCTAGGTTGGTGGGCCACCCCAAGAATCAGGCAAAGAAGGGAGAAGGGGAAGGGCATGTGAGACAGGTCTCTCTCCCTCCCAAGACTCTCAGCAGTCTTCATGCCCCACCACCAACACCCTAGTCAATGTGGTGTGAGTGATTGCCACTTAAATGGCTGTGTCATGGGGGTGGGGAGGGGAGAATGAATTAAGACAGTAGCATTGACATATATACAGGCTTCCCTGGTGGCTCAGAGGTTAAAGCGTCTGCCTCCAATGCAGGAGACCTGGGTTCGATCCCTGGGTCGGGAAGATCCCCTGGAGAAGGAAATGGCAACCCACTCCAGTATTCTTACCTGGAGAATGCCATGGACGGAGAAGCCTGGTAGGGCTACAGTCCACGGGGTTGCAAAGAGTCGGACACGACTGAGTGACTTCACTCACTCACTCATGTGTAAAATAGACAGTTAGTGGGAAGTTGATATATGACAGGGAGCTCAGCTCCATGCTCTGTGATGACCCAGAAGGATGGGATGCGGAGGGTAGGAGAGAGGCGCAAAAGCGAAGGGATATATGTATGCATATAGCTGATTCACATTGTTGTACAGCAAGAACTAACACAACATTGTAAAGCAATTATCCTCCAACAAAAAAATAAATAAAACTAAAAATAATTTGGAATGAAAATAACAGACTGTGTCAAATTTGGTTAACTTGTCCCAGGCCTGTGAAAAAGGAAGTCAAATCATGACTGTCTTTGCTTATCATCCCATCTACCACTGACTCTGGCAGGGCCGGTAACACCAGTGAACACAGACAGACAGACCGTGTTCCCAAGGAAAAGAAGAAAGAAAGGACCAGCTCTCACTAGACTCTTGCTGGGTACTGCACACGTCCTGTGCTGACTCATCTTCCTTCAGCGGTTTTGTGTGCAAGGTATTACTTCATTCCCTCTATAGATAAAGAAGGGAGAAAGATCAGAGAGGGTGTTAATGGTTCCGAGGTTGCACAGAGAATAAATGGTGGACTTGGGAATGAAAACCAGGACTTTCTGAGTCACAGGCAGAGTTCACGGGTCATCCGTGCCCAGGGGAGCCTTGGGGCCTGTTCACGTGGACCCTTTCCCAGGGGGTGTATCACCCATCGGCTGGCATAGTCCAGGTTGCTAGGCTATAGGCCTGGCTCCCTGTTGCTGATATGAAGGGTTCAAAGAAGCAGTATGAACCCCTACCCCTGGCCCAGGAAGCCCACGTCCAGCTGGTGCAGCAGAAATGACAGCTGCTTCTCAGAAACCTGCTTCTCGGGGTCAGCCAAGAACTGACAGGTAAGCTCTGGAAGAGTCTTGATAACCCCACAGCAGAGCCAGATTGAAGATGTGTTCCTGGGGAGATGCTTGGTAACTGACTCGCATTTGGCACAGTGAAGTCAGGCAGCGACCCCGAAAGTGATTAGAAGTGTCAGTGACCACTGGTGTGAAGGAAGCAATGCTGGTGCCTCCGATAGTTCCAGGGCCAGTACCCAGAGCTCGAGTACCCAGAGCTCAGAGCTGTTCCCAACGGCGTGGAGAAGGAAGACCCCTGACTGAGAAGGGGGGGAAAGGAGAACACAGGAACCCAGCTGGCAGAGCCGAGAACTGGGGCCTCTGGCCAAGGCTGGAACGATGAGGTTTAGAAAGGGGCCGGCCCTGCACTCCTCATAGGAGACGGGGTTGGAGTAGGCAGTGCCTGTTTCTGGGGTTGGCACTGAAGTCCCACGTCTCAGAAACCCCTTGGTTCTGAGCAAACCCGGACAATTAGTCCTGCTGTAGATGAGCCAGCTTCTCTCCCTGGCTGGCTGTGGGGAGGGAAGATCGCCCGTCTCCCACCCACCACCCAGCAGAATCCGGGGTGGGAGTGGTTTAAGTGATTGCTGACAGTGTCAGAACCTGAAATGCCAAGGAAGAGGAGCAAGGGGACAAGAAGAATAGAAGGGAGGACACACGGTGGACCCTATTCAATGTCTGCAAGTATCGGGAACTGTGCTCTGAGCATCCACATCTTCGGGCCCATTTAATCCTCGAAATAACCCTAGCAGGTAAGTGTTATTATTCCCACTGTATAAATGAAGCTCAGATCAAAGGCCTGACAAAATATATAAATATAAATCAACGTGTTGTACACCTTAAACTTACCCAGTGTTATATGTCAAATCTATTTCAATAATTTTTAAGAAGCAACTATTTCTCTGGACAGAATTTAACCAATAAATCATTGCGGGGAGAGTGAGAGACACAAAAGGGCTCGGCTTTACCAGGCCCTGTGGGTCCAAGAAGGAGAAAAGCAGAATTTAGTCTGAAAAATGCCCCTCCTCTAAGAAAAAAGGCAGGTTTTAAAGCATTTTCCCTTTAAAGAGATGCAAGCTCGCTTCTGAGTCTTCAAAGGAGAAGATGGTTCCACGTGGGGCAGACGGGACTGTGAGGATGAATCAGGACCTGGAGTGACCCTGGTAAAGAAGGGCGAGGAGGTCCAAAGGTGTCCAGGGAGACAGCCTCCGGGCAAGCCTTGGTTTAAAGGGGATTTTGCAGAAGGGAGGGGAGCAGGGCTGAAAACCCCACAAGCCCACGGCAACTTACCCAAAGCACTGACTCGCCATGGCCACCAAATGCTAAGGGGGCTGACACAGACCAGGAAAGAGCTTAAGATGCGTTTTCAAACCCCAGGAAAATTCTCATCCAGGAGGATGAGAAAGACCCAGAAATCCTGGAGAGCAGAAGAAGGGTGGAAAAGGACTTCGCTGGTGGTCCAGCAGTTAAGACTCCGCACTTCCATTGCAAGGGGCACGGGTTTGAATTCCTAGTCTCGGAACTAAGATCCCACGTGCCACATACAGCACAGCCAAAAAAATTCTAAAAAAGAAGAGAGGTGAGAAAACTCCGTGCTGCACGTGGCATGGCCAAAAAAAATTTTTTTTTAAGAAGAGAGATGAGAAAATGTTTGCTCCAAACGAGCAAAATGTCTTTGCTTTTGCCAAATGATAAGAAGGTATGCTTTTCTAATCTGACCTCCCTCTCAACCAGGATCTAGGTTAGTGTGCACATGGAAGGCAAGCCAGGTGCATGATCACACGGCCCAGCACAGGTTTGCCCATAATGACACATGCCAGATTCGCCTCCCTTCCCACCCTGCCAGTGACCCGCCAGCCTAGTCAAACTCCAGGGGCTTGAAGAAGGCTGTCAGCCTCCCTGTGGACAAGAATGCTAAAAGGAGCTGGGTGGCAGAGCTGCTCAGGAGGTTCAGACCAGCTCAGAGGGAAGGAGGAGCAGGACTGCCCATTCGGGTCTGGGGTTTGGGGTGCAGAAGGGAATTCCAAGCAGAGGAAACGGCAGGTACAAAGGCACTGTGGTGGGAAACTCAGAAAGGGCCAGAGAGCATTCCTGGACAGTAACCAGCTAACTTCCTCACTACACTCTTACCTCTGCCTTTCTTGACCTAAGCAACCCCTACAACACTTGTTTATCTCATTCCTCAAATGAGCATTTATGGAGCACCTACTGTATCCCAGGCACTGACAAGGCACTGGTTCCCAGCTATGCATGAGGCAGACAAGGGCCCCTGCAATCACGACATCTTGAGCCCAACAGAGAGGACCACACTGGGCAAGCATCTCCAGCTCCATCCTCCTCTAGGGAATGCTCACCCAGATACTGGGATGTAAATGCTCCAAGTTCATGGATGACTCCTGAGTGAATATATCCAGCCCAAGCCTCTCCCCCTGAACACCAGATGCACGGTTTCCACTGTTTCCTTGATAGCAACATTTGCATTTCTACCAAGCATTTAAACTCAACGTCTCTGAGAGAAAATCATTCTACACCTTCCCCTTCACAAAACCTGTTCTTGCTTCTCCAGTCTTCCCACTTACTCAGGCAAAAATCTGGAAATCATGCTGCACCCCCATCATGGTGTGTGTGTGTGCGCACGTGCACACGCACACACACAGACACACATAAGCCAATCCATAGCCAAGTCCTTCTAGTCCTAATGTCACCAAAAGAAAATTCCTGAATGTGATGACTTCTCCCTACTTACACAGCTACCGCCCTGCTCCCTGTCATTGTCTCTCTCCTGAACCATTAAACTAAGCCTCACTAGTCTCCCACCTCCCACTACTCACCACCCTACAATCTACTCTTGCCCAGGGGAACATTTTTAAAAGATAAATCAGACCCTTTCTCTCCCCAGCTCAGAACCCTAGACAATAACTCATGCTCTGGTTTGTCCTAAGAAAAACCAATGTCCCAGTCCCATGACCCCTCTCTGCTCCCTTCTACATCAGGCATCTTGAAAAGATTTCCCTTAATTCATTCTATCCACTGTCTCGCCCCTCAACTCACCTCAAGCCATTTTCATCTGCTGTGAAATTGCTCTCACCAAGGTGACTCAATACCCACCCTAGGCTCACACTACAGTCTCCTTGGTCCTCGGCATCCTTGGCCTTCTGGCCCTGACCCTGCTGCCGGTGCCGTCCCTCCACCCGCAAGCGATGCCCTCCTCCCCCAGGGTTCTGGACACCAGCAATGCTCTGGTTCTCCTCTTTCTTCTCTGACTTCTCTTTCATTGTCTCTCGGACTCTTCCTCCAGCTGGTGGGGTGCCCAGAGTTCAAAACTTGACACTCCTTTACATTTGTAAACAACCTTATCCACTTTCACTAACGCATCACTAATTCACTAATTCTCCCAGGCTTCCAAGTCTAGCCCAGACTCCAGCCCCAGACTTGTAATCAAGCTTTGTCCTGGCCACAGCCCTGCAAACCAACACATCAAAGCTAGTCACTACTTACCACTTTACCCATAGGCAGACCTTATTCCAATCCAATTTCTCAAGTCAGAAATTTTGGCATCACCCAAATCTCCTCTCTCTCTCGACCCCGTGTCTAATTTATAACTTAGTTTTGTGGTCTAATCTGCCTCTTCATAGTGCTTGGATCTGTCTCTTCCTCCTACTGCTCCTGCCTTGGGGAAGGCCCTCATCACCTTCAGGCTCACCTCCTCCACTACATCCTTGTCAGTCCCAATGCTGAAGAGGTTTTTCTAATCTGGCCCGGTCTCGCTCGTCCTTTGAACCCTTCACTGGCATATCAACTAGCTAGTGCTGCAAACAATTCACCCCCAAAATGTGGTGGCTTAAAATAACTGTCATTTGTTATAACTCATGCATCTGTGGGCTGGCTGGGGTCACTCGACCTTGGCTGGGGCCGCTTGTGGTCTATGAATGAGCTAGGCGCTCACTCAGTCTTGCTTCTCTGGAGCACATACCCTCCTGGGGCCAGCAGAAATGTGCAAGGTTCATAACTGACACATGGTCAATTTATTTTAATTCTACTGTCCAAAACAAGATACATGGCTGAACTTATGTCAAGAGGTGGGAAAACAAACTCTGTGCTTGGTGAATGGATATACAAAGTCACCTAGCAAGGGGCATAGGTACAGGGATGAGTGAGGAACTGGTTGTATTAATATGCAACTCATCAAAGAGCTTCCCATTGCCCTCAGGGTCACATTCCCACTCCCTGACATGCAGACCCTCCAAGAGCTGACCCAGCCACCTCACCAGCCACATCTCCTATTGCCCTGAACTTCCAACCACTTCCCACCTTCCACAGCTCTGCAAACGGGCCCTGTCATTTCACACTCCAGGTTTGTCTGTGCGTGTGATCTTTTTCACGCTGATTCTTTGAATCCGTGCCCATTCTTCAAGGTCAGGATCTAGCTCAGCAAGCAGTTCCTCCTAGACTCACCTTCCCACCCCAAGGCTGGGTCACAGCCTCTGTTACACCCCTCCCCCTCCCATTATATCCCTTTATTGCACTTATCCCTGTGCAAAGGTGTCCATTTCCACCCCTAGATACTGAATGCCTTAGGGTAGTATGTTACTTTGCTATTGCCACTGTGGGATTCCCAGGTGGTGCAGCGGTAAAGAATCTACCTACCAATGCAGGAGAAGCAAGAGACTCAGGTTCGAACCCTGGGTCAGGAAGATCCCCTGGAGTAGGAAACGGACCCCTACTCCAGTGTTCTTGCCTGGAGAATCCCATGGACAGGGGAGCCTGGCGGGCTACGGTCCATGGAGCCACATGAGTTGGACCAACTGAGTGTGCCAGGCCATGCATTACCGCTGTAACAAGTTGCCTCAAACTGAGTGGTTTGAACAACATAAATTTATTCTCTTACTGTTCTGGAGGTCAGAAGTCCAAAATCAGTTTCACTGAGCTAAAGCTGGTTTTCTCTGGAGCCTCTGAGGGGAGAATCTATTTCTTTGCCTTCTTCAGCTTCTATTGACCAACTGGATTCTTTGGCTAATGGCCCCCTCCTCCGTCTTCCAAGAGCGAGAGCATCACTTCAGTCTCTGCTCACATCACCTTCTCTTCTTGCCAAATTTCCATCTGCCTCTATTTATAAGGACACTTGTGATTACACTTAGGGTTCACCTGGATAATCCAGGATAAACTCCCAGCTTAAGATCCTTAACTTAATCACATCTGCAAAGTTAATTTTGCCATATAAGATGACACTCATAGGTTCTGAGGATTGTTGTTCAGTTGCTAATTCATGTCTGACTCTTTGCGACTCCATGGACTGCAGAATGCCAGGCTTCCCTGTCCTTCACTATCTCCCAGAGTTTGCTCAAACTTATGTCCACTGAGTCCGTGATTCATCCAATCATTTTATCCTCTGTCATCCCCTTCTCCTCCTGCCCTCAATCTTTCCCAGCATCAGGTTCTATTCCAGTGAATCAGCTCATCTCATCAGGTGGCCGAAGTAGTGGAGCTTCAGCTTTAGCATCAGTCCTTCCAGTGAATATTCACAGTTGATTTCCTTCAGGATTGACTGGTTTGATCTCCTTGCTGTCCAAGGGACTCTCAAGAGTCTTCCCCAGCACCGCAATTCAAAAGCATCAATTCTTTGGCGCTCAGCCTTCTTGATGGTCCAGCTCTCACATCCATACACAACTACTGGAAAAACCATAGCTTTGACTAGATGGATGGGGGCTAATATTTAGCCTACCATAGACAGTTCTCACGTTTCTTCTTCTTGCCTCCCTTCCACCTGGCTCAGGACCTGGCCCATGATGGGCCACTGGAGGAAGGAAAGAATGAATGAGTGAGAGAATGAATGCAGTACCAGAGGGGCCATGGAGGTGCCAGGGTTCCCAACAGGCTGGCAAAATCAGTGAAAACTCAAGCTCCTAAAACTCCCTATCCCCTGTGCTCACCGTAACAGAGAATATTCTCTATAATAAATAAGAGATCAAACCAGGCCCTCTGTGCAATGCAGGAGCCAGGCTGCCTGAGCTAAAAAGGAAGAAGATTCCTCCCCAGAACTGCAGAGCCAGAGCTGTCAGCTCACCCCACAGAAGCGTTAACCCCCTGTTCCTCATCATAACTGCACAGACTAGGCTGTGTGCTGGTTCCATGGAAACCATTCACTCCCATTCCTGTGTATTTAACAGAAGCTTGTGGATACTACTCTGTGCTAGTCACCTAAAACATGATGCCTGCCCTCAAGAAGCTGCCAGTCCACATTTTTTAGAGCACCTTTGAAATGACTGACCCTCCACCCTGCACAATTTCCAAACACTCTGGAGCTCATGGAATCTTGTTCCTTACACTTTCAGAGTCCCTCCTGGGAGAGAGGCTCTATTCATTCAACAAACATTGACACCAAGGATGTGGCAAGCCCTATATCAGCCCTTCCATTCATTGTGCGGCTACCCTATGAGTTTCCCACTGGCCGCAGGTTGCCATTCCCCTGCAGGACTTTTGGAGCCTTCCGCCTGGCCCTGATAATTCCCACACAGTGCCAAAGACTGCAGAGAAGTTGGGAGGCTGCCTGGGATGGGAAGTGGGGAATGGCAATTGCAAAATCACTGGTGATTCAACCCAGAGAGGGTTTTTGTTCAGGTTGGGGAGGGAGTCAAGCTGTAGCTTGGATACATGGATAATGTGGGAAACAGGACTATAAAAACAGACACTAATTATTTAATTAGCTCTTACTGTGCACCAGACTACGCTGGGTACTCAATGCAGATTATCTCACTTGACCCTCCTAACATTCCTATAAGGTAAATATTCTCAGCCCCACTTTACAGATGAGGAAACTGAGGCACAGAGAAATACAGGCACATGGCCTCGGCATACAACTGCAAGCAGAGCCAGGATTGGAGTTCACTATGCTTAGACTCTTCCTTCCAAAAGTTGACCATGAAAGGGAAGGTAAGCCGTGTGTGAAGAGGGAAGTGCCGTGGTCAAGTGACCTCATGGTTGGGGGAAGTTGTTTTTAAGTAGAAAAACATAAACAGGTTTGTGCATAAAATAACAGACTGGAACATGTACTGACGGGTGGGGGCTCAACCGATGGAGGAGGCAGGATCCAGGACATGGATGAGGATGGTGCCATGTCCAAGAGAGAAGGAGGAGAAGGTGGCCAGAGGCCAGTACAGTGTCAGAGGGCCTGGGGCAAGCATCAGGTTGGAGGCAAATGGCTCCAATATTCACTGTCTCCAAACATCCCTCATCATCTCTCTGCTAGATGGATCCTCAAAATGAGCTAAGTATGAGTTTAAGTGAAGCAACAGAGGTTTGGGGAGGTGGTACAATTTGCCCAAAGTCAAAAAGTTGGTGGAAGAGCTGGAACGCAAATCTACTTGTCCACAAATACAACTCTGACTATGTGAGGCCACGTGTGGGGATTCAAGCCCACGATGTGGTTAGATAAGGAGACTAGACCTCAAGCTCAGACACCCTGGAGGGACACAGAAATCAGGACTAGCGAGCATAAACAGGCAAGGCTGCAGAGTCTCTGCAATCAACTCCGCCGCGAGCCGCGAGCACCGCAGTGATGCTTGGAACACGCACTGTACTCAAAATTTCAATTCAAGACTGCAAGGTGGAACCAAGGCCCCCAGAGACTGCCTCCCACTCCTAGACACTTCTAGGAAGACAGAGCCCTTCTGGAGAACATCTGAAGTCAGAAGATTAAGCAGGAGAAGGTGGGCAAGGAAAGCAGGAAGAGAGCCCAGAACGAGAGGCATGAGGAGAGGCCAGCTGAGAATGAAAGAGACTGTCTGCCACCCGTGCGCAGCTGACAGCGCTGGCGTGGGGAATCTTCCCGGAGGCGCTGCTTCCGGCCTGCATGTTCCTCTGCGAGTCGGGTTTGCTCCTCCGGCTCTCCTTCCATCTTTGCAGCTCAGTTCAGTTCAGTCGCTTAGTCATGTTAGAGACTGGACTGAAGGCCCAGCTCCCATGCAGCCCCCAGGCAGAGGGAGCCCAACCAAGGGGCTGAGGAACGAAAGGAGGAAGGAGGTGGCACCGGACCTCCAGGCATTCATTCAGTCGTTCGTTCATTTACTGAATCTTCCAATCAACAAATATGTACTGGGCACCTACAAAGTATCGGCACTGAGAGTAAAAAGATGAGCAAAGGGGCAGACACATCCGTGATCTCAGGGAGTTTATGGTCAAGAAGGGAGAGAGACTTGAATCAGACAGTCTCAGAAATAGGGGTGAAGTGGTTATAATCAGGGCAATGGGCACAAGGCACGCGATCTCTCGAGCGCATGTAACAGGGACTGGCTTATCAAGGGCTCAGAGTGGCTTCCCGAAGGCAGTAGCCTGCGGCCTGCCACCAGAAACATGTGGAGGACTATCCAGGTGGCAACGGGCAGAGCGCCCAGGCAGAGGGGACAGGGGCCACATGGACACTCGGGCAGGGCAGTGGCACCGCCATCGACAGAGGAACAGAGCATGCGCGAGCTGTAGTGAGTAAAGGATTCCAGCAACGTGGCGCCACCTGGAGGGAGCCTGAGCAGCAGCAGCTACCGCTCTGGCAACTATAACCGGTGATGTATACGACTGCAGTATCACTAACAATAACGGGGCCAATCATAGCTAAAAGCTGTACAGACTCTACACCATTCACAATAACCAAGATATGGAAACGGCGTAAAGATCTGTCAACAGACGGATGGACAGAGGCTGGACACACTCACACGCGCACAGACACACAGTGGAATATTATTCAGCCACAAAGAGGAAGTCCTGACATTTGTGACAACAGGGATGAACCTGGAAGGCATTATGCTAAGCGATATAAGCCAGACAAAGACAAATACTGTATGCTATCCCTTACACGTGTATCTAAAAGAGAAAAAAAAACTAATTTATAGAAACAGAGAATAGAAGAGTGGTTTCCAGGGGCTAGGAGGGAGGGAGAATGGGGAGATAAAGGTCAAAGCATATAAGATGCCAGTTACACGATGAGTAAGTTCTGAGAATCTACTGTACTACATGGTGACGATAATTAATAAAGTTTGAAAGTAGCTGAGAGAAAAAAAAATTAAAACGTGTAGAATGTACTCCATGACAGATACTGATCTAAGCCCTTTTCACATTAAGCCATTTAATTCTCACAGTAATTCTGGGAGGTAAATACCATCGACACATCCATTTTACATAAAACCCCCGGAGATGTGAAGCAACTTTCCCAGGGCCGCACAGCTAGTAAGCAGTGGTACATGTAAACCCAGGGAGCCGAGCTGCAGCATCTGACTCCAGGGCCTGAACCACCACCCTGATTACTGAGCACCTACCCTATGCCGTGCCCCCACAGTGCTTTACACACATGTCCAGTCGGCCCCTCAAAGCAACGCTGTGGAGTGGGCACCATCAGTACCATCTTGTGGATGAGGAAACTGAGATGCAGAAACAGGTGGGGCTTCCCCAAAGTCACACGATTAGTACACGAAGTAGTTGAGTTGAACCCAGGACTCCAGAGTCGTAGGGAAGGGTAGAGGGAATAAGAAAGGGCTAAGGATGTCAGCACAAGAAAAGGGGCCAGTTGGGGATCTCTCAGCAGCAGTAGACAGACTCATTCACTACTTTAGGGAAAAAGGGTATTTGTTGAAATCGCTCATGTGCATGGGTATGAGGGGTATGATATAATACAAAATAAATATTTGCCTCTGTGTCCTGGTTCCTTGCACACAACTCTTAAAGCCATTGGCATCTCCAGAGTATTAAGAGTGGCTTTTGTATGGTAATGAGATGATTGGTGGCTGGGGGTCCCTAGAGAGTTGCAGGAGGGGGGCTGGCTGCTGAAAGACCTAGGCAAGATTGGAGGGTTGGAATTTTCAGCCCCACCTCCACACAGATTCCTACCTTGGCCCCTCCAGGGAGGGGAGACTGGCTAGAGACCAAGCTGGTCACCAACGGCCTGTGATTTAATCAGCCACATCTACATAATGACATGGAGGTTACCAACTGGGTTTGGAGAGCTTCTGAGTTGCCAAATCAAGATGCTGGGAAGATGATGAGACCAGAGAAGGTACTGAAGCTTCGAGCCCCTTCCCCATATCTTGCCCTGGGCATCTCTTCCATTTGGCTCTTCCTGCATTGTGTCCTTTGTATGAAATCAGTAAATGTAAATAAAGTGGTTTTCTGAGTTCCGTGAGCTGTTCTGGCAAATTATCAGACCTGATGAGGGATTATAGGAACCCCTAATTTATAGCCAGTCAGTCAGTCAGAAGTACAGGAAGCTCGGAACTGGAAACTAGTGTCTGAAGAAGGCCTGGCGTGCTGCGGTCCATGGGGTCGCAAAGAGTCAGACACGACTGGGTGACTGAACAACACCAACAACAATCTGTAGGAGAGGGGACAAGTCTTGTGGGATGAGCCCTTGAACTTGTGGGGTCTGATGCTAATTCTGGGTATTTAGTGTCAGAATCGAATTGAATGGTTGGACACACAGCTGGTGCTGGAGAATCAGAGAATTGGTTTTGGTGTCAGAAGACCCCACATACTTGGCATCAGTAGTGCTGCGAGTAAAAACTGTTCAACAGGTCATGGCCGAACCGCAGAATGGCCTCCCTTATAGCCCGGGGCAGCTCACAGGGCCCTTGGCGCACTCAACAGGGGCTTATACATCAGCATATCACAGGAAACCAGTGCCTCCCCAGAAGGTGGTGAGGTTGGCCTGAAATTTGTCTAGTTTAATCTGGGTTAAACAGAAGCTGTTAGTATCGAACATCAGTGGGGAGAAAGTGGGGGTCAGGGGTCTGATCGGGAGGCAGTTGCATGGGGCAAGGTCAGTGCTCAGGGTTACAGGTGAGGATGAACAGAATAAAGTCAGGCGGTGGAGGGCGGGAGGGAGACTCACGTTCATGACACACAGAGAAGGAAATAAATACACAGAACTCTCATTAGCTGCTGAACGAAGAAGGCTGACCAGCCCTGACATTTTGACAGGAAGGAAGGTCAGCACACGGAGGGGTCAGTTTAACCGAGCGCCGCAAATGTCCACAGGGCCAGCTGTCAGCGTGGCAGAACGTGGCCAGGGAGGAGCAGAACTGAGGCCAATCTGTGCCTCTGAGTGTCAGTTCCGTGGACTTTCTCAGGGGCAAGATGTAAGCGAGGCAGACAGCCGACAGCTCAGAATGACAGGGTAGCGGGGTGCCTGTGTGTCAGAAGGGCAGCGTGGCGGAATAGCTGCATATTGCAGTGTCAGTTGTGGGAAAGGTTGCTTTGACGGGCTGTCTGTGAATGGGGATGTCAGCGTGGCCTGCGGCTGAGGCGAGCTAGCAACCTTGACCTCTATTCCCTGGGATCCAGGCCACGAAATACCAGGTGGTGGGAGCTTGGCACTCTCCTGGCAGGGCAGAGGCACTGCTCTCCCATCCACATCAGGAATTATAAAAGGGGAAAGGTGTATTAGTCTGCTAGAGCTGCTATAACAAAGTACCACAGACTAACTTAAACAACAGGAAATTTTTTAAATTTTTATCTATTTATTTCATTGCTGTGCTCAGGCTTTCTCTAGTTGCATCAAGCAGGGACTATTCACTGCAGGGCTTCTCATTGCTGTCGCTTCCCTTGCTGCAGAACACAAGGTCTAGTGTGGGCTCAGTAGTTGCGGCTCCCAGGCTCAAGAATGCAGGCTCACAGTCGTGGCGCACAGGCTTAACGGCTTTTCGGCACGTGGAATCTTTCCAGACCAGGAATCGAACCTGTGTCCCCTGCACTGACAACTGGATTCTTATCCACTGGACCACCAGGGAAGCCCAAGAGCAGAAATTCTTTATGTCACAGCTGTGGAAGCTAGAAGTCCAAGATTAAGGTGTCCGCTGGTTTGGTTTCTTCTAAGTCCTCTTTCCTTGTCTTGTACATGACTGTTTCCTCCCTGTGTCTTCCTTCTGTGTATGTCCCTGTCCTAATCTCTTCTTACAAGGACACCAGTCATATTGGATTAAGGACACCCACATGACCTCATTTTACCCTAACCACCTCTTAAAGGCCCTGTCTCCAAATCCAATCACATTCTGCAGTATCAGGGACTTGAGATTTCAACATATGAATTGCAAGGTGTGAGAGACACAATCCAGCCCATTACAAGAGACAATTAAGGAAATGAGACTAAGGAGCTACTCAGTGTCAGGACTGGACAGAGAAAGAGACAGCCAGCAGATGTCAAGGACTCAATCAGGGAAGACTTCTTGGTGGAGGAAGAATGGTAGACCGAACTTGATGCAGACTCATGGAGGCTCCAAGCAGCCCATGGGTATCTAGATCTGTGGGAAACTGGGGTAGAGACAAGGAAAATCCAGGAAGGAGAAATCTCCCAGAAAGCTCTGATCCAGAGGTTACCTTCTAGAGGAAACCCTGGAAGACTGAATTCAAGTCTCCCCAAAGTAGGGCCAGGTTTAATAGCTAATGGGCACTTTGTTCCCATTTTTTGAGAGACTTTGGAGTTTCAGGAGTATGCAGTTTGAGGTGTGACCAGTCTGGGCGCCAATCAAGGCTCGGTCATGGTGTGTGTCACCTCGGATACTCACTGACTTCCCTGAGCCTCCATTTCCTCATCCATTCAGTGGGAATGATCTTAATGCCAACATCCCATGCTTATTGTGAGACAGTTGAAATGCAACGTGGAAGCACCTAGAACTTGGCTGGTAACAGGGCTCCATGAACAGCAGTGATAGAACTTCCCTCAGCCACTTCCCTTAGTCCTGTGGCTAAGACTCTGCACTCCCAGTACAGGGGGCCTGGGTTCGATCCCTGGTCAGGGGACTAGATTGCACATCCTGCCACTAAGAGTTCGCACACTGCGACTAAGACCTGGCACAGTCAAATAAATACATATTTAAAAAATAATAATTATAAGCTGCAGTGAGATGACGAATCTTCAGGTCTTTGATTTTATGATGCCCTCCTCAGACTCAAGCCCCTGATGGAAGGGGCTCTCCTCACCATGTGCCCTTGAATCCGGGGAAGCTGCCAGTCCCTACCTGGTCAGTCCTCCCCTCCCCGCACAAGTCATGCCTTCCTCTCCTTCAGGTTTTGGCTCATGTATCTCCTCCCTGGACGAAGCTAATTAAAATCACAACCCTTCCCACTCCCTGCCCTTTGTCCCAGCTTCATTTTTCTCATGGAACTCATCACATCTAACACACTCTCTATTTTACTCATTAACATTTGTGGTCCATCTCCCCGGTCTTGAGAATGATGGTTCCAGGAGTGCAAGAATTCTTACGTGGTATTCACCAACTCCTAGAAAGACATGTAAATCAAAGGAAATGCTTAATAAATGCTTGTCGCCTGAGTGAGTCAAGGCGAGGTTCCAGTGCCGTGGAGCAGGGGCTGCAGGTCCAGCCAGCTCTGGGAAGGGACCGAGTCTTTAGGTTTGTGGGAACTAGGTGAGGCGGGGTGGCACTTCCGCCCTGTCTTTCTCTGGGGCTTAAGGATGATCTGGAGGTTGTGACCCCCAACCCTGCTCAGGTCTCCTGGGATCAAGGCAGCCAGCTTTGCAGAGAGGACGGGAGAAGTGGCTGCTCAGGTATAAAGCCTCCAGCTGGAGCAGCTGTATCTGAAAAGTAAATCGCTCTCTCTGCAGTTTGCCCATTTCTGGCTCAGGAAACTGAAACACCTCATTTCACGGCCTCTGATTACCAGGGGAAAGCCCAAGGCTGGGGGTGGTGCAGGGGGGAGGCTGCAGTGGTCTCTGCCCAAGACACACACACCCTGCCACACACCCCTCCACACACACTCCCAGTAGAGTACCACCTTCTACACACAGAGGTAGTGACCACTAGGCCTGCTGTCCATGGTACTGAGCATCTTCCCCAGGCCCGTCCATCAGATGTACACTGCTCTGGGCACACTCCAGGTTGTGCACGTCCTTCCTGCAGCCAGGGCTCAGGAGTACACATAACCCTGGGTGTGCTCCAAGCAGTGCAGGTTCAGGGGCACACTTGAAAACACCTGTGCAGATATACATGTATATGCACACATTTAGGTTTGCACATATATATGTAGAGTCACACCAAGGCCCACAGGCTACACTGGCCCTCAGCAATATCAAAGGGCAGACTTTGCCAGAGGAGGGCTGGCCCTCACAACAGAAGGATGCTTGGAGCAGCTCCAGGCCCTGGGCACAGGGAAGGCTGGGGCTCTGAGAGCCCCCTGGTAGAGCTGGCTAGACACAGTCTCAGTGTTCCCAGACAGGCCCTTCCAAGGATGACCCAGGAGTCCCCTGTTTTCAGGCATGGATATTGTGCTTGTGGGGCTGAGGAGAGAAGCCAGTACTCAGGTGAACCCAGAGAAAGCTAAATCTGAGCCCAGGGCCCCTGGGACACTTTCCTCATACCTTCAGATTCTAGAGCCTGGAGAGGGACGGGGCTAGGGCTGGGGCTGGAACTAGGATGGAGCTAGGGAGCGGCTGAGGTTGGGTCTGGAGAAGGAGCTGGCCTGAGCTGACACTGGCGAGGGACTGAGTTTGACGTCCGGGCTGAATCTGGTAGGTGGCTGTCCCGGGGAGCAGACATAAGCTCCTGAGGGTCTTCAGCTCCAGCAGAGCTGGAAAGTCAAGAGACAAGGGCTTGGGTGCAATTGGTCCAGGTCTGCATCAAGCAGCGGCTGATGGATGACTTGCTTTTTTGGTTAATGAGGTGGGATAGGAGTGAGGCAATGGCAACCTGAGCCTGGAGTCTACCCTAAAACATTGACAGCAAGAGTGCCAACCCTCCAACCAGCTTCTTGCCCATCCTGTCAGAGTGGTCTTCCCTGAAGCAGGGAGGGACAGGATGTTCCCTAGAGTGTCTGTGACTGAGATGTCAGGCTAAGGTCCTCAGACCCCCTCCACCTATGCCTATGATGGGGCCTCCATTTCTCCCCTTTCCCCCACCCACCTCCTGCCCAAGACTCAGCCCTCTCACCAGAAGGGCTCTGTGTAAGCTGGAATCCAGAGTCCCAGCATGAGCCAGGGGAGGCTGGGAGGAACTAGATAGAACTGGAGTCAGAAAGAACTGATCGAAACCCGACTGCCATCAAGTTGTGAAAAATCTCTTTAAAATATAAACAAACACAAACAAACCAGCTATGTGGCCTCTGGCAAGTCACATAGCTCACTGAGCCACAGTTTCCTCATCTGTAAAATGGGAACAGTACCCTTTTCTTCACAGACCCTGAGGCTGAGGTAGAATAACCACATTCAGCTCAGGGACTCTGGGTGCTGTCATCCCACTTGGTCGTCCAAGGGTGGTCTTGAGTCTCAGAAGCAGGCAGATAGAGCTAGAGCATGGATCAGGGTAGAAGAGAGGGGAACCCAACTGCTCTTCATATCCTTTCTCCAAAGCACCCAAGAGCTACTCAGAAAGGAGGCAGGGCCAAGTTTACCAGAAACTGCCCAGAGTCTTGCCTGGGGATAACAATTAGTGTCCATACCATACCAAGTGGCATTTTTTGAGCATCTTCTGAGCCTAATGTGGCATGTAGATAAGCAACAATGCAAAAGTCTGCCCTGTATGCAAGAGCATCCCCCAAAGAGAGGAGAGACACAGACTTAAATCACTACCATACAAGAGAAACCAAGAGATGTGGGCCACACCATTGCCAGGTAAAATACAGGAGGCCCAGTTAAATTCAAATTTCAGATAAATAACAAATAACATTTACTATAAGTCTGTCCCATACAATATTTGGGACACATTTATACTCATTAGTCATAGTTTATCTGAAATTCACAATAAATTGGGCATCCTATACTTTTATTTGCTAAATCTGACCACCCTAGTCCTAGGTGAGGCAGCTATGAAATGTGCACTTGGGTCAGATGATCTCAAGTTCAAATTCCAGTTCTCTCAACTATGGACTGGGTGAGCAGGGGATAATAGTTTAACCTCTCTGAGCCATGTGGCCTCATCAATGAAATAAATTCTATTTCTTGACCTGGGTGTTATTTACATGCTGGATGCTTTATAATTACTTGTTGTATTGTACATTCATACTTTACATTCTTTTCTGTGTGTTTGTTGTATTGTTCAGCAACAATAACAAAATATTAAATTTTTAATATATACATTCAGTTCGGTTCAGTTCAGTTCAGTTGCTTAGTCGTGTCTGATTCTTTGGGACCGCATGAACCACAGCACGCCAGGCCTCCCTGTCTGTCACCAACTCCCAGAGTCCACCCAAACCCATGTCCATCGAGTCGGTGATGCCATCCAACCATCTCATCCTCTGTCCCTCAATCCCTTCTCCTGCCCTCAATCTTTCTCAGTATCAGGGTCTTTTCAAATGAGTCAGTTCTTTGCATCAGGTGGCCAAAGTATTGGAGTTTCAGCTTCAACATCAGTCCTTCCAATGAACACCCAGGACTGATATCCTTTAGAATGGACTGGTTGGATCTCCTTGCAGTCCAAGGGACTCTCAAGAGTCTTCTCCAACACCACAGTTCAAAAGCGTCAATTCTTCGGTGCTCAGCTTTCTTTATAGTCCAACTCTCACATCCATACATGACCACTGGAAAAACCATAGCCTTGACTAGACGGACCTTTGTTGGCAAAGTAATGTCTCTGCTTTTTAATGCTCTCTAGGTTGGTCATAACTTTCCTTCCAAGGAGTAAGTGTCTTTTAATTTCATGGCTGCAATAACCATCTGCAGTGATTTTGGAGCCCCAAAAAGTAAAGTCTGACACTGTTTCCCCATCTATTTGCCATGAAGTGATGGGACCGGATGCCATGATCTTAGTTTTCTGAATGTTGAGCTTTAAGCCAACCTTTTCACTCTCCTCTTTCACTTTCATCAAGAGGCTCTTTAGTCCTTCTTCACTTTCTGCCTTATTAAATGAGATAAAGTATGTGGATGGCCCCTGGCATAGGGCCTGGTAAGTGGTCAGCTTTTTTTTTTTTTTTTCACAGAAATACAAATGTTACTAGAAGCTCCAAAGGTTGTGACAGCACAGAGCAGACAAAGAGTCCTTCCCGCTGGAAAAATCCCTGCAGACCTCATGGAGGAGGTGATATCTGGACTCTGAAGGAGGAGCTAGATTTCATAAGGGAAGGCAGAAGCAGGTAATGTCAACACAAGACAATCCTGTACTGTATGAAAAGTTCAGTGACGGGAGAGTTTAGAAAGCTCTGCTGGCGGCTGTGAAGGGAAAGACACAGACTGGGGCAAGCTGAAACAGGCATCAAGAAAACTGCTGGGAAGCCGGATGTAGAGGTGACATGTGACAGCAACCCGGACTAGGGTGAGGCAGAAAGCCAGAGAGAAGGGAACAGAGCTACAGGGGTAAAATCAATGATATGGGGGGGTACTGAGGCAGAGGGTGGCTGATGCGCCACCCAGGCTACCAGTGCCCTAAGAAGAAATGCAAAAGAATGAAGGGATCAATTGTGCAATGGAATCCTGCCCACATTCCCCCAGCTTACTGCCAACATCTATGGGTCTCTTCCTGGATAAGGGAGTATGCTCAGACCGTACACAGGGCCGGCTGGAAGTGTCCGAAGTTGTTGACAGCCAATGACTGATGGCAGTTGGTGGATAAACCACCCCTTTTCTTCATCCCTGTTTGGGATAACTTGGAGACATGTTCTATGCTGTCTGCAGCAGAATTACACTCCAGCTGTAACAGCAGCCTGTTCACATCACATTCTGCATTGGTTCCTTTCCCTGCCCTGTCTCACTTCCCTTCCCTCTACCATTATTTTCCAGGTCATTTCTCCAATAAGCTGGGTGTGCTTGAATCCTTGCTTCAGGGTCAACTTCTAGAAAACCAAACTAAGATCTGAAACCTGATTAGGTAGTGACTGCCCCATCATAGGAACTATTCAAGGAGCAGCTAAACAACTTTCCTTGCAAGATCACAAAGTACAGCTCACTCTAGCACTGAGTGAAAACCAGCTTTTATTCCTGCAAGTTCATCAGACATTTGCCCGAGCACCTAGTCAGGGCCTGCTTGGCTCTGCAGAGAACACGGTCCCTGCACCTTTGCCCAGGGCTCATGGCTGGGACAGGGTCAGGATGCTGGATTCCGGGCATTCCCTGGGTCAGGCGAGACAGAGTCCAGCAGGAGAAATGTTGGGTGCATCTGTCCAGTCTCCGCTCCCTTGTCTCTGCTCCCTTTGGCCCACCGGGCCTGGGGTCCCCATTTCTGAGTCCTGTTCCCCGCTCCTAAGCCTCGGCTTTCATTAGAATGAGTATGAGGAGGCAAATGTGATCTCGAGAGCTTCTGTTCAGTTCAACTTCCAGGAAGGTCACCCACCAAAGTGGGTTGTGAGCGTCTCAAAGCAGTTTCTGAGTGAGGAGATGTTGGGAACATCATGGCCCAGGGGGCTGGGGCCACACTGGTCAGATCACTGACCGTGACCAGCTCAGATGCTCCCAGCCTCCTCCCGGCTCTGCAGAAGGTCCGTGGTGCTCTGTCCCACAGTCAGCAGAGAGAGGCCAGGCCCCATCCCCTGAGAGACCAAGGGTTCCCTCCTGGCACCGCTGCTGACACCGGTGAGTCTCCTCCGCTCCAGGGCCCGGGTTCTTCATGGGGACAGGCCTGGCTCTGCTGAGCTGGGAGGACTGGCGAGAAGGACCAATGTAAGAAGACTAAATCCCCTGGTATATACTGAGAACCCACCACAGGCCAAAGCATCTCTGGAGACTTGAACCCAGACGTTAATAGGAGAGCCTGGTCCTTTAGGCATCCCCCTTTGGTGAGAAATCAAGCCCCAAATGAACACAACACACAGGCCTTTTCTCTAACAGAGGTCTGAACAAGGTCCTCTGGGAACACAGAGGAGTA
This sequence comes from Redunca redunca, assembly GCA_006410935.1. Lineage (NCBI taxonomy): Eukaryota > Metazoa > Chordata > Mammalia > Artiodactyla > Bovidae > Redunca > Redunca redunca. Next base: position 183,016 of record SJYQ01001849.1, on the reverse strand, counting down.
GGTGATCTCTTCAGTCCGACAGGCCAGGAGGGGGTTAGGGAAAGCTGAGTGAGTAGGAAGCTGGCATGACTTGGGTATCCCACAGATGTTTTTTTGCTTGTCTATTGCATTCAAACACCACATTGGGCACGCAGAAATAAAACAGAAAACCCAGCAAAACATCCCTGCCTTCATGGAGCTTGTGGTCTGGTGGAGAGAAAGTTAAAAATAAAATTATAAAACAAAATACACAAAATGTGTTGATGATACATGCTATGGAGAAAAATAAAGCGGAAAGAAGGAAGTAGGAAGTGCTAGAGAAAGAGGACGTCAGCAGCTTTAAAGAAGGAGGTCATGAAAGGTACCCTTGAGAAGGTACAGAGGATTGGGGGGGCGGGGGAGGGGGGATAGTGCAGAGCAAGAGAAGAGCAAGTGCAAAGGCCCTGAGGCAGGAGCCTGCTTTGTGTGGTCAAGAAAAGGCCAGGAAGCCAGTGCCGCTAAAGCAGAGCAAGCATGGGGGGAGCAGTAGGGAGTGAAGTCAGGGAGGCCAGGGGGCCAGAGCGTGTAAGATCCTCAAGGCCGTAGTGAGGACAGCAGTTTTCTCTCTAAGTGAGATGGGAAGCCAGCAAAGGGGTTTTCATCAAAGGAACAGTGTGCTCAGATATGCGGATGATAGACGGGAATAGGGAGAGGAAGGACAGAGTCAGGGTGCCCCGTGATGAGCCCCCTGGGACGAGGCTGGTGGGAAGGGCCAGATTCTTGCTATACTGGGAAATTAGAGGCAACAGATTTGGTAACAGATCAGATTTGGGGATGCTGGGTTTGAGAGAGAGGAGAAAAAGATGAGGTTTAGGGTTATACAGCCTGAAGGGCAGGGTACCCCTCCCTGTGATAGGGAAAGCCACAGGGGCAGCTTGCCAGAGCAGGTCAAGATTTCCAAGGATGGAAGAATGGCAAGGGCTTGGGCTTCCATGGTGAGTCAGGAAGTAAAGAATCTGCCTGTGGTGCAGGAAACCAGGGTTCGATCCCTGGGTCAGGAAAACTCCCTGAAGAAGGGAGTGGCTACCCACTCCAGTAGTCTTGCCTGGAGAATTCCACAGATGGGCTACAATCCTTGGGATTGCAAAGAGTCAGACATGACTGAGTGACTAACATTGTCACACTTTGGAGGCTGAGGAAACAGCACAGAAAATGGTGAACACACACAGTGTGGCCTGGGGCCCCCGTGTGCTCCTGAGGGCTGCTAAAGCCTGGAATATGTGGTGCGGCCAGGGTAGGGTGGCTGGAGGCAGAGCAGGAAAGGTCGACTGAGGCTGCCTTGGCATTTGGGACTGATCCCAGGAGAGCCCACCAAGACTCCGAGAAATAGATGAAGAGGGTCCAAGTCACCGCTTAGAACAATCACTCCAGCCACACTGTGGACCCCTTATTGAGAGGGAGAGGCTCGAGACAGGGACTTCATGGGGCAGCCAGCCGGGGCTCGGCTGAGTGGCAGGAGAGGGTGAGCCTGAGTTTGGGCAGCAGCGGTGGAGGGGAGAGGAGACCTCTCTGGCAGAGACCCGTGGTGGGGAGCCTGGTGGCCAACTGGTGAGTAATGGAAAGAGGGCGTCAATGACAACAACCAGATTCCTAATCAGGGCACTGAGCGGTCTGAGACCATATAAAGGAAAGGAGGGATGGACAGGCATCTGGCGGTCACAGACCATAGGCGTGATGAGGGCCAGGGAAGGGCCCCAGGCTGAGCCATGCCAGCGCCCTGCTCAGCCCCAGGCACAACAGGCCTTTCCACTCTGTCCACCAGGGCAGGATGCAGCACGGGCCTCAGTCAAACGGACCCTCAGCCCCAGAGGGCCCCAGGCCTGCAGGAGATGCCAGACTGGGCACCCAAGTAGAGGCAGCGGCTCCATTTCCAAGGTCAAGTCCCGGGCCCGGCAGGACCCCGCTCCCCTCACTCCCATTTCAGCTGATATAAAACTAAGCGGCACTGGGCCTGGATGCTCTTCACATCAGCACAACAAGATGCTTAGTCAATAAAATAGTTGAGCCAAGTGAACTCAGCATGTGACTCCAAGAGGAGTTTTTTTTTCCAGGGGAAATGTTATCATTTTCCATTCCTGTTTAATGAATCATGGGAATTATAGCAACATTACAAATGGCTTTCTGTGCAGGCTATTACTTTGTTTCTGCAGGGTTCTAATGGCAGGCCCGCTTCACTGAAGGTTCAGCCTGCCCCCGGCTAAGAAGAATAATGGTATTATTATAAGCAGTCCCCTTACAAGGCTCCAGCCCAGGAGGGGTGGTCACCCAGGACCTTATGAATTGGGTCTAAAGTGGGAAGCCCCGAGTGATTGATTTGGGAATTTCCCAGGGAGTCTGCACAGGGCACTGTCTGCTGAGACCAGGCACAGCTAAGCCATGTCTCCCACGGCTCAGGTCGAAAAATCGGTGAGGGGGTTGGAGAGGGGGAGGATAGGTGAGCGCTTTTCCTGAGCTGAGTGTGGAATGGAGGGAGTGGCAGTGAATAAGCCAAACTCAGTCCTCAAGGGATGTGGGGTGCTCAGAGATGGGGACCACAAGAGCCCACTAGCCTGGTCTCTGTCCATGGAAGCTTCCAGCCGAGGCAGGGACAGAGGAGAGAAGAAGGTGGGGTGGAGGGAGGCAGGCGTCCAATCCTCACCCGTTAACAGCCAGCTGAGTCAGGCTCAGTGCACAGAGAAAGCTGTAGATGCAGCTGGCCCTCCCCCAGCCCCGGGCCCCCTCCCACTCCCAAGCGAGCATGGGCCATAGCCGGTGTCCTCCCTGAGAATACCCAGGCTGCCCAGAGCAAAGGCTTGCGGCCTAGCTGTAAGAATAAACTCCACAATCTTGCTTCTTTTAAGTCCATCTCCTGCCATCTACAATGTCATTCTGTGTGTGTCTTAAAGGGCGATTTGACCACTGTAGTAGGACCCATTTGGGGTGGCCTCCTGGCTCACGAAAACCTACCTGGCCACAGTTGATTGGCTTAGGATGGACCCCCAACCCAAACTGAGCCATCAGATTCTGCCCCCGACAATGTAAGGGGCAAGAGAAGTTTCATTTGATCACCGCCATCCCTCCAGTACCTTCCTGAATTCTGCCTGTTGCACAGGAGGGGCTTAATAAATATTTATGGAACAAATGAACCAATAAACAAATGAATGAATGAGCCTCTGTGAGGAATTTGGAATTCTTAACTGGAAACAGAGACTGGGACCTGTGAAATTGAGTCACATTAGTTCCAGGAGCCAGCTACTGAGCACATAGGCTGCTCCCTGGAGAGAAGAGCCACCTCTTCTGACTTCCAGGATCCTTGGGGCTCCTTTGGTCCTGACATCTCAAAGCTGCTGGCTCTCCTTTGTCACCTCTTAAACTTTGAGGTGGCCCAACACCCTGACTGTAAATTCATTTATTTATGTATTTGTTTATTTGGAGGCCTTGAGTCTTAGTTGTGTCGAGCAGGACCTTTCATTGTGATGCCTGGCCTCTCTAGTCGTGGCTCTCGGGCTCTGGAGGGTGAGGACTCAGTAGTTCTAACACACGGGCTTAGTTGTCTCCGGGTATGTGGGATCCTAGTTCCCTGACCAAGGATCGAACCCATGTCTCCTGCATTGCCAGGTGGATTCTGAATCACTGGACCACCAGGGAAGTCCCTAAACTCCCTCTCTTGAGTCAGTCTATTTCTGTTGCTTGCAACCAAAAAGCCTTGACCAACCTGATCGGAAATCTTGCTCCCTGACACGTCCTGTTCCCCCACCTGGCTGCTTCTCTCAGAGTCATACCTACCCTAGCTGTGCCTGGGGCGGAACCCAGCTGTGCCCGAGGTCACCATCACCAGCTCTTGATGGGCTCTGGCTCTGGGCCTGCAGGGACCCTGAGACAGGGAGGGGCAGTGTGCTAGGGTATCGGGTCCACAGGGGGATATGGGAGGTACTGACCTGTCCCTGCAGGGCCCTCACCGTGGCCCCCAGCCTCAGATGTGGGCTCTCAGGGGGCAGGGGAGCCTCACTCAGGTCAGAGACTCCCGCTGTGTACACCCAGGGCCCAGCAGAGAAGTGCCTGACTCCTCGACCACCTCCCACCTTGCACATACACAGGGGAGGGACGTGATAGAATCACAGTCCAGAGAAAATCTGAGTTACGAGCTGGAGCAGGTGGAAAGGCCGCCCCAGCCCCCAGCCCCCAGAGGCAGCTCTTCGCCTGGCTGGATCGAGTCTTTTCTTTCCTTTCTTCCGCCCTCGCCCCGGGCGCCGGGATACTAATTATAATGACCCGGTGAGTTACAAGACGGTGAAATTGCTTCCACCTGAGGTTGTCACGGGCTGGGGAGAAATACCAGGAATGGAAATTAAACTGTGCCAGCAGGCCTGCAGGGGTGGGAGCAGGGGGCGGGGGGAGCGGGCGGAGGTGGGAGAAGCCCCCGCCGCTTATAAAGTAGTGCTTACGAAGAGTTGGGAAGATGCGTCCTTGGCAGACCCAGAAACGACTGGAGCCTGCCGGTGGCTACTGGTCGCAAGGACACAAGGTGCTGCAGCGGAGGGCAACCAGGGTCAGCAGAAGTACCACGGCCGCCTGGAGCCCCACAGACAGAACAGCAGGGAGCCGCGGGCGGAGGCTGGGCCGGGGCAGACCCAGCTGCCCAAACAGACAACGGATACTACACTCCGACACGTGATCCTCCTCTCTGGCGGGCTCTGGGAGAGATGGAGGAGAGGGAAGGGGTACCCAGAGCCCAGCCTGAGCTCGCAGCCACCCTGTCACAGAGCCCCGCCTGGAGAAATTCTCCCCTCTCAATCCAGCCCATCTCTCCCTGGGTCCTGTCTGCCCTCCATCTCCGCTGTGACCTTTCCAGGCGGAATTCTTACAGGCTCGCCCAGCAAGAAGATGCAGGATGGAGGGAGGGAGAGTCCCACCCCAAGGACGTGGGAGTCTGCATCTCTGAGGCTTATGGTCAGCTCCACCGAAACTGGCCTGCTGGATCAATCATCCGAGTCACTGAGGCCTTCTTTCCAGGTGCCAGCTGCAGGTTGAGGTTGGCCCCTCAGGTTCTACCAAACCTATAAGGGATGGATCACTCCAGCACTGTTTAAACTGTGCCAGGATACAGAAAAAGAAGGAAAGTGTCTAGATTACTTTTATGAAGTAAGCATAGCACTGATAGTAATACCAATAGGCAACTGGAGGAACACAGAAAAATGACAGGTCAATTTCACATTAATCTCTGTAGAAATTCTAAATAAAAGAGTGGCATGCAGAATCCAGCAACACAGGAAAAGAACAATATATTGTGATCAAGTGGGGTTTAAGAAACATTAGGTCATTAGTGTCAAAGACTTCTATTAATATAATTTACCACATTAGAGACTCTAAGCATAAATTATCTGCAAAAATCAGCATTCTTAATTTTAAAAATTCTTAATGAAGTAAGAACAGCTTCTTTTCTTTTTTAAATTTATTTTATTGAAGTATAACTTACAATATTGTGTTCATTTCTGCTATACAGCAAAGTGATTCAGTTGTATATACATATATTCATTTTCATATTCTTTTCCACTGTGGTTTATTACAGGATATTGATATGGTCCCCTATGCTATACAGTAGGGCCTTGTTGTTTATTCACTATGTATATCATAGTTTGCATATGCTAATATCAATCCATCCCTCCCCCATTCCCCCACCCCTTTGGCAACCACAAGTCAAACAGCTTCTTCTTAACATGATAAATTATTTCCATCTTAATCCCAAATGAGGAAATTCTAAAAGCATTCTCATTAAAGTCAGGAGCAAGACTAGGACATCCAGTATCTTCACTATGACTGACTTTGTTCTGTAAACACCATCTACTACGATTAATTAAGAGAAATCACTTAACTAAATGAAAACTGAAAAGGATAGGTAAAATTATCATTATTTGCAGAAGACAGGCATGTATAACTGGTACAGCCAACAGAATCAACTGAAAAACTATTACCAACAATAAATTCAATAATGTGGCTAGCTACAAAATTAATGTGCAAATATCAATGGCCTTCGTGTTTAAAAATGAAAGCCAGTTAAGACATATAATGAAAAAATACAGGGTATTTACAATTACAACAAAAAAGAAAATGTCTTGGAGTATGAAGCAAACATTTATAAAGAAAACCCGAAAATGCCACCAAGGTATCCAAAAGATGACTTGAACAAAGAGAAAGGCGTATCATTCTTGAACAGGAAGAACAGACATCATAAAGGCTTACTGGCTTTCCCTTAGTTAACTTATAACATTTACCTGTTTCAGTGAAAGTACCAAGGGGAATTTTTAATGAAACAAAATGACGTTGAGGTCCATATGGGAAAATGAACATGCAAAATAGCCAGGAAAATTCTGAAAAGAAGAGTAATGAGGGGAGGCTAGTCCTATCAATTATGCAAGTACAGCCTAGAACAGCAGTCATTTGAATAATATGGTAGTGACTTATGAGCAGACAACCATGTCAACAGAACAGAAAGCACAAAAACAAATCCAAAAACATGAGAGCGTTTAGTCTATGAGAAAGGTAGCCTTGAAGGCATTGAGGGGAAAATGAACTATTCAGTATTGTTACTGGGACAACTGTGAAGCCACTGAGAAAATATTAAATTAGTTCCATACCGCACACCTATACTAAAATCAACTCTGGATAGATCATAGATTGAAATATTTTTGAATGAAATAAGTAGCCTAGATGAAATAATAAGGGAATTTTTTTTTTTAATGATGTTAATTCTGGTGCTGGAGAAGACTCTTAAGAGTCCCTTGGACAGCAAGAAGATCAAACCAAGTCAATCCTAAAGAAAATCAAATCCAATGAATATTCATTGGAAGGACTGATGCTGAAGCTGAAACTCCAATACTTTGGCCACCTGATGCGAAGAGACAACTCATTGGAAAAGACTCTGATGCTGGGAAAGATTGAGGGCAAGAGGACAAGGAGGCAGTAGAGATGGCTGGATGGCATCACTGACTCAATGGGCAGAGTTTGAGCAAACTCTGGGAGATAGTGAAGGACAGGGAAGCCTGGTGTGCTGCAGTCCGTGGAGTCACAAAGAGTTGGACATGACAGCAACTGAGCCGCAACAATGTGGGAAAGGCCTTTGACAAGACACCCAGAAGCAAAGGAAATCCCTGATAAATCTGGCTATATATTAATAAAAATAGAATACTCCTCAATGGCAGAAAGTACCATTAGTGAAATCAAGACAAGCATCAAACAAGGAGAAATACCTGGTGCTTATCACAAACAAAGTGCTAATTTCCCACTTGTATAAAAAGCTCTTGTGAATCAATAAGAACAAGACCTATAACACTGTAGAAAAATTACGCACACGCACAAAAAACCTACCTGATGTACTTAAATGTGGAATCTAAAAACAAAGATACAAATGAACTTATTTACAAAATAGAAATAGACCCATGGGCGTAGAAAACAAACATATGGTCACCAAAGTTAAAAGGGGCAAGGTGAGCAATAAATTAAGAGTTTGGGATTACCATATACACACTTCTGTCTAGAAAATAGATAACCAACAAGGACCTACTATATAGCACAGGGAACTGTATTCAATATTTTATAATAACATATAAGGGGAAAGAATCTGAATTAATACAACATTTTAAATCAACTATATTTCAACTAAAAAAAATTTCTGGACTTCCCTGGTGGTCCAATGGTTAAGAGTCCACAGGGCAATGCAGGGGGACACGGGTTCAAACCCTGATGTGGGAAGATTCCGTGTGCCTTGGGGCATCTAAGCCCATGCGGCACCGCTACTGACACCCGCATACTCTAGAGCCTACACTCGACAACAAGAGAAGCCACCCCAGGGAGGAGTCTGCACGCCACAGTGGAAGGTGGCCGCCACTCGCCGCAACTAGAGAAAGCCTGTGCGCGGCAGTGAAGACCCAGCACAGTCAAAATACACAAATAAGTTTTTAACTACCCGATACACTTTTTACCAATCATATTGGTGAAGATCAGAAGGCTTGCTAACACATTGTGTCAGTGAGATTGAGAGAAAATTAGTGTCTCATACATTGCTTCTGGTACAATCTCTGTGGGGGAGCAGACAATTTGGCAACATCTATCAAAATTACAAATGCATATGCCCTTTGGCATAGCAATTACACTTCTGGGAATGTTACAAAAAGATATATATGGACATGTGTGAATTGGAGAATGTACAAAATTATTCCCTATATCATTGCTTGAAAGAGTGAAAATGAATAAGTAAAAGGGGAAGGGGAACTAACAGTCCATCAACAGATGACTGCTTAAATAAATTACGGAATATGCATACAATAAGATATTAGGTGGACATTGATGACAACACGGTGACAAGCAATTCCACTCCTAAGTACACACCCAGGAGAATTGAAGACCTCTGTTCCCATAACAGCTTGTACACAAAATTTCATAGCATTCATACCATTCATCATAGCCAAAATGTAGAAACAACCCAAACATCCATCAACTGACAAATGGATAAACATAATATGGTAGAGCTTTAAGAATACTATTAGCAATAAAAATGAAGTACTGATATACGTGCTGTGGCATGGATAAACCCTGAAAACAGTATGCTGGGTGAAAGAATCCAGACCCAAAAGGCCACACATCATACGGTTCCTTTTACGATAACGGTCCAGAAGAGGCAAATTCATAGAGGCAGAAGGTCCATTAGTGGTTGCCAGGAGCTGGAAGGTAGAGGAAAAGCAGTGACTGCTTATGGGTGTGAGGTTTCTTTGGGGGGTGATGCGAATGTCCCAGAATTAGATAGTGGTGACAGTTGCCCAACTTTGTGAATATATTTAAAAATCACTGAATTTCATGGTCTGTGAAGTATATCCGCCCCCTGCCCCCACAAAAAAAGAAGGAATGAGGAAATTCTGTCTTGCTAGGGGGTGATCTCTGAGATACTGTGTAAAACAAAGCACGGAGCCCTGTGGATTTTATGGTACCATTATTATTACTATATTATTATTATTATTATATGGTACCATGTGTGAACTAAAGAGGGGGAAAGTATAATTTATAAAAATATGTGTGAATGCCCACACATAACCTTTGTATGCCAAGTCTGTCCCTGGAAGGACACAGGAGAGCCTGGTAACACTGCCTTGGTAGAAGGAGCTGGGAGGCTGGGCTGTGGTGGGAAGGAGGGTGATTTTTCACTGTAGCTACCCTTGAAATATGATAATTTATTACCTACTCAAATTTAAATTGAATTAATTTTTTTAAATGAAAGTGACCTCTCTGTCTGTCAGAAGTGGGACCAGAAGTAATTGTAATGACAATGGGGTTGCCATCAATGGCCTTAGGAAGACAAAGGCCTCGGGCAGAGGTACCTGTGTCCAGCTATTTGGCTGCCTGAGTGGTGACTTGCTCCAGGGAAACGTGAAGAGATGGGCAGAGACTCTGCAAGGCCCAACAGGGTTTATGAAGAAGGGAGCCAAGGACAGAGGGAGGGTTGAGGACCGGGAGGATCCTTGTGCTTTTTTCCTGGACACAGGAGCCAGCTGCTCGGAGCTGTAGGAATAGCAATGGCCTGGATAAGGAGGGAGTGCAGGGAAGCGCAAAGAGAGAAACTGGTTGGTTGCCATGGTGGAACCAGCTGAGTCTCTGTCAGTGGCAGTAAAATGCATGTGTCCTCCCCATGCTGAGCATAGGGTATGGGGATGGACCAGTCGTGGTCCCTGCCTTCCAGGAGGTGTAAGTAGAAACTATCCTGTTCTCACCTCCCTGTGACTGAAAGCTCAGATGTGGCCTGACACTGGTGGAGAAAGAGATGGCTCAAAAGAAGAAATCTCCAAGATCCCAGAAATTAATAGCTTTTAAATAAATAACCATTTATTGTTTTTTGTGAGTCTGGGCTCTTCTGATCTCACCTGGCTTACATATCTTTGACAGATCCTTTAAACACTGGCTGGTCTAAGAAGGTATCACCTGGGATGGCTTAACTCTGTTACACATAACCCATCATCTCCCAGGAGGCCATCTCTGGACTGCTCTCATGGGGGTGGCAGGGGTCCAAGAGAACACTTTATCAAACTACTGCTTACATCAGGTTGGTTACTGTCCCATTGTCCAAAGCTGGTCATATGGCCAAACCCAGAGTCACAGTAGGAGGGGCTGCAAATTTGCAGGACACCAGTGTGGATACAGGTAGATGACTAGTTAGAGGCATGACGGCAGTAGACCTCTCATAATGCAAAGCAAGGAAAAACGGTACCTCCACCCAGGTGAGAAACAGGGGGTCTGTGATAGCCTCCCAAAGTTATCTGTGTCTAGTTCTCTGTAGAGTGACGGGGAAGGGAAGGGAAGTCAGCTTCCACCTGGGCCTCTCCCCATGCTGAGTAACTGGTTTCATGAAAACTATCCTTTGCTGATTCCAAGGCCCCATGCTGGCTACTGGGCCTGACATTGCTTCCCATGCCCCAAGAAAGTAGGCAGAGAAGATACAGCGATTAAAAGCATAGAGAAACCTGAGATTGAATTCCAGGCTATTTTGCTCAGACTGTGAACTTGAACAAGGCACTTCACCTCTCTGAGGCTCAGTTTGCTCTTCCGTCGAACAGGGATGCTAAGAGAAGTCACCCCACGGGGCTTCTGGGAAAGCTAATGATGTCGTGCACACACAGCTCTTAACACAGTGCCAGCAGTTGGTCACTGCAGTTATCATTACCCCCATATTACAGATGAGAAAGCTGAGGCCTGAGAAGAGACAAGGAAAGGGAGGCTCTGCCACCCCTACTCTCTGACTCCCAGTAGTGAGTCTCTCCCTCTGCCCCAAGGTCGGCCCAACCTGCATGGGCAGAAAAGCAGCCTGCGGAAACCCAGACAGCAAACCCCTTTCCATTGTCCCTGTCCTGGTTTGGGGAATATCCATGGGAGGGTTTTGTGGAGGAGGCTGAGGAGAGAGGGAAGGTGTCCACAAAAGACTTCATTCTTTCCATTTGGTCCATGGCTTGGGAGAGGGCTCCTGGGTGGTTAAAAAGCTGCCTAGTGGCTTTAGGAAGAGGTTCAGGCAGAAGTCCTGACACCAGGGGCATGCACGGGGTCCCTTTAAAGGCAGCTGGGCTGGGGGCTCTGAGCCCTTCTTGAGTTGAGGTTGACCCCTCAAAGGGACACTCCCCAGCCCAACGGCAGCCAGTCTGTCAGGTGGATGCCCAACTTCCTGCTAAGTTTCACCTCCTCATCTGTGAAGTGATTGTCCAGGATGTCACAGGGATGGGGGTCCACACAGGCAGGACCCTGGTATGAAGATCCAAAAGGGCTTGGTTCAGGTTCTTCTCCACGCCCACAGCAGTGGCCATGGTGTCCAGGGGTTTACATCACTCATCTTGGGACAGCTTCGGCCACCCTGGAAAAGGGCACATAACCCTCGCTGGTTTTGCATCTTCAAGAGATGCTCAACACCCTTTCCTCCACCAACCCCCAGAACAAGCAGTCCATACCCTCCAGAGCCACATTGTCTGGGTTGAAACAGAAGCCCAGAGAGAGGTAGGTGTAGGAGGCCTGGAGGTATGGGTTGATGAGGTTGTGGAATAATTCTGACAAACTAGGGAGCTCGTGGTTGGTTGGCGATAAGAACGGTGAAAGGTGAAAGTCGCCCATTCGTGTCCAGCTCTTTGTGATCCAATGGGCTATAGAGTCCATGGAATTCTCCAGGCCAGAATACTGGAGTAGGTAGCCTTTCCCTTCTCCAGGGGATCTTCCCAACCCAGGGATCAAACCCAGGTCTCCCATACTGCAGGCGGATTCTTTACCAGCTGAGCCACCAGGGAAGCCCAGGAATACTGGAGTGGGTAGCCTATCCCTTCTCCCGTGGATCTTCCCAACCCAGGAATCGAACTTGGGTCTCCTGCATTGCAGGCAGATTCTTTACCAACTGAGCTATCAGGGAAGCCCTTGGCAATAAGAAGTAAACCCCAAAAATTGTGTGGACAAGTCCAGGAAGCAAGGTGGGGCCACGAAGGTGGTTGCAGAAGTTGCAGCCGGAGAGAAGGTCAGAGGGTGGTCAGAAGCTAGAAGATAAGGAGGCCTTGGATCTGTTCCTTCTGCGCAGTGTGGAAGCAAGGGGGAGTCACAGGACCCCCAGGGAGTACCTTCTTCTCATCAAGGTTAACTGATCCACTAGGATCCCAAAAGGAAAGAGACCTTACATTCCAGTTACCCAAATTAATGAACAGACTGTGTACAGAGGTGAGGGCAGGATGCAGAGAAATCAATACGGTGTGGGACAGGAACCTCAGGCTTGCAAGGATGGGAGCTGTTACTACCCCAGACCTGCAAGGGAGGAACATGGAAGATGCAGCTGTAGGGAGAAGGCTGCATGGCAGGATCTGTGGCCTCATAGAGGGTTGCAACCCACTCCCAACTGCATGGCAGGGAAGGAGGGAAGGAAAGGGTGGGAGTAGGGGAAGGAGGGAAGGAAAGAGTGGGAGTAGGGGATGGAAGCCATGACCCCATTCTCCCTGCTTCCAACACCTCCCATTGACCAACCAACCAGCCAGTGGAGAAAAGAGCCTGTTGAAGAATTGCACTGATCAGCCTCCTCCAGCACTGAGCAGGATGAGAGAGCAGAAAGTGGATCTGAAGAGGCATGTGGAAGACAGCCAGTGGTCCAGCATGTTCAAGTCCCTTTGTCTGTGAGCGCCAAGCAGTCAGGCTTCTTCCCAGAACAGAAGCGAAGGCAAGCCCAAAAGCTTATCATTGCTGGGGCTGATTCCAAAACACACCAGGCTGGGAACCAGACCTTCTGCAGCAGCCTGGGCAAGGTGACCCGCGGCACAGCCACCTCTCTCCTCCGGCACTAAGACCCAGTCTCCTGACTCATGGACTCTTTTCAAAGTCAGAAGGCAGAAAGCAAATGGCCCTCTCTGATCCTCCTGTCAATCCTGTATCTGGGCCCAGGACTTATTTCAAACCAACCAAGCGTCAGAAAGTCACACATCAGGCTTATCTCTCCTGCCACTCATCTCCGGAAAGCCCTTCTCCCTGTCCCTGTCATTCCCAGACAGACTCCCTCCCCCACCCCAGATCCTAATAAATGTCTGCACTTGGGGAGCAGTACCCAGCCTTGCAGAGGCCCCCGGCCGGCCCCAGCTGTGCTCGGTTTTGATTGCAGATGAATCCTTGTCTGGCTCTCCCGGCCAGGAAAAAATGAGCAGCCCAGTCCATGGATGCAAAGAGGGTCATCATCCCTCGCCCAGCCATCTCCCTCTGCCCCAGAGACTTGAAGCTGGTTTCCATCTCTCTCTGCTATCCACAACAGGGGCTGGATGTGGCATCTATGACTTCTTTCTGGAATCAGGCTGAGACAGGTCTGCTGGGACCCCAGACCCAAGGCATCCACCCCCCCCAATACATTGCTTGCCCTCTGACAGTGACAGGTGGCGTTGGTGCAGGAACTGCCAGCAGGCAGTGGTTTTTGAACCCGTTTCCTGATTGGAATCCTTGCTCTCCTGTAATTAACCCTGGAGCATTCATTCATGCACTCCCTCAATTGTTCACTCCGTGAACACTCATCATTCAGAGCACAGTTCTAGGAGCTGCTCTGGGCTTGGAGGGGAACAAGACAGATAAGGTTTCCTTTCCGCTTCTGTGGAATCCCCACTTTAATAGGGGAGGCAGGCAATAAACAAGGAGAAAATGAAGTGACAAGATGGAAAAGACAAGGGGTGGCGGGGGTCGGGGGGTGGGGAGGAAAAGAACAAAATAGGTGATGGGGAAGAATTCTCCGAGGAGGTGACGTTTGAAAAAGGATCGTGAGCAATGATCTGGGCTCTTAGAGCCCATTTCCCAAAAAAATTGGGGTAATTTTAATCATGGCTGTCTCTCCAGTTTGATAAAGAATTCAACAAGTTAATATACATCAAGCACTTGGCCCAGGGCCTGGAGTATAATAGTGCCCAATCAATTGTCGCTCTGTGTCTAGCTAAGGAAGCGGGGACTTGGGGAGGCACAGCAGACCAGACAGGACTCCTGGCCCGAAGGAAGGTTTGTTCGCCTGGTCGCATGCAGGAGGGCTTCCTGGAGGAGGCTGTCAGCAGTGGTCAGCTGTTTGCCTGAGGCCGGCCTAGACCTCTAAATCAAGAAAGCTCATGCCTTGGCTGAGAGGACCCCAGCATCTTGGACTCCTGAGCCAGGGGAGAGCCTGGACCTCCGTACTGACTGAATCACAGCCTCTACTCACCCCCTCCTGGGCCCCTAAGCTACCACCCTAGTTTCCCATTGAGGCTGGAATCTACCACCTGCCCCTACATTTCTGCTCTGAGTCACCCAGAGCCCTAGCATTGAATGAACCGGGAATATTGATGACCTACTTCAGGAAAGCCCACCCACCCAAAACTCACTGCCCTTGTGACCAGTGGTCCCCACTGTACTGCCCCCTCTCCAGGCTCAGCTCCTCCAGTTAGCCTAGCCCTGTTCTCCCCCAGGAAACAGAATCCCATTTCTCCTCCATCCTAAGGGTGGGAAAGCCTCACTGGGGCCAGAAGGAGGAGCAGACAGACCCGAGGGACAGAGGTCAGCCTGAGGCAGGCAGGACAGAACATTCAGCGCCAGAGCACCACGTGTTTCCTTTCCCCCCACCCCCAGGCCTCCACGCTGCCCTACAAATGCCACTAGTCCTGACTGATGGCAGGAAATTGGTCCCCGCTAAGCGCATCTCAGGAGCACTGATAAACCCTCATCGGAGAGAGGGAGAGAGACGGAGTGAGGGGAGAGCTGGGGGGGCTGATGGGAATGGTGGGGGAGGGGAGCACTGCTGTTCTGCTGAGACGAGGCCCCATCACTCTTAGCCCTGGGCCCCTCTTCTGCCTCTGGGGTTCCTGTCGGCAGGGGTACAGTAATGAGCAGACAGCAGGCTTCTATGTCTCTCTCCATGTGCGGCCTTCCTTTGCTCTTTCCACTAACTAGAGTCCATCTCGTTCCTCCATCAGGGTCCAGCTGGTGTCCTCCCCTCCCCCCAAGAAGCCTTCCAAGATCGTTCCAGTAAGATGCCAGCTCCACTGGTGGGCACTTCTGTATGCCAAGCCCAATGCTAAGCAAGTTATATGCAGTATCTCATCAATTTTCATAACTCCTTAAGAAGTAGGAACTGTTGCAGCCATTCGGCAGGTGAGGAAAGTGGGGCTCAGAGAGGTTAAGTGACTCATCAAGGGCACACAGCTGGTAAACTGCTGGTAAGACTGGAGTTTGAACCAAGGTCCCAGTGACTCAATGGCCTGCCTGCTTCACCACAGAGTTCTCCCACCTTTCTCTCCTCTCAGTGCCTGATGGAGACTCTGCTCCATTCCCAGACAGGCTACAGGTTGTCCTGTCTCTGTCTACCTCCCCCATAGACTGTGAGGTTTTCCAGGGCAGGGCCATGTCACATGATCCCCCTTGAGTGCTCATCACAGGCATCATACTCCTTTAAAGGACTCAATTCGACAAGACCCAGAGCAGAGACTGCCCACTGCCCCCTCCTCCTGCGTTTCTGCGCCCTCACCTCACCAAGCAGGAGCATCCCCACCCACTGATTCTGCCAGGCTCCATCTCAGGGCCTCTAAATGCTCCTCCTGGCATTACTGAGCCTCTCCTTACAGTGTTTCCAAAATCTCCATGAGCCTTTGCATTTTAAGCAGCTGTGATTGTATCAGATTCCACCCCGCCTCCCCTGGTCTTTCCAGCTATACCAAGTTTGATGAACTGATCTCGGTTAGATAAATCCCATCAGCTGTCGGCTTTGCTGAGACTCTGGGAATGGCATTTCTCCGGTTTGTTCAGTTTTAATGCAAAGGAGACACTCGTTCCCCCTGAAAACCTTCAAGGCCAGGTGAGACTAATAAAGAGTTTTATACAAAGGGCCCCACTCCGCCAATCTGGGCCTAACGGCTGGCTTCTAGCTCCCTGTGGTTTCTGGAAGGCAGGAAGCCGGCAGACAGCAGACCACGGAGGGCGCCAGCGCGACAGCCTTTCTCTTGGCTTCATGGTAACTGGCAGCATTTCCATGCATTTCCATGTGGGATTATGCCATAAATTTACTTGGCTCCAAATGGGGATGCTCACAGCAGGGAATGCAGGAGGAGGCTGGGAGGGGGACAGCGGTGAGAAGGGGTAGGAAGTGCCCCTAGACTCTAGGCCCATCGCCCCACAGCCAGTCTTCACTCTGAACCCCACAGGAAGCTCTGTTGAGGGCTGACTCTCCCTGCGGGGGAGGCCTGAGAATTTGTAGCCAGGAACAGCTCCCCAGAAGCAGAGGAATCCAGGGGGGACAAGCGAGAATGGAAACCCTGGGCATCAGGGGACAGTGCCAGCATAAGGGACACCCAGAAGCTATGTCACAGCCTCAGACTGAACACACAGGATGGTCCCCACAGTCGGGACACTGCTGTCCCCCTCCTGCTCAGCTGACTAGCTGACCGTTAATCTTTGCCTGTGAAACCTAGAGCTGGGGGCACTGGGGAAGCAAAAACAGGCAGGACAGATAGGGGCTGAAGGTTTACGTTTCCATAATACTTGGATGTGTTAGGGACTCATAAGGAGGGGAAGGATAACCTGCTTGGTGGGGTCCCTGGAGATGAGGTAGCTGTGTGGCCACAGACACCACAACACTCCACGAGCTTTCTCACATGCGCACATTGGCTGAAACCTCCATGCACAAGCACGCCCACCACTCACCATCACCCACAAGCTCACAAACGTGTTCTCACTCACAGCACATAGACACACGCCTATATACCCACAGCCACAAACTTCACAGGGACCTGCATTTGCTATGTGATGAGTTTGGAGTTTTTTTCTTTTTTTATGAATATCGTTTGCAAAACTAATTAAGAGGGATTGAAGCCCAGAGCAGAGCTAATGAGCTATTCAAATACCCTGGCATCAGCCCCACTGGTGAGGTTCTGGGATGTCTTGAGTTAGAATCAGATGGAAGAGATGCCCCCTCCAGGGTTCTCTTGTTCCAGCAGGGAGATTCAACTGTGGTCTCGCAGCCTCCTCCCCTCCAAGGGGCCTCCAGCTGGGATGGGGAGAGGATGGGAAGGGGCACCCTGCAGAAGGGACACTGCCTTGGAGCCGCGATTCCCAAAATTCAGCATCAGGATCATCTAGAGACGCAGGCCTTACTCCCTGAGATAGATTTGTCAGAGGAGTGGGTAATTACCTCGGTTCTATCTCATCACAACAAAAATTTGAAGCAATGGACATTAAAGCCCTCGGACAGACTGCATCTCAGCTCTCAGAGAGACCATGTTACAGCTGTCAGACAGATCCGTGTTACAGCTCAGTTTTATTTAGAAAATAAAGGAAAATACAACCTCGAGGCATGGAAGGGGTCCCCCTTCCTGCAACAAGGGCATGCTGACTCAAAAGACACGAAGAGAAGAGAGAGCGCGCACGCAAGAGCGCGAGCCCTGGACCTTTGGCTCATATAAATGTTCTTTCCTCCCCCTGGGCCTGCCCTATGGAAACTGGGCCAGCCAGGAGTGCTGTTTGTTCTACCTAAGGTCCTCACTCCGGTCCTTGGACCTTCCTTTGTTCTATTTTCATGGGCTTTTCCCTTCTTTGTCTTTTAGCCACCGCCATTCTGGACTCCTTTTTCCTGTTCTAACTACCTAACAGATTCAAAGGTCTGGGATGGAACCTGAGAATCTGCATTTCTAACAGGCTCTCAGGTACGGCTGCTAGACCTTGGGAGCAGGTCCACACCTGGAGAACTTCTGCTTTTGAGGCCTCTGCTCTAAGAGGTATCTGCCTGGACTCTTGCAGTCACAGGGTTTGAGCTCACAAGGGGCTGTCAGAGAGACAAAAAAAACTTCCAGATTCTGCTCTCAACCAAAGGTCCCATCACACCAAGGGATAAAATCCCACGCAGGATTCCAGCGAGAACCAGACTCCCACCCTCTCCGTGATCTCTTATCTCCATACAGCGGCCACAGCTCATCCACAGTCACTGGCCCACCTGTCCTTACCTGGCCCTGAAGCCCGACATTCCATTTCACAGGTGAGAAAACCAAAGCACAGAGAGTTGAAGTGATGCCCCCAACCCTAACCCAAGGAGAGCCAGGACCGTACCTCGGGCCTCCAGGCCCCTTTCCAAAAAGCATCCTGCGTTGTCCCACAGGAAGCAGACAAAGTAGTCCTACGGAGAGTTCAGAGATTAAGATAAAACATGACTCACACACAAAGTTGCACAAGCAGCATTAAGCCAGAGGAGTGGAGCTTCCAGTTCTTCCTACTTTGTCCCTCTAAGACACAGAACTGACAAAAGCCCAGAAGGTGGCCCGCTCCCCACAAGCCCCCACTGTGCCTTGGAGTAACATGAAGCCAGGAAAGGAGGACATGCCGAGTCAGCACAGAACCTGCCCAGCAAACCCAGGCAATATCCCTTCCAACTCCCTGCCTCCTCTCTCAGCCCAGCCTCCAGAATGAGCCTGGCTGGGACCCAGATTCTTCTGCTTGCAATTAACCATTATCAGCTGGTCGAGTCAACGATACAGTGAACTAGATTAGGCCAGGGCAAGAGACAGGAAGGAACTTTAGCCCCTTGAACATGAGGGAGCCCACATAGAATTTCCCTCTACGCTCCAAACATGGCAGACCCTTCTGGGCCTCAGACTTCTCAACACGGATGCCCCCAAAGAAGACTTTTTTGCTTATTTATTGAACATCCATTCTGCCAAGCAGCTCATAGGCCCGATCACCAGTCTTTACAATAAGCCTGGTGCAGCTTTCACCATGTTAACCCTAATTTATACATAAGGCGACAGACACAGAGAGGAAGTAGCTTGCCTATGCTCACACAGCTGGCAACTGAGTCACAATTTTGACTCATTTCATTCTGACTTCAAAGACTGTTGCTTTCCTCAGAATTCTCTTCCTCAAGAACTCCTATTTACCCATCAAAACCCAGTGTCACAGTGTTATTTCCTATGTGATGCCCTCCCTCGTTCTCTCTGTTCACATCCCCCAAGCAGGGTGAGCCATTCTTACTAGAATTCCGAATGAAGTTTTCACTTAGTGGCATTTGACTGGAGTGCCTAAGAGCTCCTGCATTTTGCTCTGCTAATTATCCCTTCTTCTTAAGCTACACATCCAAGGAATAACGGGGGGAGAAAAAAAGGCACTTGTTATTAGCTAGGTCAATGTCTGATATCCCCAAGGCATTACTGCTGTGCACAACCCTAAATCCAAGAGATAACTAAACCAGTGACCAACCCCAAAGCAGTAGAGACTCTAGAATTATTTGAAAAGAGAATGAGGCTTAATATCTGGCTCCAATCTTAGTTCCAGAATTTTCATGAGTTTGAAAACCCAATCAAAAGAGATGACTAGGGGACCTGTCTTAAAGGCATGTTGGAATCATAAGCCCATTTTTCATTTCAGCTTTTGTTTCACGTCATTTGGAAGGTGAGTACTAATGGAGACTGGGGGTAGGAGCTAAAGTCCCCCAAAGCCACCCCCTAACAATGACCCTGCTTGGCTTGGGTTTAGTTGCACCACAAGGACTGAGTGAGTGAGAACACAGCCCCCTTGGCTGCAGGTAAGCAGCCTCCTGAATCTGGCCTCCTTTGGGGGAAGTGATCCTGGTGGATCAGACTTCTCCCTCCCCGACAGGGCTCTGCTCCCACAGCATCTGTTCATTATGGCCTCGCTCTGCCCATTTGCCTTGTCCTGGCCCAGCTCTAACCCACCTGCAGGTCCTCAGGGTCTGGCCCAGGGGCTACTCCAGATGCAGAAGAGACAGGTGAAGAAAGGTTATGAAACACAGGAACAAAGGGTTCTGGGTAAGGGATCCTCCCAAGAAGTTAGAACCAGAATCTTCGAAAAAACATTTGGAGAGAAGGAGCAAGGAAAGGCTGGAGATCAAACAGTTGGAAAACAGAGAGCAAGACTGAAATGCCAGCAGGTGGGCAGGTGAGCTGGCAAGGAGGTCAACAGGGCCTTGAAAGTAATAATGAGAATGTGATATCCATCCTGGAGCAAAGGGGAGCGACATGATCCAAGCCATGCTTGGAGAGATCTCTGTGGGCCTCGATGGGAGTCAGACAGACGGGGGGGCAGCCGACACTGCAGGGAGCACTTCTGAGGCCTCCTGCGTGCCCTCAGTCAAGGCCAAGAGAATCACTTCCTGTGATGGTTCATTTTACATGTTAACTTGACGGTGCCACAGGCTGCCCAGCTAGTTGGTCAGACATTATTCTGGATGTTTCTGTGATGCTATTCTTGCCTGGAGAATCCCAGGGACGGGGGAGGATGTTGGGCTGCTGTCTATGGGGTCGCACAGAGTCGGACACAACTGAAGCGACTTAGCAGCAGCAGCAGCAATGTTTAAATCCATGGGCTTGAATAAAGCAGATTGCCCTCCATAATGGGGGTGGGCCTCATCCAAACAGCTGAAGACCTGAATAGAACAAAAAACCCTCCTCATAGAGCAAACAGGAATTCAGCAGACTGCCTTTGGACTAGAACTGCACCATCAGCTCTCCTGGGTCTATACCCACATTGTAGATTTAGGCTTGCCAGTCTCTATAATCATGTGGGCCAACTTTTATATTAAATGCCTTTATATGCGTGTGTATATGCACGCATGCACGCGCACACACACACACACACACACACACACACACACACACACATCCTATTGGTTCTGTTTCTCAGGAAAACCCTAACTAATATAGTTCCCATCACAGAAGCTCACCCAGATTGGCTGTCCAGCAATAGTGCACAATAGGAGTGCTAAGTTGCTTCAGACTCTTTGCAACCCCGTGGACTGTATTCCAGCAGGCTCCTCTGTCCATGGGATACTGAAGGCAAGAATACTGGAGTGGCACATTAGGGACAAGACACAAAAGCAAAGTCAAGTCTGGTCCATTCTACCTGCCTCAAGGCATTGGCCCAGCTTCTCACCCCAAGGTTCTGGTCTGCTGCTGCTAAAGGTAATAATAGCCACATAAAGTGTGTACTATATTCATAACGTATCACACATATTAACTCATGTAATCCCCTCAACAACCCTGAAGATAGATATTATTATGATATCCATTTTATAAGTGAGATAACCGGGTCACAGAGAGGCTCGGTAGCTAGCCCAAAGTCACAAAGCTTGTAAGTGAGACAGCTGGGACTCAAACCCAGACAGCTGGAACTCAAACTCTTAGCTGGCTCCAGAGTCTGGGATATTTTCTTTCATTGTAGGAAAACATACATAACCTACAATTTACCATTTTAACGATTTTAAAGTGAACAATTAATACTGGCATTAAGGGCATTCACGTTGTACAACCATCACCACCATCCATCTCCAGAGATCTTTCATCATCCCAAACTGGAACTCCACACCCCTAACCCTGTGTGTCCGCCTCCCCTCATCTCCTGGTAACCCCTATTCTACTTTCTGCCTCAGTGAACTCCGGGTTCCTCACATAAATGAAGTCATAGAGTTTTTGTCTTTTGGGGTCTGATTTCACTCAGCAGAATGTCCTCAGACTTCATTCATGTTGTTCTAAGTGTCAGAATTTCTTTCCTTTCTGAGACTGAATAACATTCCATCATACATGCGTATTACATTTTGTTTATCCATTCATCCATTGATGAATGAACATTCTCCCTTTGGGCTATTGTGAATAGTGCTTCTGTGAACACTGACGTACAAATATCTGTTCGAGCCCCTTCTTTCTTTCACATTTTTTGGGTATATACCCAGAAGCAAAGTCTGGAATCTTGAGTACCATGCAGAACTGTCCCTAAACAGCTTTAGACTTCTCTACAAAGGCAAAGTACACCACCTCCCTCCCCAGCTCTTCCCACCCTAGCTGCTTTCCCTCCCACTGTTGGTTTCCACTCTCCATATATCCCTGTCTCCAGCATAAGCCTTCCCTAACTCCAGGATTTTATCTATCCTTCCACCCCTGTGTCTCTCGGGCATCTCAAACTCAACACATCCAAATTAGAATTTTCAGTTCATCCTCCCCCAAGTGTCACCATCTAGTCACTGGCACCTACAACAAGCCTGAAACTGGAACCAAAATCCCGGGTGTCATCCCAGACACCTCCCTCTCCTGCCCTCACTTATCACGCACCATCCACTGCCAAGGCTTGTCAACCCTAACCTCCAAACACTCCTGGAATCTCTTCACTTCTCTCCAGCTTCAGTCTCAGCAGTCTCGCCTCCCAGGCCAATGCCATTATTTGCCTGGACCACTGCATCAAACCTCCCCTCCAATTTCTTTGCATCCACTCTGCAGACTAGCAATCAATTCTTGACACGGCAGGTGTGACCACAGGCAAACTTTCCCTGGTCTTCTGTTGCTTGTAGGATGAAGTCCAAAGCCTTTATCATGGCCCAGAAAGCCCCAAAGATCCACTACCTGCCACTTTTCCAGCCTCCTTTTATGCACCCCCAGCCCTGGAGGAACTTCTTGCAATTCCTCCAAGGAACTTGCTCTGTAATACACCAAAGTCTTTGTACCCACTCTTCCCTCTGCCTGTAACACTGTTCCTCCCCAACACATCTTTGCCTGGACCAGTTCATACCCACTCTTTAGGCTTCAGCCAAAATGTCACTTCCTCAAAAAATCCTCCCCCTAACCTTGAGTCCCAGGATGAATCAGGACCCCATGTTGGTCTCACACAGCCCTAGTTGTTTGCCTTCATAGCATCTATTTTTAAAATTATGATATAATTATTAGAATAACTATTTCTTCCCTCTCCATCTCTTCCACATGACTATGAGCTCCATGAGGGCAGGGTCTTTGCCTGTCTAGTTCCTCATTGTATCTGCAACACCATTGCTCGAAATGTTATGTTTCGGATGAGCGTTATTGAACATCAAAGTACCTGACATCAGAAATGACCTTCAGCTATTGGTAAACCCCACTGCTACCCATCCTGCCTCTACAGAAGTATGGCTATTCACCAAAACACACACCAGCAGTTCCACACAGGTGCCTGGTGACACACACATGCACTCTCATAGGCGCCTGTGACACACTGACACCCACAGCCATCACACACAGGCTTATGAAGCAGTACACGCACCCCCAGGCCACACACTCACAGACACGCACATAGATAGACATGTGACATCACCCCCGGTATCACACGTGCACACTGCCATACCTTGTCACACGGGTGGTCACGCACCCACAGCCTTGGTCACAGACTCATACGCAAACACTAGCACACACATGGCCTTGCACGTAGCACATAGTGTCACTCACAGTCTCACACCCACACAGCCCCACACTCCTACACTCTCAGCCAGCTGCCAGGTGACAACT
The DNA here is from genome assembly GCA_006410935.1 of Redunca redunca. Lineage (NCBI taxonomy): Eukaryota > Metazoa > Chordata > Mammalia > Artiodactyla > Bovidae > Redunca > Redunca redunca. Next base: position 159,725 of record SJYQ01001849.1, on the reverse strand, counting down.
GGGGTGGCTTCTAAGAGACCCAGGGCTGGGACAGCCCTTCTCAGCTCCTGGATGTGAATCTCTTCCCAAGGCCCCCCAGAAGACTTCTAACCCTTTCCAGCACATTCCACCCTCTCCCTCAGTCATCTGCCCACCAGCCCAGTCCATCTCGGGTCCCAGACTGCAGGTTCGAGGCTGGAGCAGATGTGAAAGGCAGGGCTGAGGGAAGAGGACCCACTCAGCAGAACTGATCGCTACTCCAGCACCACTGGGAATGATTTGCTCTCACAGTTTTTATATATTTCCATATGAAATTGCTTGCTCTGATTCTTGGGAAGAATTCAAATGAGAAAAGTCCCACAAACAATGAAGGCGGCTGGGTAATAAGGAGCCATTGTCATTTCTTGGGCTTTGAGCACTTCTCATCCCAGAAAACAGGAACTTAATTACATACAGGAGCTTGGTGTTGCTATAGGGGGTGATGGAAGAACTGGAATCAAAAAGGGATCTACATGGATGTGAGTGAGTGTGTGTGTGTGTATAAGCAAGTGCGTTTGTATTGTGTGTGTGTGCTGATGTGAATGTGTGTCTATTCCAGTTTCCTATATCTACCTAGCAAACTACCCTCAAAACCTAGTGACTTAAAGGGGAAGGGTGGAGGAGGGATGGACTAGGAGTTTGGGGTTAGCAGAGGCAAACTACTTCACACAGAATGAATAAACAACAAGGTCCTATGTATAGCACAGGGAACTCTATTCAATATCCTGGGCTAAATCATAATGAAAGGAATATAAAAAAAGAACATATATATGTGTATAACTGAGTCACTTTGCTTGACAACAGAAATTAACACAAAATTGTCAATCAACTATACTTTAATTAAAAATAAATTTTAAAAATCCGTGGCTTAAAATAACAATCACTTTATCATAGCTCACAATTTTGTGGATCAAAATTCAGGCTAGGCTTGGCTGGGTAATTCTCCTGGTCCCTGGAGTGGGAACAGAAATAGTGATTTTCAGCTGGAGAGCAAGGTGGTCTTGAGGGTCCAAGATGGCCTCACTCACGTCTGCGGTACCTCGGCAAGGGGAGGAAGGCTGGGCTCCACCAGAACTTTTGACTAGAGCTCTTCACCGGGCCTCTCCAGCAGGACAGTCAGGGTGTCAAACTTCATATGGTGGCTCAGAGCTCTGAGGGGGTCCCTGAGGTAGGGGGAGGCGGCAAGGCTTCTTATGGACTTGATTTGGAAGTCTCAGAGTCTCACATCCACCACATTCCTTTGGTCAAGTAAGTCTCCAGGCTCAGCCAGATCCTCAAGGAAGGGAACTGGCCTCCATATGTCTCAGTAGGAAAAAAAATAGGACTGTAGTCCATGGAATTCTCCAGGCCTTTCCCTTCTCCAGGGGATCTTCTCAACTCAGGGATCGAACCCACGTCTCCCACATTGCAGGCGGATTCTTTACCAGCTGATCCACCAGGGAAGCCCAAGAATACTGGGGTGGGTAGCCTATCCCTTCTCCAGCGGATCTTCCCAACCCAGGAATCGAACTGGGGTCTCCTGCCTTGCAGGCAGGCTCTTTACCAGCTGAGCCACCAGGGAAGCCCCAGGAAAAGTGGCAGTGCACCTCTAATGCACCGCTGTGCCTATCGCACTCCGAGAAGCCATCACAGAGCAGTGAGAAGACCCTGCATCTACAAGTGCATCGGTGGGACTTCCCTGGTGGTCCAGCAGCTAAGACACTATGTATCCACTGCAAGGGGCACAGGTTTGATCCCTGGTCGGGGAACTAAGGTCCCTCGTGCCACATAGTGTGGCCAAAAAATAGGAAACAAATGAACTAAAGAGTGCATTAGAGGTGGTAGGCTGCAGTCCACGGGTTCACAAAGAGCCGGACACGACTGAAATGACTCAACAAGAGGTGGGTTTGAATCCCAGTGCCTCTGCTCACAAGCTGCATGGCCTTGAGCAACCTAAATAATTCCTCACGGGCTCAGTCTCCTGATCTGTCAAAGGCTGTCATTGAGAGGACTCATATGCAAGATTCGGGCAACAGCATTTAGTGAGCACCTACTGTATGCTAGATGGCCAGAGTCTGCGCCTTTTCCCTTGCATTCCTCCCCGACTCTCCTGCCCCAGCACGTGCGCCTAAGGGGACTCTTGAGATGCGGGGCAGGGGTAGGAGAGACAGGCACTGCTCTAAGGTCCGACAGCCTCTGAGGTCACATTAGAAGCCGACCAGCAGCAGCCTGGCTCCTGCCAGCCTCCTGATGGTCCTGTCTGCTCCCGTGCCAAAGCCCAAGGTGAGCCCAGGAGCCTCGGCCATCTGGTCCAGCTGGGCCAGCGAAAGGCAGCTTTGCCAGCTCAGGGGCGGCCCTGGCTAACAATGGTGTTAATTTTTCATTTGTTTGTTTGATTTTCTGCAGTGAATGAGGAATGTTGCAGCAACATCTGGAGCCGCCCCCAGCGGAAGCCTGCAGAGCAGCGGTGGCAGCAGTGACAGCTCAGAACGCAGCCCTCTCACCGTGTGGACATCCATGCATCCATCAGCACACAGACCATGTGCACGTGGCCATGTCTACATGTCCACACGCACACAAGAACGTACATGTAGGTTTGTACACCCCACAAGCATGCCCTGTACGTGTGTGCTTGTGTGTGCATGTATGTTCAGATGTGTGCATTCATACCTATGGCCCATAAACATATGGCCATGCCTGCGTGCACAGGTGCACATGCGTACACGTATGTTCAGATGTGTGCAGTCACACCTATGACCCATACATATATGTCCATGCCTACATGCACAGATGCACATGCTCAGATGCACAGGCCTGGCCACAGACACGATCACAGCCACTTGACTGGGATCCTAGTTCTGGGCTGGAGCTTGGGAAGGCCACAGCCCCAGGGAGGCCCCAGGAATCCCCGCTCTCTGTGCCCCATTCAAGTCAGCGAAAGCCAAGCCTGTCCTCCAACCTGGAGCTGGAGCCCAGCTTCCCAGCCCCTCCCCTTGGCTACACAGATTCCCTGCCCCTGCCCTGCCCCCTCCCCAGGCCTGGCCCTGCCCCAGCCTGATCACAGCTCCCCTCCCCATCCTGGAGGCTGTTGTGAACAGCTTCCCCCTCTGCTCCCAGCAGCCTGCTCACCACGCCCGCTCCCAGTGCTTAGAGACTGGTGCTTGCGGACAGTCACCTCCCCTTCTTGAATGATGCTTTCTCTGGTTGTGACACTGGAGGGTTGACCAGTCAGTTTGTTGACTAGACTACCACAGCCCAGGGGCGCATCTGCCTGGAGCCGCAGGGCTGTGCCTACTCGCTTATGTGCCTGCGTGGATCTGNCCCAGGGAGGCCCCAGGAATCCCCGCTCTCTGTGCCCCATTCAAGTCAGCGAAAGCCAAGCCTGTCCTCCAACCTGGAGCTGGAGCCCAGCTTCCCAGCCCCTCCCGTTGGCGACACAGATTCCCTGCCCCTGCCCTGCCCCCTCCCCAGGCCTGGCCCTGCCCCAGCCTGATCACAGCTCCCCTCCCCATCCTGGAGGCTGTTGTGAACAGCTTCCCCCTCTGCTCCCAGCAGCCTGCTCACCACGCCCGCTCCCAGTGCTTAGAGACTGGTGCTTGCGGACAGTCACCTCCCCTTCTTGAATGATGCTTTCTCTGGTTGTGACACTGGAGGGTTGACCAGTCAGTTTGTTGACTAGACTACCACAGCCCAGGGGCGCATCTGCCTGGAGCCGCAGGGCTGTGCCTACTCGCTTATGTGCCTGCGTGGATCTGTTTACGTTCATGCGTTTGTGCCGCCATGCCACTCACTCACTTTGCATGCCAGTGAGTATCTACATGCCTGTCTGCACGTATCTGAGAATGTCTGTGTCTGTGACTCTATACATAACTCTGCATTTGTGTCTGAGTGTTTATATATCTGTGCTTGTGTGCTTCTGGGTCACTGTGTGACCGTTGCATGTCCTTATGTCATGAATGTTCTTATACATATGAATCTGCAGAGCTGTGTATGTTGATGTATAGGTGTGCATACTTATGTCTCTGTGCTTTTACACATACGTCAGTGTGCCTGTGACTGTGTGTCAGTATGTCGGGCTTCCCAGGTGTCACCAGTGCTAAAGAACCCGCCTGCCAACACAGGAGACGGAAGAGATGCAGGTTCAATCCCCAGGTCGGGACGATCCCCTGGAGAAGGAAATGGCAGCCCACTCCAGTATTCTTGCCTGGAGAATCCCATGGACAGAGGAGCTTGGCGGGCTATAGTCCATAGGGTTACAGAGAGTCAAACATGACTGAAGCAACTTAGCACGTGTGCAAGACAGAGCATGGCTGTGTGTAAGTCAGTGTGTGCCTGTGTCTGCACATATGTGTTGGAAGCTGGGGTGAAAGCAGGTAGTAGGTCAGTGTCAGAACGTGATCCTTGGTTTCTCTCAAGCTCCGGCTCCATCGGGACTCAGCCATCCAGCCAGGTGGGAAGCAGGCAGCCAGAGAGAACGGAGCTCCCCAGACCAGAAGTGGGCGTCTGCCCAATGGTGCAGTGTGGTCACAGAGGCCAGAAGGCACAGGGGCAAGTCTGTGTCCCTGAGGCCCCTTGCCCCTCACCTGGCAGCAGGCGGAAGATCTTCAGAACCAATGGACAATGGGGAAACCTCGAATTTTGTTCCCTATGTGCCCCTGCATCTTCTGTGGCTCTCCTTGCAGGCTCCTCCCCAGGACCCTCTCCCTGCACACAGGTGTGTGTCACTGATCAGCTTTATCCTTTCTCTCATTCATCCTTTCCCAGGCAGAGTATCCATATCTCTCTCTCTCACACACACACACACACACACACACACTCACAATGCACAGGCCTTGGTCTCCATCCTACTCACACTCCTTGTGAAACACTGTGGCACACATTTCCCTGGGTCTCCATAATTCTTTCTTTCTCCATCCCCTCATCCCCTTCTCCCAGTGTTGGCAAGAACAAGGTCTTTGTCCTAACTGCTGTAGTAAGGTTCTTGGATTGCTAATAATAGAACCCAATGAACAGCACGGGATTTTTAAAGTGGGATGTTATGAGGATACAGGGGTGTCTTGTGAAACTCAGTGGCAGAACCAGAGCCCAGCATCCAAAGGACTATAAATCTGATGGGAACTCAGAAACTTCTGTCTTCATCTTCCCTCCCCTCTTCCTTCTCTCAGCTTCTCCTTGCACTTGACTGACCAAGGATGGCTGCTACCCAACTCCTGAGCTCAAAGTACCTCGTTTCCAAAGACTAGCCAGGACTGACCAGCACCAATGGTTCCATGACTATGAGAAAGGAAATATGAGTGGCGAAGCTTGGGTCAGTTACCGACTTGTGGCCCAATCAGCAACGACTGGGAGCAGAGTCACATGGAAACATGGCTGCCAAGCCCCACCCCCTGGGTATGCCCAGCAGTTCTCAGACAGAAGATCTCAAGTAAGTTCAGTGCCCTGCAGGGTGCATGAGGTACCCAGGGTCAGCAGGTAAGGAGTCCTACTGGTACTGGATGTACAGGCCTGGGTCTCAAGAATGCAGATGGCAGTAGGTGATATGGATTGAATTGTATTCTTGTCCAACTCATGTACTAAATTCATCGGGTGAATGCTGACTCTCAATGTGGCTATAGGTAGAGATGGGAAGGAATTAAAGTTAAATGAAGTCTTTAGGGCGGGACCCCCACAGACCAGAAACTTGATCTGGGACTTCTAGCCTCCTTAACTGTGAGAAAATTAATTTCTGTGGTTTAAGCCACGCAGTCTGTGGTGTTTTGTTATGGCAGCCTGAGCTGACTAATATAGTGGGTTTATCCATTTCCGAGTCTTCAAAAGGTAGTGATGTGAAATCTACTAGACACCATGAGATTTCCTGGGGCCGAGGATAGGACCTGGAGGTAGCCCACACTACGATCTGCTCCCCAAGAGCACCCTATCTTTCTGATTGGACCCGCACTGCCCACAACGCGCCGAGCCCCAGCTTAGGGGCAGCACCCAGCAGCAGCCCCTCCTCTGTCACCCTTCTAGGTATACAGCTCCACCCTCCCACCACACCCACAGGCTGGCGAGTGACACGCTGCACGCCGAGTCACCTCTTCCTGGCTTCATTCTTACCTCTACCTATCCTGGTCCTGCCCTCCTGCACACCACCAACTAAGAAATCCCCCAGGTTGGAGTCACGGACACTGGTGCTCATATAAGCATCAGCACCTCCCCTCTCCCCAAGCAGGTGACCCTGTTAATAGAATCAGAGTTCCAAACCATGGTGAGAATGGGAAGAAAGGCTTCGCTCACTCATCGATCCAGTCATTGTGTGTCCTTTCTTTAGATAAAGCAAAGACACTGAGAGACTCCAGGTCCTGCTCATGGGCAAGAGCACAAACTCATCAGTCCGAGCTCCTCCATCATTTTTGCTCCGAGACACAACAAAGGCCTCTCAGCCTCAGAATAGCTAAACCAGCTGGCTGACAGTGTGCTTTCAATGCAGGCCTGAGAGCACTCATTTCAAAGCACGTGGTCTCCCCAGCCTCAGGTTAAGAACTGGGTTCACTCTCTGCTAGGAATCGTGCTGGCAGCTGACAATACTCATTCTTTTCTCTGACATTTAATGAGCACTTACTATGTGCCAAGTACTATGCTAAGCACTCTACAGGCATCATCTTGTTGAATTCTTAGCCTCTCTGTTCAGATAGGTCTTATGACCTATTTTTTTAGACAAGAAAATGAAGCCTCAAAGGTTAGATAACTTGCCCAAGGACCACTAGCTAATTAGTGGCAGAGGCAGGATTCCAACATAAAGTCTGTCCAACTTCAGAGCCAAAACTCTGAACTTCTGGTCCTGTTCTCACTCCCAGGACAGGCATGTGTGCTTGGGGCAGTGGTCAAGGGGCAACTGTGTGTGACTGAGCGGCCTGCCCTGTTGCCTGCCGCTGACAAGTACAGAGACTAAAAAGTCAAAAGCTGACCAACCCCTATGAGAACAAAACATTCCAAGCTTCTTCCAGTGTCTGTCCTCACATACCCAACAATTCTGCACTGCCTGGTTCCCTGCTTCACGTGCGTTTTCTCACTTAACATGTATGCCTCTGGAGGGCAGGACCTGGATCCGCCTCTCACCCACATTCCCCGGGGCTGCACAAAGTAGAAATTCCATACCAGCTTTCCATATGGTTGTCTTCTGGTTGGTTAAGTGGGTGGTGGATCTGGTTGTTTGAATTGTCGGTTGGTTGCTTGGATGGTGGGAGGATCAATCAGTCAAATGTTGATGAGACAGTTGGATGATGTCAACATGTGGGGTGAGTCTAGGGGCATTTCCTGAGTGGGCCATTTACCATCTGATCCCAACGGGAGTTTCCTTGGGGCTAGAAAAACTCTCCCCAGGAGGAAATACAGAATCTTCTAATGCTTCTCGCTTCCTTTTTTCCCTCCCTCTGTCCAATCCTGGGCTTGCAACAAGGATCGGAGTGGTCTTCCTTCCTCTCATCAGCTCCAAGTTGTCAACTGAAGAGGACCCAGTCCCTGGGAGGGGCACTGAGTAGCCCGGCATGGTCACCCCTGGAAGCACATGGGTAATTGGCCTTCCTTGGTTGAATGCGTGAGCCACGGGGTGGCTTCCTGAAGTCTGGGATGCTGCAGCATAGAGAACAGGGAGCCCAGCACTTGGGAGAAGCTCTGCTCCTCCTGCCCAGGAAAAAGGTCATGTGCTCCGATATGAGTAATTAATTTTCTCCGAGCCGTGTTGAAAAGGTTAACCTGATTTATGGCACGCAATTGAGTGTAGAATGGGTTGTGTATCTTGTAAAAGGCCCGTTCTGGTGTCTGAGTCTATAGATTCACCCGCAGCTGGGCATCAGCTGGGAGCTGGCCCTTCTTTTATGCCTTTATGCGGAATTCACAGGAAAATCCCAGAGAGAGCCCCACTTGGCCAGAAAGTCGCTTCCTGGACTCCAAACCCTAGGGAGGGGTCACTGGCCCACACAAAGGAGGGGTCTTCTGTGCTTGTCACAACCTACAACCAGCTTCAGCCTCAGCCTTAATCTTCATGCAACCCAGGGTTCAGAAAGAAAAGCCCGTCATTGGGCTTGAGTTCTGAGTTCAAAACTAGGTTCCTCCACTGGCCTGATTCTGAAATGGGGTAAAGACTCCATGCCCTCTGATGTTTCTTCATGCCATTTACTAGCTGTGTGAGCCTAGGCAAGTTACCTAACCTCTCTGTGCCTCAGTTTCCTAATCTGGTGGCTCAGAGGTTAAAGCGTCTGCCTACGATGCGGGAGACCTGGGTTCGATCCCTGGGTCGGGAAGATCCCCTGGAGAAGGAAATGGCAACCCACTCCAGTACTCTTGCCTGGAGAATCCCATGGACAGAAGAGCCTGGTGGGCTACAGTTCACGGGATCGCAAAGAGTCGGACACGACTGAACGAGTTCACTATCTATCTATCTATCTCATAAGGTTGTTATGAGGATTGCATGAGTTGATACTTATTTCATGAGTTGACGTTTACCAGGTCATAGTATATGGAGCACAGGATCTGTTAAATAAACAAAATGTGAAGATGAAAGAGGCTTAGATGTCTGGATGTTCTCAGGGAGGGGTCAGGCAAGCACCATCACCTGAGTCTTGGCTCCAGCTGAGAAGGGTGCCAGTGGTCCTAGGGCTTCAAGGACAGATGGGACTATGTTGAACAAAAAGGGAGCTGATGGAGATGGAACACAGTGCCCAAAAGAAGTTTTCTGCCTGGTGTCTTTCTCTTCTCACCCAACATGTAAGCTTTGCTCTTCAAAGCCAAAGATGCAGGTCAACCCAAAGATGCTAGTCTAGCACCACCTAGTGGAAAGACTGAAGTCAGCATAGGGGTGGTTTCTGGGCCCCTTCTTGGGGCAGAAAAGAAGTTGCTAGAAGGGGAAAAACACTCCACCAGAACCCTCCCTAAGAAACTGATCCAGCTGAGAGCTTTTCACTTTGTGCCCCTGTGGAATATGTTGTTGTTGTTGCTCTTGTTTAGCCACTAAGTTGTGTCTGACACTTTTACAATCCCAAAGACTGTAGCCCACCAGACTCTTCTGTCCATAGGATTTCCCAGGCAAGAATACTGGAGTGGGTTTCCCTTTCTTCTCCAGGGATCTTCCCAACCCAAGGATCGAACCTGCGTCTCCTGAGATTCCTGCATTGCAGGCAGACTCTTTACCCCTGAGCCACAAGGGAAGGCCCCTGTTGAATATAATGTATAGTATTTTACAGAAGACAGCTGGTCTGGTATGTAGGTCTGCATGGATACATCATGTGCATGCTTCAGTCTGTCTATGTAATTATTGATTAAGTGGGTTAATAAGTATGAAGAACTTAGACCACTGCCTGCACATAGAAAGCATTTAATACATGTTGATTATCATTATTATGCATGTACATGTGCAATACTGTCTGAATGTTCATGTAAACTTGGAAGCCTATTTGTTTACAGATGCAAGCATGTGTGTATACATTTAACTCAAACTGTGTATGTGCTGATGCGTGTGTATATGTTTATGGATATGAATATGCTGTATGTCTGTGAGCATGGTGTGGACGTGAATGGAGACGTGGGAAGGTTTGTGCGTCTGCAAGTTTGTCTGTGTACCTATGGGTATCTTTGAGTATATTTGTGTACCTTCACTGAATGGAGTGCCTGTGTACTAGTCTTCTATTGCTGCATAGAAGTACCACAAATTACTACAAACTTAACACAGCACCCAATTCTTATCTCCTGATTTTTGTGGGTCAGGAATTCAGGCACAGCCTAACTGGTCCTCCACATAAGGTCTCACAAAGCTGCAGATAAGGTGTTGTCTGGGGCTGTGCACTCATCTAAAGCTCAGGGTCCTCTTCCAAGCTCATGTGGATGTTGGCAGAATGTGTTTCCTTGTAGCTCATGGCAGCATGCATGATCGAAGCCAGCAGGAAAATCACTGACCTCTAGATCTTCTTTTAAGGGCTCACCTGATTAGGTCAGTCTCACCCAGGATAATATTCCTTTGATTAACTCACAATCAACTGATTAGGGAACTTAATTACATGGGGGTGGGGGGAAATCCCTTCACTTTTGTAATAAAACATAACCTAATCATGGGGTGATATCCAATCATATTCACAGGCTCCACCCATACTTAAGGGGAGGGGATTATACAGGGTGTGTGCACCAGAGGGTGGGGCTCTTAGGGGCCATCTTAGAATTCTTCCTACCATGAAGTATGAGTAAGTGTGTGTGTGTGTGTGTGTGTCTGTGTGTGTGTGTGTGTCTGTGTGTGTGTGTATGGGCTCTATTGTGTACAGGGGTCCAAATATGTATGCATCTATGAATGTGCTGCTTCTGTGTGTTGTATCTTCCCAGTGGAATTACATATTTCTATAAGACTGGGTTATGAGCAACCTAGATAGCATATTGAAAAGCAGAGACATTACTTTGCCGACTAAGGTCCATCTAGTCAAGGCTATGGTTTTTCCTGTGGTCATGTATGGATGTGAGAGTTGGACTGTGAAGAAGGCTGAGTGCCGAAGAATTGATGCTTTTGAACTGTGGTGTTGGAGAAGACTCTTGAGAGTCCCTTGGACTGCAAGGAGATCCAACTAGTCTATTCTGAAGGAGATCAACCCTGGGATTTCTTTGGAAGGAATGATGCTAAAGCTGAAACTCCAGTACTTTGGCCACCTCATGAGAAGAGTTGACTCGTTGGAAAAGACTCTGATGCTGGGAGGGATTGGGGGCAGGAGAAGAAAGGGACGACCGAGGATGAGATGGCTAGATGACATCACTTACTCTATGGACGTGAGTCTGAGTGAACTCCGGGAGTTGGTGATGGACAGGGAGGCCTGGCGTGCTGTGATTCATGGGGTCGCAGAGAGTCGGACACGACTGAGCGACTGAACTGAACTGAACTGATAAGACTGGGAGACTTCTCAACGCCAGAACTGCCTACTCCTTCAGTCCAAGGATTTCGTCAGTGTTAGGATTTTAGCTCTTCTACTTGATGAGGAACTTCCCGAAGTGGGGTCTGTGTTATCTGCCCCACTCTCCACACCACATACAGTGTCACTCTACCTTAGAGGTGCTGAATTATCATCATTGTATCACTGGCTCACTCGCAAGCATGCACACGTATGCACCTTCACACACACACACTCATGCCTGAATCACTCTTTGAGGCAGGGCCTAGGAATAGCTCTCACTCCCCCTCCTTGAGGGAAGCCACTTCCCTTCCTTTCTCCAGCCTGCCATGTGATTACAAAGTCACAGCTCTTTACAAAATAAGACTGGGACAAATCACCCCCCACCACTCCAACCTGAGATCCTGCTTGGAACCCAAATGGTCCCACAGTCAGATAATGGGCCTCATGTCCTTATACAATTACCTAGGGACCATCAGCCCCAGGGGGTGCTGTAGCCCCAGTGAGCTGTGGCTAGAAAGTTGCCTGTGGCCAAGTAAGTTTGTGAAACCCTGCTGGCTCCTACCCCCTCTTGGAATTTTCCACTAAAGATGAGCTCAGGAATGGCTCTGAAGGGCCTGCAAGAAAGAAATCTTTCTGCCTTGGTTTAACCAGCACTGCCTAAGCTTATTTATCCACACACCCATTTTTCTCTAAACACATTCAACAAAGCATACCTTGGATTACATGATTGTAAGCCATTCTTCAGCTTCCTAGGAGGCTCATGTGGGCCCTTGGGGTGATGGTAAGGATTAGAAGGGCGCTGCTGTGCAGGGATCCCACCCAGACATGGACTGGCCTTCTGGGAGGGAAAGCAGGGAACCTAGGGAGGTAATTTTGCTGCATGTGGAGGCCGGTGGTTAGTCCAGAGGCAATGGAGCCTTGGACATGGGAACTCCTGGATCCCACAGAGACACTGGTTTGAGAAGACAAGTGGATGTTGGACTTCCCTGGTGATCCAGCGGTTAAGAATCTGCCTGCCAGGGCAGGGGACACGGGTTTGATCCCTGGTCTGGGAAGTTTCATGTGCCGCAAGGCAGCTGAGCCCATGCACCACAACTGCTGACCCTGTGCCCTAAAACCATTGCTCCGCAACAAGAGAAGCCACTGCAATGAGAATCCCGTGACTGCAACGGAGAGTAGCTCCTACTCACCGCAACTAGAGAAAGCCCACGTGCGCAGCAGTGAAGACCCAGAGCAGCCTAAATAAATAGAGACAAGCAGATGCTCACAAGGGAGGCTTGTCCCTGTAAACCCAGAGTGCAATCTGGGGGACACAGTCTGCGACCATGGGACTGGGGAGCACCCCCAAAGATATAGCTTAGCTGTCGGGACAAAGTGTTAGACCTCCCGACTTTGAATCTCAGATCAGCTACCTATAAGCTGTGTGACCTCAGGCAAACCAGTTAAACTTGCTGAGGCTCAGCTCTTTCATCTTCAAGGCTATGACTCATGTGGAATAAGGATTGGAAAGGTAATGATAACTTATGTAGTGTTTTCTATATGCTAGGCACTGTCCTGAGCATTCAATCCATGCTAAGTCATTTAATCCTAGCAACAACCCCATAAGGTCAGTACTATAATTATCCCCATGCTACAGAAGAAGAATTTGGCTCAGAGAGGTGAGGTGACTTGCCCGAGGTCACAGAGCTAGGAAATTGCAGACTGGCATTCAAACTCAGGTGGTCTGGCTCTGGCAAGGCTGGAATGGCATACAGCATAGACCTGTTTAGTAAATAAGAGCCTACAGGTCTGCAGTGAGTGGAGGAGTTGGCTTTTCCAGATTCATTCCAACCAACAGTCTATGCCCAAATGAACAGCTAAGGTAAGATTACTTCTGCCAGGAAGGCACGGGGCAGGAGGACGTGGGACAGGAAGGTGAAGGGAGGGATGTGGTGGCTGCACTGTGCCATCAGAGACACTTAGGGTTAACTTGTGTGCAGAGAATAAATCTGGGAGTGGAGATGCGAGCCAGAACAGGGGGTGCGTGGGGTCGGGAACGCAGCAACACATCTGTGCATCTCCCTGTCATCTCGAATTTCATATTTACTTCTGTTGATGAGATTTCGTCATGCTCGATTACAATTCATAGACTCGTGTTTCCAGATTTTATGCATCAAAATGCTCTGATTTACAGAGTCACCCTAAGCCTGACACTGCCCGCCCCCCGCTCCCTCCCGCGCAGGTGCTGTTTCTGAGCGTGGGCACTGAGGCTTGTCCTGGGTCACAGAGAAGCCTTGTTTCTGGGTAACATGGCCTCTGGTGAGCCTCAGGAGGAAGGTGGTAGAATTGGAGAGAGCACCAAAGATCTGTGTCTGGGCCATGCCTGGGGAGAGAGGAGTAACAGAGCTCTAGGGGCAGCCACACGGCAGCCATGTACTGACTCTATATCTTGCCTTTTCTTCCTGCCCCTCCTTCAAACCCCTCCCATTTGGCTCTGAGACTCTCTCTTGCTGGTTTTGCTGAAGCAAGCACTGCTCCTAACCAATACAGTGTGGCAAAGGTGACAGGATGTCACTTCTGTGGTTATATTTCATAAGATGGTTCTATTGCTTAGAAGCAAGTCACAGGTCCCGCCCACACTCACAGGGAAGAGTTTATGCAAGGGCGTGAATTCCAAGAGGGTGAGATTTAGGGGGCCACCCACTGAGCGTCTGTCAGTCAACAAAGCAGCCTATAACACTGGTAACACCGTCCCCATTATACAGGAAAGGAGACTGAGTTTTATCAACATTAAGGACATTGTCCAAGGTCACCCAAGTAGAAAGAGACAGGCCTAGGACTTGAACCCTGGTCTGTTTGCTTCTACAGCCTGACCTCTTTACCACAGGACAATGTCATGAAAGGAAAACCAGGTGTAAGGGCAAGGTTACCTTCTTGGTAGATTGGGGCTTTCACATAGGGAAAGAAACTTGTGAAGAAACCCTCCTCTAGGACACTGGGTCCTGGGTCTATCTGGGGAGCAAAAGAGGCACTCAGGTCCTTGGTCATTAATCTGATGATGTGATGTGATGTGAAGTCGCTCAGTCATGTCCGACTGTTTGCGACCCCATGGACTGTAGCCTACCTCGCTCCTCCGTCCATGGGATTTTCCAGGCAAGAGTACTGGAGTGGGTTGCCATTTCCTTCTCCAGAGGATCTTCCCAACCCAGCGATCGAACCCAGGTCTCCTGCATTGTAGGCAGACGCTTTACCATCTGAGCCAATTTCTTTGGAGAAGCCAAGGCTGCAAAGGGCTAGAAAAGCCCAGAGCACCAGGGTTGGAGCTATAGAGGATGCCAAGTCCTCTACATGGCAAGTCCTTGAAACCAGAGACTTGTTTGGTGAAATGGGAATATTTCACCCCATTCTCAGGCTGGTATCTTGACCATGGCCTCAAGAATGGGCTCCTGTTAATGGTGCTGACTGGGAGCTGTTCTTGCCAGCTCTTCCTAGAAACAAGATTAAGGCCCTGCCCCTTGGTTCCCGTATCCCCATCTGCATTTTCAGTCCTATAGCAAATCCCCTTTTCTCTCCTGTACAGGTTTGAGCACAACCGGGAAGGAGGGTTGCCTTGGGGGAACTGAGGATAAGTCATCTCTTCTGGGCACCTGTTTTGCACTTTGACACACATTACCTTATTTAATCCTCTCAACATCCTTTCAAAGTAGGTATTATTGCCAGTCTACATAGAAGACAAACAAATCTCAGGATAAGTCACTTGCCTGGGGTCATGTAGCTGATGAGAATCAGGACTCATACACAGGTCTGTCTGGCTACCAAACCTGTCCTCCTTCCATGCTACCAGTCATCTCTTTGAGTTTCTTCTCATCTCTCTCTCTTGTCCTATTCATCCAGGTTCAGAGCTTCTATTCTCTCTGACTTATTTAGGGCAGGGTTCAATTGCTATTCTGATCTACAGAATCCCTGCCCCTTACCCAACCAATCCAGAGTTTGTACCCCAGCCATGGTCCCTGTCCTTTATCATTGGTCTCTGTCCCATGGTGCTAATCTGTAGGTCTCCAATTCCCAAAGCCCAGCTAGAATATCTTCTTGACCCTTGGATATGGTACCAAAATCTGGCTTCCATCATCCTACACAACTGGCCTTTGAAATTCCTACTTACCCGCCTATCATTGACCACTCTCCATGCTTGGGTTCCTGACAGCTGAGCAGTCTCTTTTGGGACCCAAGCCTACAGTATCACTTGGCTACTAAACTTGTGACCCTCTGCCTAACTTTGCAGAGGGTCACAAGTTTAGTAACTCTGCCCCAGGCCTTCCCTGGTGGCTCAGTGGTTAAAAACAAAAATCCGCTTGCAATGCAGGGGCCTCAGGAGACACAGGTTCGATCCCTAGATCGGGAAGATCCCCTGGAGGAGGAAATGGCAGCCCACTCCAGTGTTCTTTCCTGGGAAATCCCATGTACAGAGGAGCCTAGCGGGTTATAGACCATAGGGCCACACAGAGTTGGATACGACCGAAGCTACTGAGCATGCCTAACTTTAGCCAGTGGCACCATACCACATCTGCCCCCACTGTGGGCAGCTCATTTGGTTCAGATTGGCTCCCTCTTGACCATCACCCTCAGGCTGCATATCCTTCAACTCCCCTCCTTTATCCCCTCAACACCGTTCTTAGAGTACTGCCCACACCCAGACTTGTAATTAATTTCTCAAAAGTTACCACCATCCTTTGTTACACTATCCATCACCACTATCAATCATAATTACCATCTCACTTCTCACAGCACCACCATTGCTACCATCACCTTAACCGTCACCACCAATAAAATTGCCACTCTCATCACAATCCCCCACACACACCATCAATGCCATCACCTCTGATTCCACCACGACCATCACCACCTCCCTTTCCTCCTACCAGCATAACCCTAACACCACCCTTCACTCCCCTCTTCGTCACCACTCTTCGGACTATATGCATCACTACCACCAGCATCATCACCATTGTCACCCACTGAATCAGGGCCCAGATATCTTAGTTGGGGACTGAAGTAGTTCCTAACTGAACTGAAGTTAGAAAGGTGGAGATCCCAGTCTCCGACAAATCCTAATTGTCACTGAACCAAGATTAGTTTGCCCACTCCTGTGCTGCCCTCACCACCATCCTGACCCTTTCCCACAGTCCCTCAAAGCCCTTGCTATGTCCTCAGGCTTAAAAAATGCCTGTCCCTTCTGATGCCACAGCCAGCTCTGTCCCTGTGCATTTCTGTCTGGGAGGCAGTTGCTCAAGCACCAATCCCCTCCCTCCCAACTTCTCCCCTGTCTGAGTTGGAGGCTACTTCTAATCCAGGTCCCCTTGATCCCAGCTTTTGCTACCACTCCGTCTTTCCCGGAGCCCAGGGAAAGCTGGGCCTCTGCCACCCCCACCCTGGGCAGCGGAGAATCTGCCATTGATTACCAGCCCCATAATTACCCTGCAGGCACTGGCAGGGATTTCAAGCCTGATTGACTTCAAATGAGAAATCCATGGGGATTCGGGAAGGGCGGGGGACCTTGGCTCAGGAGACAGGCAGGGAGGAAGCCGCCCTCACCTGCAAGGGCCTTTGTGTCTAGAACCACAGCTTTGAATAGGGAGCTCTACCTGCCTAGTTGATACCTGGAGGCCTTACTTGGAGGCTGTGAGCTCCAGCCAAGCAGGCCCCTTGCCCACAGACGTATCAACCCTCAGAGAAGAGCTATCTTGAGGGAGCCTAGATAGGCTTGGGGAAGAGGAGGGATGCTGGAGACACATCTCCAGAGTAGACAAACTGAGAGCCTTTCCTTTCCCCTGGGGTGCACAGAGAAAAGCTGGAGGGTTAGGATGAAGGTTTGGAGGGGTAAGTAGCAGTTCAGTAAGCTTCCCAGGTGCCCCAAGTGGTAAAGAATCTGTCTGCCAATGCAGGAAACTCAAGAGATATGAGTTCGATCCCTAGGTCAGAAAGATCCCCTGGAGAAGAAAATGGCAACCCCACTCCAGTATTCCTGAGAAATCCCATGGACAGAGAGCCTGGCAGGCCACAGTCTTGCACAGGCCACATGGGTTGCAAGAGTCAGACACAGATGAGCACGCACACGCTAGATGCTAACGTCAGTTGGGCATTGAAATGCACTGTCCCCGGGCCCAGGAGAGTCCAGAGGGGGAGACCACTGGGAAATGCCTTCTGAAAGGAGAGGCATAAAGATCTCATCCGCTGACCCCACACATATTTCCAAGCCCGTGAGTTTACCCCAGGCACTGGCACACTCACACTTATGCTCGTGAGCACACTCACCCATCTCTGACACGCATGCACTAGCAAGCCCAGAGGCAAAAATAAACACAAAAGGAAGGCGGTCACCCTTGTGTCCAGTCACACACACACACACACGCGCACATCTTCCCGCACACTAACCCACACATACTAACACACTCCACACCATCACACTCTCACATCCTCACATTCTCACACACATATACGCTCACAAATCTTCAAGCACATTTTCACATACTCAGAAGCCAAATACCCAGAAAAAAGAGAGACACATCGCCTCCACACTCGTGTGCTCCTTGAGAAATTGCAGAAAGAGGTGAGGCACTTGTTCTTTCCCCTCTCTCCCCCCTCACAGAGGGGTTTTCATTTAAAAGTTGCCCGAGCCCAGGCTTTCAGATTACAGTCTAGACTATATAGGTTTCCTAAAGATAAGGCTGAGAAATTGATTTCAATTACCAAAGTGGAGAGGCAGCACTTCTCAGCCTTCTGAGCAGAGCATTAACCCTGGAGATCCAGGAGCTGCAGAAGAATCTGGCGCGCCAGGCACACGGGGAGCCCATGCATGTGCTCTTGGAGCCCACACATGCACACTCCCATGCAAAATCTCACTGGCGCCTGCTTGGGCAGAGTCCAGACCTTTGAGTTAGGAGCCTGGGTTCCAGCCTTCATCCTGCCAATATTTTGCAGTGTTTGAAGACCTGCCTTTCTCCTCTCTAGGCTTCTCTTCATAGACCCCATTTCTGCTCCCAAGGGCTCATGAAGCCTGTGCTCGCTCCTGCTGAGCTCCTATCTGTTGAGACTGGCTCCCCAGGAGATCTAAGCAGGTACTCAGACACCCTGGAAGGCAGTCTCTTATCCACTCTGCCTCCCAGCCAGTGTGGACATCCCCACACCAGGAGCTAGCGGGCCTTGCATTAGTTAGAGTAAGCATCGTCAGCTGCTACAACCAGCAGGCTCTGCGATCAGTGGTTTGCAGGACTTTTTCTTAGGCATACAAAGTCCTATGCGGATATATTAGTTTTCTATTAATGCCCTAGCAAACTGCTAGAAAATTAGCAGCCTATTAAAAACATCATTAATTATCTCATAACAGGTGAGGTGTCCAAGCTGGCATTTGGCTAGATCCTCTATTTAAGGTATCACAAGGCCAAAATCACAGTGTTGGCCAGCAAGGCTCTTATCAGAGGACTCTAAGGAGAGTTACTTCCCAGCTTATTGAGGTTGTTGGCAGTTTATAGGATTGAGATTCCCATTTCCTTGCTTAGCTGTTGGCCTGGAGTCATTTTCAGTGTTTAGAAGCTGCCCACATACCCTGGGTCATGATATCTTTCATCTTCAAAGCCAGCAATGGCACATCAAGTTCTTCTTACACGACAGATCTCTCTACCTTCCTCTTCTGCTGTTAAGAGCCTGCATGATGACATTCAGTTCAATTCAGTTTAGTCGCTCAGTCATGTCCGACTCTTTGTGACCCCATGAACTGCAGCACGCCAGGCCTCCCTGTCCATCACCAACTCCCGGAGTTCGCTCAAACTCAGGTCCATTGAGTTGGTGATGCCATCCAGCCGTCTCATCCTCTGGTGTCCCCTTCTCCTCCTGCCTTCAATCCCTCCCAGCATCAGAGTCTTTTCCAATGAGTCAGTTCTTCTCATGAGGTGGCCAAAGTATTGGAGTTTCAGCTTTAGCATCATTCCTTCCAAAGAACACCCAGGGCTGATCTCCTTCAGAAAGGACTAGTTGGATCTCCTTGCAGTCCAAGGGACTCTCAAGAGTCTTTTCCAACACCACAGTTTAAAAGCAACAATTCTTCAGTGCTCAGCCTTCTTCACAGTCCAACTCTCACATCCATACATGACCACTGGAAAAACCATAGCCTTCACTAGACGGACCTTTGTTGGCAAAGTAATGTCTCTGCTTTTCAATATGCTATCTAGGTTGCTCATAACTTTCCTTCCAAGGAGTAAGTGTCTTTTAATTTCATGGTTGCAATCATCATCTGCAGTGATTTTGGAGCCCCAAAAAATAAAGTCTGACACTGTTTCCACTGTTTCCCCGTCTATTTCC
>SJYQ01001849.1:95670-130360 GCA_006410935.1 Redunca redunca | reverse complement strand
TCTCCCTATCCCCTGGCAATAAGGAGTTCATGATCTGAGCCACAGTCAGCTCCCGGTCTTGTTTTTGCTGACTGCATAGAGCTTCTCCATCTTTGGCTGCAAAGAATATAATCAATCTGATTTCGGTGTTGACCATCTGGATATGTCCATGTGTAGAGTCTTCTCTTGTGTTGTTGGAAGAGGGCGTTTGCTATGACCAGTGTGTTTTCTGGACAAAACTCTATTAGTCTTTGCCCTGCTTCATTCCTCATTCCAAGGCCAAATTTGCCTGTTACTCCAGGTGTTTCTTGATTTCCTACTTTTGCATTCCAGTCCC
Organism: Redunca redunca; assembly: GCA_006410935.1. Classification (NCBI taxonomy): domain Eukaryota; kingdom Metazoa; phylum Chordata; class Mammalia; order Artiodactyla; family Bovidae; genus Redunca; species Redunca redunca. The sequence continues at coordinate 130,044 of SJYQ01001849.1, read as the reverse complement.
CTATAATGAAAAGGACATCTTTTTTTTGGGTGTTAGTTCTGAAAGGTCTTGTAGGTCTTCATAGAACCGTTCAACTTCAGCTTCTTCAGCATTACTGGTTGGGGCACAGACTTGGATAACTGTGATATTGAATGGTTTGCCTTGGAAATGAACAGAGATCATTCTGTCGTTTTTGAGATTGCATCCAAGTACTGCATTTCGGACTCTTTTGTTGACCATGATGGCTACTCCATTTCTTCTGAGGGATTCCTGCCCACAGTAGTAGACATAATGGTCATCTGAGTTAAATTCACCCATTCCAGTCCATTTTAGTTCGCTGATTCCTAGAATGTCAACGTTCACTCTTGCCATCTCTTGTTTGACCACTTCCAATTTGCCTTGATTCATGGACCTGACATTCCAGGTTCCTATGCAATATTGCTCTTTACAGCATTGGACCTTGCTTCTATCACCAGTCACATCCACAGCTGGGTATTGTTTTTGTTTTGGCTCCATCCCTTCATTCTTTCTGGAGTTATTTCTCCAGTAGCATATTGGGCACCTACCGACCTGGGGAGTTCCTCTTTTGGTATCCTATCATTTTGCCTTTTCCTACTGTTCATGGGGTTCTCAAGGCAAGAATACTGAAGTGGTTTGCCATTCCCTTCCCCAGTGGACCACATTCTGTCAGACCTCTCCACCATGACCCGCCCATCTTGGGTTGGCCCCACACAGCATGGCTTAGTTTCATTGAGTTAGACAAGGCTGTGGTCTGTGTGATTAAATTGACTAGTTTTCTGTGATTATGGTTTGTGCGTCTGCCCTCTGATGCCTCTCGCAACACCTACTGTCTTTTGGGTTTCTCTTACCTTGGACGTGGGGTATCTCTTCACGGCTGCTCCAGCAAACCGCAGCCGCTGCTCCTTACCTTGGATGAGGGGTATCTCCTCACTGCCGCCCCTCCTGACCTTGAACATGAAGTAGCTCCTCTTGGTCCTCCTGCACCCACGCAGCCCCCGCTCCTTGGACGCCTACCAATGCTACCATATGCTAAACCCTGAGCTCAGAGCATCAAAGACTTTATCTCAATAAAACCCCACAACAGCCCTGAAGCAAATGGGGACAGCGAAAGCTCCATTTTACAGCTGTGCAAACTGAGGCTCAGAGAAGGTTAGTAATTAGCTCAAAGTCACAAAACTTGAAGCCCATTCTAACCAAATCTCACTCCAGGTTCCACAGCCTATGCTCTTAACCATTCCCCATTGCCTCCCAAGTTTCAGAGTCCACAAATAATAATAATAATTTGTTGTTTCAGTTCAGTTGCTCAGTCTTGTCCGACTATTTGTGACACCGTGGACTGCAGCATGCCAGGCCTCCCTGTCCATCATCAACTCCCAGAGCTTGTTCAAACTCGTATCTATTGAGTCAGGGATGCCATCCAACCATCTCATCTTCTGTCATCCCCTTCTGCTCTTAAGCGTCTTCAGTTGTCTCATTTTATTCTACAATATATGGGGTAAGGACTACTGTCCCCACTTTGCAGATGATGAAACTGAAGCATGAAGAAATTAAGTCAGCTACACAAGGCCACACACCTACTTAAGAATGGAGCTAAGATTCAATATTCTATAGTTTCCCCAGATTGACTATTTCCCATCAGTCTGATGGCTGCTGAAAGGGGAAGAAGGGCTGAACTGGAGCCTTGGGCAGCTGGACCCAGCTAGCGCTGCCCACCCTCTTGCAGATCTTCTTAGTGATGGGCCGGAAGCAGAACTGTCCTCTGACAGGCGCAATGGGGAATTTTAAAAGTTTTCACAGAAGTACCAAGATACAACAGACACTGCTTGCCAAGTGAGGGGCCAGTCCATCCTGGGCAGGAGAGGGGATGGCGGGGGAGGGGTCCTAACTGCCATCTGGGAAATCTAACCAGCGAAAGACTACAGTGGAGGGCTTCCCTGGCGTCTAGTGGTTAAGAATCCACCTGCTAATGCAGGAGACACAGGTTGATCCCTGATCCAGGAAGACTCCACATGCCAAGGGGCCACTAAGCCCGTGTGCCCCGACTATCGAACCTGTGTTCTAGAGCTCGCGGGCCACAGCTACTAAAGACCATGTGCAGAGAGCCTGGGCTCCGTGACAGTGAGAAGCCCGCGCAACGCAATGAAGAGTAACCCCACTCACCTCAACTAGAGAAAGCCTAATTGAAAAGCAAAGACCCAGCACAGCCAAAAAATAAATCTTAAAAAATAGAGACTACTCCTCCTCCATCCTTTCCCCAACCCTGGGGGCAGGGCGGGGGTGGAGGGGTGTTGTCAGTTACAGCAGCCTACTACCTGTCAGTTGCCTGGGCTCGGGGAGGAGAAAGGTTGGACTTTGAATCAAAGTTGAAATGGATATTGGTATCTGGGACTATATATTCCAATTTTAGAACTGAAATCTGTTTTATGCCTGAAAGTGACTTTTTAAAGTGGACTTATTACTTAAAAGTGAGCCATAGGCCATGGGGATCGAATTTATAAGGACAATAGGAGACACAAAGTTGCACTCTGTTTACACCTCATAAATTGCCATTGGCCATTTTTCAATGTCTCCATCATACCTGCCAAATGCAGGCTTCTGTGGGATGAGGCAGCCAAAAGCACAGAGAGATTCTGAAGTCCAGCTCAGAGCAAAAATAAAAATAGGACTCATCCCTTAATGGAACCATGCAGATTAGTCACACTGTCTCGCCCAGAACAGGTGTGTCAAGAGAAATAACAAAGGAACTTTTGATTGGGTCAGTGTCAATAGCAACACTGTTCGGGGGCCCAGGGAGGCTGCACATCCATGGCCCTGGCCTGGTTCTTTCCTTGAGTCCTCTCAGACCTCTCGGGAGCGAACTTGGGAGGTGAGGGACTTCCCCGGCAGTCCAGTGGTTAATCGTCTGTGCTTCCACTGCAGGCGGTGCCAGTTCGAGCCCTGATCAAGGAACTAAGACCCCTCACAGCCAAAAAAAAAACCACTTAGGAGTTTATAACAGAGCCTCAACTGAACCCATTCTAAACACTGAAGGTAACTGCCTAGTAACTGCCTGAGAGCCCAAAGGTCAAGAAGGCTGGAGAGGGGCCCAGGGCCTCTCAGGGAAACCGTTTCTGGCTGCTTCAGGACAACAGCCACCCACCCCTGACTCCAGGTCGGGAGCTTTGTAGCTTCCCACAGCCCAACTTTAGATCCCATCTGGACCCCTGGACCCAGGAACACAGTGCTGCCAGGACCCCAGGAGTCCTATTCCTGTTGCAGCCGCCCTCACTGCTTCTACTCCCGGGGCCTCCCTGGCCCAGAGCAGGAGAACCTCACCTCAGACCAAGCATCTCCCCAAATGCCCAAGACTTGGTCTCTGCCTGGACCTCGGGGCAGGGAGGGGACCAGTCATCCAGGCAGAAGTGAACCAGGAAGGGTGAAAGTGACACATCTCCCAGATCCCATCTCCCTTGAGACTGAGAGAAGGAAGAAGTGAGCCTGGCATCTTCCCCAGAGGCCCATCGTTCACAAAGAACAGAGTGCATCCTCTGCGGGCATGAGCTCCAGCCAGCTCCCAGCCGCCCAGCTGAAGCCCAGGACTCAGCATCAGCACCAGCTCCAGACCAGGACTCAACATCAGCACCAGCTCCAGCCAAGAACTCAGTAGCAGCACCAGCTCCAGCCCAGCACTCAGCATCAGCACCAGCTCCAGCCCAGCACTCAGCATCAGCACCAGCTCCAGCTCAGCACTCAACATCAGCACCAGCTCCAGCCCAGCACTCAGCATCAGCACCAGCTCCAGCCCAGCACTCAGCATCAGCACCAGCTCCAGCCCAGCACTCAGCATCAGCACCAGGTCCAGCCCAGCACTCAACATCAGCACCAGCTCCAGCTCAGCACTCAACATCAGCACCAGCTCCAGCCCAGCATTCAGCATCAGCACCAGCTCCAGCCCAGCATTCAGCATCAGCACCAGCTTCAGCCTGGATCCACTGCCTGCTCTAGAACCATGCTCCGGACTTAAGCTGCCTGGATTTCTGACCTATCACTTAGCAGCCATGTGACCTCGTGCAAGGTACTTAAGCTCTCTGTGTCACTTTTCCTCCTGGGTCCAGTAGGCATGACCACAGATCTGGCAAGGCTGAGTGAGTGCGAACCGTGGGGAGGTAGCCCCCTTCACTCTGGGGAACTGATTACCCCCAGTCCTCGCACCAGATCCGGCCCTCACTGCTTTCCTGGCTTCCTGAGCTCCGAGGGCTGATTTAGTGCATTCACAGCCCGTCTCCCTCCAGGGTGGATCAGTTTGAATGCGATCTGTAATCTCCCAAAAGACCCCGGAGGGACCCATTGGCTCCTTCTAAGGAGCATTAACTCAAACTATAACCAGCTCTCCGCGCCTGCCTGGAGGCCAGGTCCTTGGGGAGCCCTCCTGACTGTCACGGAGGAGCAGGCGGCCTCATTTTCCAGCTCGGGAGTGGGAATCCCAGGGCTGCAGGCCCCCACCTGGCCCCATGTGTGCCCAGGAGCCCACCACCCCCCAGAGGCCTTCAGCTTCATCACCCACTGAGTCCACCTCGTAGCACTGGTTTCCAGGGTGAGGGGAGATGGCAGTGGGGCCAGCTGGGCAGGGACCAGAGGACAGCCCAAAGCTTCCTCTCTTCCAAGAGTTGGGAGCAGCCCTCAACCCCTCAGCAGACGATTCCCTAGCAGTTTGACTATAAACCCTAGCCCAGGAGGCCCCGCTTCTCCCGTCCTCCTGCTGGGTGAGACAAGGGGTCCCCTGGTAATGAACTCAGGGGGCCTCATGAGCAGGAAGCAGAGAGAGGCTTACTGAGGAGTGGGGTCTGAGAAACGCTGCTGGAGCCGGGAGAGCCCCTTCGTGAGGACCAGCAGAAGCTGGGCATGGGGGGAGGGGAGAGGTCTGACCACTAAGCCTGCCAGCGCTGACCTGAAAGTCCTCCCTCTCAGCTGAGGACATCTTGTCCACAGCAGCCCCTCCCTCATGTGTGAAATTGAACCTGGACTCTGAGAGACGGAAGGGATGATCCAAGTCAGAGGCCAAAGAGCAAGGCCTGGGGCCAGGAGAAGGAGAGAGAAGGAAAGTTTCTACCATGCCTCTCCTCAGACTGGGGCCCCTGAGGACAGAGCTGGGTCTCCCCCTTCAGACTGGGGCCCCTGAGAGCAGAGCTAGCCTCTTCTCAAGCAGAGCCTCTCACATCCTTTACTGGGCAGTCCTACCCCCTTCTCCATACCTAGACTGCTGTTCCAGACTTTCTGCACAATCCTCACCGACCCCAGCCTGGTCCCTCTCCCAACCCCCCACCCACGCCCCCTCTCAACTTGAACTGCCTTTCAAGTTCACTGGGAAGAAAGCGAGGCTGGCAGGCATGATCTGCCCCACCTCCCACCCCATCCCAGTCTGCTCTCTGAAGCAAAGGAGACTGGGCTGCTCTGACCCCGTGTTCAAACCAGTTCTTGCCCCACTGAGGTCCACCCTTTGAGAAGCCCCTTCCCCTCTCTCTCAACTCCCCTCTCCTCTGCTTCCTTCCCTCTGCACTTACCTGTGGGCAGGAAGTCTCCTGCACAAGAACACAGCAGACCTTCCTCCACCTCATTCCTCCTCTAACTGTCACCCCCTCCTCCCTTTTACAGACCTGCAACTCAAAAAAATTGTTGGCTGGATTCTAACGGAGGAGTTCAAAGAGGGGGACATGAGATAGCTGGTACCTACATCATTCGTTCAAAGCCACTTACTGAGAGCCTAGTGGGCTGGGCCTAGGATTTGGCCATGAGCAAGGCAGGTGTGGCCCCAGCCCTGGTGGACCATGCAGTGATAGACCAGTCACAGGGCTTAGGAATCCCCTCTCCTGGGCTCCTTCTTAAGACCAGCAGTCATGGGGGTAAAATAGTGGCCAGTTTCCCGGGGCCCTCACCATAGGCCAGTCCGGATTCCTACAGTCTCCGCTAACAACCCTCTGAGATAATACCTCATTCCTGGTGCACAACCGAGGCAGCTTCCCAAGGGCTCAGAGCACCAGGATGGGGGTGTGGGCCCATCTGTGAACTCCTGACTAAGCCTCTCAGGGCTTTTCCAGCCTTAGCATCACTGATTCCTCAAACCTCCCCATGCCGTTCACTATAATGTTGCCATAAAACAATGATAAAGTTGAGCTGAAGTTAAGAAACAAATTCCTATGTAAACTCCATGAAGGCAGATATCTCTAATTTAATTCACTCCTGTATCCCAGGCTCTAAAATCATAGCTAGTGGGAAACACTCCAAAAAAATGTCTTGTATGAATGAATGAGTGAATGAACAAAGAAACAAACGAATAATCACTTTTGGGGTCAGTAGTTGCCCCATTGCAATCACCCTGGTTGACAGATTATCTCCTATCAGCCCGAATCGCACAGCCGGAACACAGAGGCCCAGCCCATGGCCCCTGAGGGTCTAGAACATGAGGAAACCTATGCCAGCGGGGCCTCGCTGGGATCTGATGCGTGTAGCTGAGATGGAAGAAAATGCAGTTGAATCAATGCCTGAATGTCAGCCTAGCAGAGAAGCACTGAAAGCTGGGCCCCACCAGCAGGTCGACCTGACCCGACTCCCTGGCCAGGGCCTGCTGGCCGCACCCTCAGCTCCCCTGGAGACCCCTCGCTCTAGTCGACCCCCAGCTCTGTCCAGAGCCCCCGACCTCTTACTCTAGGCCTGAGCTGGGATCCTGCTGGGCCTGGAAGAGACTGAGAGCCAAGGAGGAGAGAGAATGAGGGAAAGTAAGTGATTCCCCGCCCTGCCCCTCCTGATATGCACAGACGCAGGTTGCCACTCAAAAAGCAATCTCTCCAAACGTTTAAAAACTGTCTGCAATTTATATCTTGTGCTTGACAGAGCATCTCCAAGTCATTTCCTGGCGCACAGAAGTGCAGATTCCTGAGCCCAGGGGGCTGCTCCGCCTCCAGTCTGGGTCAGTAAGTTGGGCACTCCCCTGTGCGGGAGGGGAGGAGACAAAGTGGGGAAATCCCCTTTGAGCTCCTTCTCACCTCAGAAGTGGCCAGAAGGACATCCCTGAGGCCAACAGCCACAACCAGGAGCCCCTGAAAGTTACTGAACCAGACCAAAAAGGGGCATGTTCGTTAACAGACATTTATGAGACATTTGTGAATAAGGCCCCTCCCCATGAGAAACAGGTAAATCGAATGCAGGGTGCCCTGTGCTCTCAGGCAGGGACCCAGAGACTCAGGGGAAGGGTGGCAGGCGTCTCTTGCCAAGTGGAAGCAGAGAGAGGAATTCCAAGTGAAGGGCACAGCTTGGGCAAAGGCTTCCCAGGTGGCTCAGTGGTAAAGTATCTGCCTGCCAATGCAGAAGATGCAGGAGACTCAGGTTTGACCCCTGGGTCAGGAAGATCCCCTGGAGAAGGAAATGGCAACCCACTCCAGTATTCTTGCCTGGGAAATCCCATGAACAGAGGAGCCTGGTGGGCTACAGTCCATGGGGTCGCAAAAAGTCGTACTGAGCACGCACACAGGTGGAAGTGTGGAGGAACCTGCAGTGTGTGTGTTGGGGTGGGGGTGGGGGTTGCAAAGCCAGAAGGGGCAGTCGGAGGGGGGCTGGCCAAGGGGATAGGCAGGGATAGGGGGGCGCCCTGGCTCCAGAGCTAGCTGTGCTCTTCAAAGTATTTCCACAAGGCCTTCAAACAGGAAGGAACATTGATGGGGATGCAAAGAGAAGCAGAGAGGCCAATGGGGAGAGGAGAGGGGCCACTCAGAAGAGGTGGTCACCGTGGAGACCAAGACTGATCTGCTCCTCTCCTCCCACCGGGGGCTGGAGCCTGCATTCCCCACCCTTCTGCTTCTACCCTCCCCAGCTTGCCACACCCCATCCACTCTTAACCTTGGTTCTGTTCCTATAACCCGCTGAGCTCTTTCCCTCCCCCAGAACATCTGTTCCTCACCGTTCTGCAGATCCTCCAGTGGCTGGCTCCATCGTGTCACCATTCAATGTTACCTCCTCTGACCTCAGTATCTAACCACACCTCCCTCTGCCTCATCAGCCTTTGCCACGGTCTTCAGAGCATTCACCCTCTGCAATGAAATTAGTATGGCTTTATGTCATTATTCTTTGTCATCTGCTTAGAATGTAAAACTCCTTAGGAACTGAGCTTTCGTTTCACTTGTTCCCAGAGAGAGCTCCAAACACCTAGAACAGGGCCTGGCACATAGTAGGCACTCAATAAATACTACCCAATGCATGAATAAGCCCTTCATCACAGCCTCCAAGACTCTGGCTCTGTTCTGAGCGGGGCTCCCACCTGCAAACTCCAGCCTGGCTGTTGTCTGTGTAGTTCTTTCTGCAATTAATCATGTTCTTTCACTGATACCCTTTGTGTTGTCATTGGAGGCTTCATCTCATTCATCTCTGTCTAGCCCCAGGACCTGGTGCATAGTAGGTGCTCAATCAGAAGTTCCCTGTCATGAAGCCCTCCCCCCGCCCGGGGTGAGTGATGGGCTGGCTCAGCAGCAAACACTTCTGAGGGCAGAAGCAGAGGGAGTGAGCAGGCACTCCCTTACCCCTCCCTGCAGGTCCCTTTTGGCAGACGGAACGAGCACAAAGAGAGGCAGGAGGGGAGGCTGCTGGGAGTGGCTCAGAGAGGGGGCAACTCCCATCTTGGGCAGGAAAGCCACTGGTACAGCTGGAAAGACATGGTCTTGGTCTTTAAAAGACCCGATTCCAGCTCAGGAAACAGCATCACCACTCAGGAGCTGGGTGACCTCCGGGAAGCCAGTTCACTTCTCTGAGCCCCCTATCTCTCATCAGAAAAAAACAGTGTTGTTGGGAAGATCAAATGGATGAATGGAGAATGCTTAAGCACAGACCTAGCACCTAGTGGGGGCTAGTGGGGGTGCAGTAAATACTAGCAATAAAAAGAATAGGAATTATTAGTACTATTACACATCTAATAGATATCTAGAACTCACTCAATGTTAATCACTTCGCTTTCAGTGTTGTATTTAATCTTCACAACAGTCCTCTATAGGCACTATAATTAATACCATTTTGCAGGTCAAGACGGGAGAATCCAGAGAGGTTAAGTAACTTGCTCAAGGACACAGAGCTGGCAAATGAAGAGCCAAGCTTCGAACCCAGGAAGTTTGGCTTTGGAGTCCACTCCCTTAAGTTTACTATTATTATTGCTAGAACAGTGCAAAATGAAAGCACAGCCTTAACTTCTCTAAGCCTCAGTTTGCCTGTCCATAAAGTAGCTGTCATAACATCGCCTGCCCACAGGGGTATTATGAGAATTCAGGAACCAGAAAGTGTCGAGGTGCAAACTCATATATTTAGGACAGATAAACAACAAGGCCCTACTATATAGCACAGGGAACTATATCCAATATCCTGTGATAAGCCATAACAGAAAGAATATTAAAAAGAATGTGTATGTATATATGTATATATACACATGTGGCTTAAAGCTCAACATTCAGAAAACGAAGATCATGGCATCTGGTCCCATCACTTCATGGGAAATAGATGGAGAAACAGTGGAAACAGTGTCAGACTTTATTTTGGGGGGCTCCAAAATCACTGCAGATGATGATTGCAGCCGTGAAATTAAAAGATGCTTACTCCTTGGAAGGAAAGTTATGACCAACCTAGACAGCATAATCAAAAGCAGAGACATTACTTTGCCAACAAAGGTCTGTCTAGTCAAGACTATGGTTTTTCCAGTGGTCATGTATGGATGTGAGCTGGACTGTGAAGAAGGCTGAGCTCCAAAGAATTGATGCTTTTGAACTGTGGTGTTGGAGAAGACCCTTGAGAGTCCCTTGGACTGCAAGGAGATCCAACCAGTCCATTCTAAAGGAGATCAGCCCTATTCTTTGGAAGGACTGATGCTAAAGCTGAAACTCCAATACTTTGGCCACCTCATGTGAAGAATTGACTCATTGGAAGACTCTGATGCTGGGAGGGATTGAGGGCAGGAGGAGAAGGGGACGACAGAGGATGAGATGGCTGGATGGCATCACCGACTCGATGGACGTGAGTTTGAGTGAATTCCGGGAATTGGTGATGGACAGGGAGGCCTGGCGTGCTGCGAATCATGGGGTTGCAAAGAGTCAGACACGACTGAGCGACTGAACTGAACTGAACTGATGTATAACTGAATCACTTTGCCATACAGCAGAAATTAACACAGCACTGTAAATCAACTATACTTTAATAAAATTAAAAAAAAAAAGCAGCATCGGGCACACAGTGGACTCTTAGGAAATGTCAGGGGTCTCTCCTTCCTCTGCCCAAAAGGCCAGCAGCCCATTCGGAGCACGCTGAGCAGAAAGCCGCATGGAGAACAGAGCCAGCTGATAAAACAAGTGTCGGCTGCTCATTTGGTAAATGGGATTTGGTTAGAAAGATGAACGCTGCCACTTCTGGCTAATGTGTCATGTAAATTCTAATGATAATACAGCTCCCGCGCCCGCGCCCGCCCCCTGCCCGCTGCCTCTGCCGCCGCTGCTCAATTATCTCCCGAGGCTCCTGGCAGAATCCATGCTTCACTGGGATCCTCGCCCCAGCCTGCCTTCCCCAGCCGCAAATAATGAAAACCCGCCTCGTCCGCGAGATTGCTCACTTACATTTTCTATTAATTTTTTCCTTTCAGAGGAAAAATGAGAAGAGCTGAAAAAGGAGGAGGCAAGGTGGCGGGGCAGGGGCGAACCGCAGCCTTTCCAAGCCCAGTCGGCTCTGTTCCAGGGACCAGGCACACGGATGGTCTGGGAGGGATGGTCAGGGTGGGAAAGGTGCTCACACCATGGCCTCAGTCATCAGATCCATGAGACAGCAGAAGCTCCCCAAGTGAGACCCAGAGCTCAGAACCAGGGCCCTTGGGTGGGAGGAAGTCTGAACTAGGAATCCGGAGCAGGGGTTCCAGTCTTCTATTCACTTGCTCTGTGACTTTGAGCAAGTCACTTAACCTCTCTGGAGACAGTTCCTTCATCTGTTAAAGGCAGGGTGAGCTGGTTGGCTGGACGGACTGGCTGTGATTCTCAGTCTCAGTGACAGATTTCAGCTCTTTGCAAGGAAGGCCTTCTCAACAAGCAGGAAGGAGCTCTGTAAGCAGTGGTGAGTTCCCCATCAGAGAAGGTATTCAAGCAGTAACAGAGATGTGCAGAGGCTCACCACACTCTCTGGCAATGTTCTGAGTCCACCTTCAGATATCTATGCAGAATCTGGTGGTTGAGGCAGGATGGAGAGTGAGGGAGGGCAAGGAGAGCTATTCCCATCCTAGAGAAAGAGAAAGAAGAGGGAGGAAAAGCTCCCACCCCAGGTACCACCCAAGTTTCCGAGTCCACAGTAGCAAGCTGTAGTCATTTTTGGAGCCAGTGTTTTCCATGTGCTATTATAGAAATAGTAGTGAAGTGAAGTCTCTCAGTTGTGTCTGACTCTTTGCGACCCCATGGACACCAGGCTCCTCCGTCCATGGGATTTTCTAGGCAAGAGTACTGGAGTGGGTTGCCATTTTCTTCTCCAGGGAACTTCCTGACCGAGGGATCGAACCCAGGTCTCCCACATTGTAGACAGATGCTTTACCGTAGAGACAGCCTTAAACCTGAGCAGTCTTTGCCCCCAGGGAGCTGTTTATAGTTCAGTGTAGAGGAAGTCTCTCAGAGCCTGACACCACCACCTGCTGCTGCGCTAGCTATTGTTATTCCATATTGTTACCTAATCTTTCCCAACAAGACTAATTATTGTTGGTGGTGGTTTAGTCACTAAGTCGTGTCCAACTCTTGTGAACCCCATGGACTGCAGGCTCCTCTGTCCATGAGACTTCCCAGGCAAGAATGCTGGAGCGGGTTGCCAGTTCCTTCTGCAAGGGATCTTCCTGATCCAGGAACTGAATCCGGGTCTCCTGCACTGCAGGCAGATTCTTTATCACAGGGAAGCCCCAGTGTGGAAGGGGGCACCTACAAAGAGGTCACTTCCCCGAGGAGGAGTGAAAAAGGCAGCAAAAGCGAGCCTCCAGGGAAGGCCTCCTGGAGCATTGAATCCAGGTACTTCTCCAATGGGCTAAGGCAGCCTAGAGGATAGGCAGCCTAGAGGATGAACAGCGTGTCAGAAAGCCTCTAATACACAGTGGGCACTCACTAAATGTTGTCACCCAGCACCTGCCTAACCCAGAAACCCAGGACATCTGGTTTCAAGAATCCATGAAGCAGATTCCACCCTTCATGACCAGAGAAGGGAACCTCCAGGCTGCCCCAGACCCCATCGGGCCTGGACCCTGTTGGCTCCACACACGCTTCTGACCCATGTCAGAGAGACCAGCACCACCTCACTGCCCTGTGGCGAGACCAGCACAACCTCCTTACCCCTCATATCTGCTTCAGACACTGCCTGCTGAGGCCACTCCTACAGGGCCCTGGTTGAGCAGCCTTCTCCAGACAACCAGCCCCTCCTAGAGTCAGCCGTGGCCTCCCCTTCAGCCACATCAGGGCATCCAGGCAGGGAGTCTGTACAACAACCTGGGGTCCCACCCAGGGCCAGGCACACAGCAGGGGCACAGTACATGCTTGAGGAGTGAGTGTAGGTGAGCAGGTGACAGAGATGTATCTATAAGCATAACCACGATCCCATTTTTGTAAAAAAGAATCATGAAACCTTATGGGTTTGTGGGTATGTCAATGGGGAAAGGTCTGGAGAAATACCCTCCAAAGTGCTGACTGTGATTTTCCCTTGACTGTAGACCTGCAAGAAGGAAGGATATGTGTGTACACACACACACACACACACATCTTTTTTTTTTTTTTGGTCACAAGGCTTGCAGGACCTTAGTTCCCCAACCAGGGACTGAACCAGGCCTGGAAGTCAAAGTGCAGAGTCCTAGCCACTATATAGCCAAGGAATTCCCAAAGGAAGGGTGTTTACTCTGTGCTCCATACTAGTAGGTTTCCACTTCCTCCTCCAGGGGATCTTCCTGACCCAGGGATCGAACCTGGGTTTCCTGCACTGCAGGCAGATTCTTTACCACTGAGCCACCAGGGAAGCCCCTACTCTATAACCTTCTCTGTTTCGTTTTTCTTTTATACTAAGGATGTATTGCTTTTTAACAACGACTTTAAAATGTAAGAAATGTTGAAGCTTGGGAGACTAATTAAAAATTAAATATATATCAGAGATCCTTGTTCTCCCTTCCCCCATCCAGTAACTGGCCTTGCCAGGAAGTCCTTCCAGATGTCAAACCTAAATCCCTAAAGATACGAAGCTCATTTCTTGGGTGGTCTCCAGGTAGGTGGGAGAGGAGCTGGCAGAATTCTCTGCCCACAGCCACAGCCTGACGTGTTGGCCATCCCACCCCCAGCCCGTGGAAGTGAAGAGGAAAGAGACAGTCTAGGCCTGGCCCCTCTCTGGGGAGAGCTCCCCCTCTCCAAAAAGAGATTTTTCCTGGCAGAAGCAGCAGCCCCTTCAGCTCCCAGGACGCGTGGGATGTCTCCAGGCCCAACATATGTGGGATCTTCTAAAACAGGGACAGGAAAGGAGGAAAAATAAAGTCTGTTCCCCCAGGTCTGTTGTCTCAACACGCAGAGGCCTCCAGGAACGCTTCCCACAAGAGGCAGGGTGGTGGTGGGGGAGGGAGATGCTGAGATGCAGAGTTCCAGCATACAGATGGGCAAACTGAGACCCACCGGAAGAGAAAGGGTGGACTTGGGATCACCATGCACAGTGGGTTATAGGCAAAGCAGGACTGGACTTTGAAACTCCTGGACTGAGACATAAGGAGACTGTGAACCCAACAGGGGATGGGAGTAGAGAAGGAAGTGCTGGGGAGACCAGGAGTTTCAGGGACAAAGCTGGGGAGGCAGGGACTGGGTTGAGGCAGGGAAGAAAAAGGGCAGCCCAAGGCCACCACTCATAGGGCACACCAGAGCTGCTGGGCCCAGGTCGCATGCAGTTGGCAGAGCAGACACGATAGGCACTGTTCACCAAATATTTCCTATTCTCCCCACCTCCCCATCCCCTTACCTCTCGCTTCCGGGCAGATGGAAGGATTGCACTTCCTGTAGTTGGAAGTGAGGCATACGACTAGTCCTGGCCACTTGGGTTAATGGTGTGGTCACTCCTGGGCCAGAGCATTTAAATGCAACACGCCCTCCGGAGCTCCCTTTCCCTCTGCCCAGCAACTGGCAAAATCCAAGATAGCGGCTGCTCCGTCAACCAGGCGACTAAGATGAACCGAGTGACTGTGATAAACGGGGGCTCTGTGTGTCCCTTGTGGACATGTAGCAGAAGTAAGATATAAGTCTTTGTTGTTTTCAGCCACTAAAACTTGGGGATTGTTTGTTACGGCCCCTGCTGACTGATACACAAAACATGAGCTTTGAACCCTGATGGCCCAGGTTCAAAAACCACCAACTTTGAGGACTAGCTGAATGGCCTTGGGCAAGTCCTTTCATCTCTGGTTCTCTGTCTCCTCTTTTATAGAAATTGAGGACCCAATATATGAAGGGAAAAAAAAACCACTCATTCAAAAAGATACATGCACCTCAGTATTCATAGCACCACTATTTACAATTTCCAAGGTATGGAAGCAAGCTAAGACTTCATCCATAGATGAAGGGATAAAGAAGATGTGCTGGATATCAGGCATAAAATATTGGAATATTACTCAGTCATAAAAAAGAATGAAATTTTGCCATTTGCAGCAACATGGATGGACTGGAGGGCATTGAGCTAAGTGAAGCAAGTCAGAAAGAGAGAGGCAAATATGGTATGACATCATTTATATGTGTAATCTAAAAAAATGCAACAAACCAGTGAACAAACTAAAAAGAAGCAGACTTCCAGATATACAGAACAGAGCAGAGGTCACCAATGGGGAGAGAGAGGTGGAAGGCAGTACAGGGGTGGGAGGAAAAGGGAGGTCATGATGGGAGCATATGAAATCATGTGTGTGAGACTTCTGACAACTGTAAAAATTCCAGGACTCTGTGCACTGGCCGTAGAAATCTCCCCACTTCTAGCCAAGATGGCACAGGGTCCTGAAGGCACCCAGGAGACAGCAAGTCTCCAGGGAGGCAGAGGGAAGGCTTTCCCCCGAAGTCCCTTGTCAGGGGCTCCTAACCTTGCTGCTCATCAGAATCACCTGGAGAACGTTAAAAATGCAGATTCCTCGACCTGCCTCCTAGAGACTCAGATGCCGGAGATCTGAGGGGGGAAACCCAGGTGGCACGAGTGGGAAAGAATCTGCCTTCCAATGCAAGAAACGCAAAAGATGTGGGTTTGATCCCTGGGTCCGAAGAACCCCTGGAGTAGGAAATGACAACCCACTCCAGTACTCTTGCCTGGAAAATTCCCTGGGCAGAGAAGCCTGATGCGCAACAGCCCATGGGGCTTCAAAGAGTCAGACATGACTGAGTGAGCATGCGGAGAGACCAGAGGACCCACAGTGGGTCTCCCCGAGTCTGGCAACCAGGAGGCGGGACAGAATAGGTTAAGCCCAGCCCTGGATCTCCACAGAGCCCGCCGCCCCTTTTCCTTTGGGGAGTTGCTACCCCCACCTCCCTCCAGGAGCTCCAGAAGGGCTGTCTCCTCAGGCAGTGCTGGCTACATCTTAGATAAAAGCGGAACAGGGCACTCAGTAATGCAGCTGGAACCCAGCTCACCTGTGCCGCCGCCCGCCTCCCCAGCCGGGTGCCAGCTAGATGAGTCTAGCCTGGAGGAGGTCTCCAGGCCCCTCCCCATCCTCCCTCCTCCTCCCTCCATCGTCCTCCCCAACCACCGACTGGGCCGAGGAGAGGAAAGCACCAAAGTATGAATTTCTGATTAAAAAACCACCTCTGCTTATTGCCTTGGCTGTTCTTGCAGGAGGGGGGGAAAAAAGGTTAATTTGTGTGTGTGTGCATGCGTGCGCTCAGCATACGTATGTGATGTGTGTGTATGTGAGTTACTGATTGGGCGTGGGGTGACTATGAATAAGTATGTATGGGCACCCTGTGCCCACTGGAGCCTGCGAGAGTAACAGTATGTGTACTCATACAATGTTCATGACTTAGGGGGAGAGTATGTATCTATGTATATTTATATGTGTGCAGGACTGTGTGGTATGCAGGGGTGGGTGTGTGTGTACATGGAGACACTTAGAAGGGTGGGGAACAGTCTTTAGCTATGTCAGTTAGTACACACAAGGAAAGCCTTCCGGTTAAACTAATACCAAGAGTTTGGGATATTGAGTTAACGTAAAAAATTGGTTCTGGAGAAATCGTTTTAAAAACACATACTTTCACAACCCCATCATTTTATTTCAACTTACAGCATATAAGTTTTTTGCCTTTTTAATTTCCTTTAGTGCAGACTAAAGACTTTGCTCTGCCTACGGGTCTGCTTTGGGGAGCTGAGCCATCTTCCTTGGGTAAACTAAACCACGACACATCAGCCTCAATTTCCAATTTCAATTTCTCTAAAGTGGAGCCTGAACTTAAAAGACACTTGTAAAGTGATGTGAGTGTCGAATCTTCTAGATTTTTACAGTTTTGTTTCCCACCTTATCTTACAGTTGCTTATCCACACTTAATTTGACAGTAGTTTTTTTTTTCTTTAGCAATTACCTTGATGGAATCTTTCTAAAGACTTCAATTTAGTTTTACAAAAACAACAACTTTTTTGTGTGTTCACAATATTTTGGTTCACTTGTTCCTTCATTAAATCACCAACTTCAATAACAAGTGTCATTGGCATAAGTGAACTGGGAAACAAATGCAAGTGACACATTAAATACATGTAGTTCTTTGGGTATCAGTTATATCTCAATAAAGCTGTTAAAAATTGACACTTGAACAAAAGGGAAAAAAGGCAAGTGACACTTTGTAAGCCTGTGACTCAGACTCTGGGAGCAGAAGCCCGTAGACCAGGACGTTGGAGGGAAGACTTGTGATGGGCAAGATCTGGGTTCGGTGGACATCAGGCTGTACCTTTTATGGAGAAAAAGTTGTGGGCTTCTGTAGACCAGGGGGTGGGGTGGGCATGGAGGCTCACTGGTAGGTGCCCAGGAGATGAGGGGGCTGGCTAGGGACAGACTGGTACCCACTACTAACCAGACCAAGGCTCATCCTGGCAAAGCGCTCTGGATTCTTCAAAGCCACCCACATCTGAAAACTTCTCTGTGGTCCAATGGCTAAGACTCTACATTCCAAACACAGAGTTCCCTGGTCAAGGAACTAGATCCCACATGCCCCAGCTAAAGATCCCGCACGCCACAATAAAGAACGAAGATCCTGCATGCTGCAGCTAAGACCTGGCACCGCCAAATAAATAAATAAATTTTTAAAAAGCCACCTCCATCCTTCTGGCCACTGGATAGTCCAATTTGAAGGAGGATGGGGTTCTTCCTCCATCTTACAAATGAGGAACCAGAGCCCAAAGAAGCATCCCCTAGGAATGAATGAAACTTGGACATGACCCCTACACCCCTCTGCTCCTCCCATTCAGACTCTTGATGCCTGGTAATAAGTGCACAATAAAATGCATTCTTCTGACTAGGGCTGCCAGATAAACAACAAATAATTTATTAATATACGTATATTCCAAATGTTGCATGGAATATACTTATACTTAAAATCTTAGTTGTTATTTTATATTCAAATTTAACTAGGCATCCTGTATTTTTATTGGCTGAATCTAGAAACCCTACAATGACACCCACACACTCACCCACTCCTAAGCATCCTATGAGGCATCAGAGAAGGAGTGGCAGCCCCCAACCCACCAGAGAAAGAGCTAACAACCAAAAACAAGGGCCTGGGAGGGCTTGTTACTGAACCCAGACAGCTCTGGGTCTGATTTCTTGCTCCTTGGTCAAGTCACTTACCCCATCCAAGTCTCCATGGGCTGGTGATGGTGGTTTAGTCGCTAAGTCGTGTCCAACTCTTCGCAACCCCATGGACTGTAGCCCTGCAGGCTCCTCTGTTCATGGGACTTTTCAGGCAAGAATACTGGAGTGGGTTGCCATCTCCTTCTCCATAGGCTGGTAATGAGCATTAAATAAAATGATACATATGAAGCACTGTGTCCGATGTAGATGGTCAATGGAAGGGGGTTATTTTAGTATTATTATTTACCAGGTGGTGAAACTAAGGCTGAGAGAAGGACTTGTTCCAAGTCACCAGGAATCAGTAGCAGCCGATCAGATGGATGCCCATACTCGGGCCCCCTGCATCCTGGGCCTGGGCACTGCCCAGCGGCTTTACTGCTTCACGGCCAAGACACTGGTACCTGGCGGGGGTGGGGGGGGCAGTCAGAGCTCAGTAACTGTTCTTGAATGTTCTCCATCTCAAAGCAGCTCCTCTAGCACCCCAGGGGGCACAGCAAGCAACTCAGAGCCCCACTGCACTCTCCCCAGAGCACCCACGGACCGAGGATGGCCCTTCATCCCCGCTCTCCCCCGTGATCTGGGGCTGCCTTCCAGCCCCCAACTCTGGGAAGCTCAGAGGTGTGCTAGGGAGACAGGAGTGGGGAGCTACCTCCAGGAGGCCGCTCCTCAGCCCCACCCTCACACCCACCTCCGAGGCTGGCACTTCTCCTGAGTCTCGCCTGGGGGTGGGACATCCCTGGGCCCTGCCTGAGGCTTCACAGAGGGGACCTGGCAAGAACTCTGCTCCCTCCAACTCCCTTCCTCCACCGCACCCCCCCACCCCCAGCTCCCCATCTGTAACCCTAATGAGCTGCTGACAACTCCCATCTGCTCCTCTCTGGCTTCCTGGGGAAAGAGAGACAGGAGGGGATGCCAAGAAAGGTGGAGCCAGTGAGGAAGGTGGGCTTTGATGCTCTGCCTTGGCCTATCTCCTGCTGGGGGCCACCGCTCTGCATATCCGGCCGCATGGGTAGACCCTGCCCTGCTGCCAGGGACCTCCTCTCACCCGCATCCCTGGAGGCCCCACTCCTGAGAGTGGAAAGGTCTCTGAGAAAAGAGGCTGCAGCCACCTCCTGCCCCGCTTGGACCCCCAGACTTAACCCCTGGAGATCTTTAGCTCCCAGAGGAGCTGTCTCAGGAAGAGAAGGAGCAAGCCTTCCTCCCTAATCCAGGAATTCCCAAAGGATCACCTCCCACACCACACTCAACCCCTATCACTCCGCTCTCAATGGGAAAGGGCGGGGTCTTGAGCTGGGAACAGAGGCTCGCAGCCTTAGTCCCCCTGATTTAGCCCAGCCCCCTCCTGTCGTCTCCTACTTGGCTCCTGCTCGCCAATGCTGCCATCTAGAGGCGATGTGGGGTTCTGCAGAAACTGGTGCCTGGTCCAGGAGCCCCAGGGGTCCTTCGCTCCCAAGCCCACCACCGAAGGACGGACCAAGTGTGGGAACGCTCATACACCTTACCCTGGAGGTGCTGGGAGAGGTCATCTCATCCATCCCTCTGCTTCCAACAGCCATATGGCCATGAGCTATTTTCTGGCTTCTTGTGTATTCAATAGCTCAGTCGTGTCTGACTCTGTGACCCCATAGACTACAGTGCCAAGCTCCTCTGTCCATAGAGTTTTCCAGGCAAGAATACTGGGGTGGGTTGCCATTTCCTTCCCCAGGGGCTCATCTCAACTCAGAGATCAAAACTTTGTCTCTTGCATCTCTTGCCTGACTTCTTGCTCACTGCATAACCCCCCATTCATGGAAACCCAGGGTCCACGAGAAGAGAAAAATATGTACCAGGCACTTCTTCAACAGAACCTCCTCTGAAATTCACATCAGCTTCCAGATGGATAAAGTGCTCCAGTTCAAGAATGAGGACACAGCACAGGCAGGTAGAGGGAGCCAGTCATTTAGAGCAACTGATGCTCACACTGTGAGCAGTTTTCTGGCTTTATTTTTTTCTGGTTCAGTACCTCAAAGATTCACCAACATGCTGGCCCTGTGCTGGAGGAGCACCTACTGCCTGCCCATCAGTGCCAGGTCCTGGGCAACCCAGAGACATAACAGACCCTGCCCTCACCCTGGGCAGGCTCATCATGGGGGTGGGGGTGTACAAGACCCCTGGTCTGGCCCGCTCACCCCGGAGCCACTTGCAGCATGAGCCACCATGGCCAGGGTGGACCCTTTGGCAGCTGGTGAGTCTTAGGAGTGCTCCAACCTGGGATCTGCTTCCAAGCTGCCACCATCCACAGTTCTCTCCTTCAGAGGACCCGGCCTCTCCCAGAGGCACCTGCGACCAATCCCCAGCCCTCAGCCAAGCAAGAGAACCCACGGGGCCTGACACATAGTAGGTGCTCAGTCTACATTTAAAGAATGAATGAGTGGGCTTCCCAGGTGGCTGCGTGGTAGAGAATCTGCCCGCCAATGCAGGAGACATGGGCTCAATCCCTGACCCAGAAAGACCGCTCATGACGCAGAGGAACTAAGCCCATGAGCCACAACTATTGAGCCTGTGCTCCAGAGCCTGAGAAACGCAACTACTGAGCCCACGTGCTGTAACTACTGAAGCCTGAGCGCCCTAGAGCCCATGATCCGAAACAAGAGAAGCCACTGCAAAGAAGCCTGCGTGCGTGCTGCACCTAGCGAGAAGCCCCTACTCGCCGCAACTCGAGAAAAGTCCATGTAGCAAGAAAGACTCAGCACTGGCAAAACCAATAAGTAAAACTGTTTTTAGAAAAAGGAGTGAGTGAATTAGACGCTGTTCACAAGGGAGCTCCCAGCAATATAAGGTCAGATCTATCCCCCCTCTCCATCCCAGGCTGCCCTCACACAAATGACCGGTGATTTCACATATGTATAAAGGGGAGGTGGACTAGCCAAGAGGCCCCTAAAGTAGGCAAGAGGAAGGCCTTGGTGGAAGAGAGGAGACCTAAGCCCACCTAGCCGTCTTGACTCTCTTGCCCTTTCCACTCAGGGTCAAAAGAGAGGCCAAGAGCCAGTGCCCCATGGAGACACACTTTTGTGTGTGTTCCCCACATACACAAAACATGCACGTGTGTGTATATAGATAGATATGAACGTGCACCACGCATGTGCATATAGTTCATGCACACACGCATGCGCAAGGGCCCTCGTACACACAGACCTGTGTCTGCACACTGCACTCTCCAGTGCACGCCCTCTGCTCGGCGCTGCAGAGCCTCCAGAGCAAACTTAGGGATGCACTGAAGTTATGAAATTGATTTCTCTGGGAACAGTTGGAATTAGTTTTAATTATCTTTATCTTTCTTCCAATTGTGCTCTCTGCCTTCTCCTCACTGTTTAATCCATTGCTATCGACTTCCCCGCGGGCGCTAGGGAGCAGAGATGCAGGGTGGGAGCATGTTCACTTTCAGAAAAGATAAACAACAGCAACAACATCTCCCATCCACCTCTTCTGCACCGAAGAAACCAGCCTCTCCCGGGCAGTGGGCTTTCTGCACAGCACACACCACAGCCAGACCTCATTCTCCAAGGAAGCCTCATCTGGAAGCCCTCCCTGCCTGGGATGAGGAGGAGCTGTTGTGTTCAGATCTCAACATCTCACAAGTTTGGTTCTTCAAAGTGGTCCCCTTGGGAGGCTGAGCTTCATTCAGGCATCTCAAACTCCCTATTCAAAAGCCCTTTCCATTTCATTCTCTATATCCCCTTCCCAACCCCAGCACCTGAAGCCTCCCTGACCACCACACTTACCCTGTTGAGGGTAGGGCCTGGGTCAAGTTCACCTCTGAGCTCAGGCACACAGTAGGGGATCAGTAAATATTAGTATTTGTTGAATGAATGAATGGAAAGCCTCTGTAGGTAGGAAACGTACCTTCAGAGTCTAGCAAAAGCACTCATCCATCCATTCAACCAGTGATGCTCCGGGCACTGGGCCAAGTGCTGAAGATACAGAAATGGATGTGACCTGGCCCCATCCTTGTGGACCACTCCACCTAGAGATATGACGATAGGCAGGAGTCCCCACACTGAGCTAGGGTGAAGGATGTACCTGGAAGAGGGAAATAAGAGGGTAAAAACTTTTATTCTAAACATCCCTGGTGAAGCCAAACCTCCTTTTTATGAGGATGAGTTGATTTCCTTCTGCTCTGCTTCTAGAACTGGGGGGACTGATAGTAGGGCGCCCTCTTCTCCAGCTGTGGCGCTTAGCCACTCAGTCGTGTCCAACTCTTTTTGACCCCGTGGACTGTAGACCGCCAGGCTCCTGTCCATGGGATTCTCCAAGCAAGAATACTGGAGTGGGTTGCATGCCCTCCTCCAGGGGATCTTCCCAACCCAGGTCCTCCCCCAAATGTGCCTAAGACTGGGCCAATCCCAGGGCAGGCTCCCAGAGACTCTGCTGTCCAGAGTGTATGTGTGTGCGTGTGCGTGTGTGTGCCTGTGTGTGTGTGTGTGTGTAGCAGGATACTGGCCCCTCCTCTTTGGGGCGCTCCCTTTGGAGCTGTGGAGGGGGGCGGGGGAGCCATCCCTCACCAGCGAGGTGCCAGTGCTAAGTACCCTGCGGCGCTAATATTTTATGATTAAAAACCATTAAGGTTTAGCCCGTGAAAATCCAAGGGACACAAAATCAATGACCCAATATTGCTTCCCCCGGTAAGTTGTGTAAATATTGTGTCTTTTATTGTTTGGCCGATGGCAAAAGCAGAGATACAGGTACAGATTACACCAACAAATCCCCTCCTGTCCCAGCCCTGATCTGGTACAATTAGCATCCTGGCCTGGAGAGGCCTGGAGAGCTGGTCACAGGGAGGTCCTGGGCTGGCCGACTGTGGGAGGTCAGCACATACCCTCTTCCCTCCTGCAGACTCACCCCGCCTCACCCTGCCTCACCCCGGCCCGCCCGTCTAGCTCCATTGGCCAGAAGTAGCGCCACGCCCCAGGCTCCTCCCCCTCCTTCACACAGTATTTTTCCCCCCACTAATCACACATACACACGGGCACAGACACACATACACACAGGCACACACATCGCATGGTGACATGCTCTCCTGACAGCCTGTCCATCACCATGCTCCGCCATCTGCTTGAATTTGCATATTTAATCAGGATCTGTCTTTTCTTCTCTGGGGTTCAGATTAAGGTGGGGAAGATGATTCCAGGGGTTGCTCCTGTCTCTAGGCAGAAGTGGATGCCGAAGGCTTGTCTTTCCTATCCAGAGCTGGGCTGACTGTAGAATGCCTCAGCCTCCTCCTGCCTCTCTGGGGATAGGGTAATGCCAGGCACTCCCCCTGACTCTGGGAAGGGTCAGAGATGATGCTGAGGTCCCTCCTGTCAGTAGGGTGATGGGGATGCCTGAATTCTCTCCATCTTCTCCCAGTCTTGGGTGCCTCCTCCTCCCTACCCTGTGCCTCTCAGGGAAGAGCAGGGTCTGAGCCCAGGATTAGACAGCCACAGGCCATGCCCCTGCTTACCACGTGGGTGAGGGAAGCTGGAACAGAGCAGGGGGAACTATCTAGCAACGTCAGAGAGACTGCCCTGGGGGGACCCAATATAGCCCTGCCACTCCCTGTGAAAGTGCCCGGAAAAGAGAACCACTGAACTGTACAAGGAGAGAAGAACCAGTGGATGGGGGAACAGGGAGAACCAGTTGGGCTGATGTGCTGGGGGAAAAGTGCTGAACAGATAAGAGGGGAACAGCTGGGGTGATCTGGGGAAGAGCCAGCTAGATGTTGAGGGGGGACAGTTGAGCAGATGGGACAAAACGCTTGGCCTGGTGTGAGGGCAGAACCACTTGTCCAATGCGTACGACAGCTGGGTGACGTGGGGAGCACCTGGACAGATATGGGGTAACGGGCAGTAGATGTGGGAGAGCAACTGGGTTCACACTGTGGAGCACCTGGGCTGATACGGGAAGGTCATCTGGACTAAAGGAAAGAGCAGTGGCTTAGAGTAGTGTCTGATACTGCGAGAGTAGTTGACTGATTGGAGGAAGAGCTGGGCTGATCTGAGGGAACAGCTGTGCTGTTCAAAGGGGACAGCTGGACTGATATGGGGGAAAAGCTAGGCTGAGGTCACGGGTCAGCTGGTCTGAGGTGGAGGAACAGCTGGACTGATGTTGGGGAAGCAGCTGGGCTGAGGTGAGCTGGAGGACACCTTGGCTGGTGGGGACAAAAGAGAGCCCCAGGGCAGTGTCAGTGAGTCCCCAGGTCCGGGGGAACCTGGATGGAAACCACTGTCTTCAGTGTTCTGACCCACATCCTACTTTGCAGAAGTGCCTTGGGAAGGCTTCACCATGGTGTCAGCCTGATGCCCCCAGGCCACAGACAGGGAGGGTCATAGCAGGGAACATCCTCTCCACCCATTGACCCCACCTCCCACCACTGCAAAGCCACAGCTCCAAGAAATGGGGTGAGGGGGGGCAAGGGCCTGCAATCCGCCTTCCACTACTCCCCCCCAGAGACTCACCAGGGAGCTGGGAAGGACTTTGATTCCAGGCTCACATGGTGTCCACATGGGCCAGGTCTTTGGAGAGAGTCCAACCCAGGCCCCCACTTTTCAAGTAAGAAAGATACATGACAGTTGGTCAGTGAGAGCCAGGTCTCCATGCTGGTCTCAGACCAGCTGCCTCCAGCAGCCTTCCATCCCAGTCCTGGTCAGCTCAGGCTGCCATAAAGAAATACCACAGACTGGCAGTGAGGGTGGGGCTTCAAAACAGAACTTTTATTTTCTCACAGGTCTGGATGCTGAGAGTCCAGAATCAAGTCCAGCATGGTTTGGCTCTGGTGAAAACCCTCTTCCTGGCTGAGGCTGCTGCTATTTGGCTATATGCTAACCTGACCTCTTCTGCATGCTAGGCAGAGGAGGGGGGACAAAGAGAGAACAAGTGCTCTGATGTCTTTTTTTATATAAGGGCACTAATCCCATCATGGGGCTCCACCCTCATGACCTCATCTAAACCTAATTACCTCCCAAAGGCCACACCTCCAAATACCACCACACCGGGAATTAAGGCTTCAGTGTATGAGTCTGGGGGTTGCCCTGGTGGCTCAGAGGGTAAAGAATCTGCTTGCAGTGCATAAGACCCAGGTTTGATCCCTGGGTTAAGAAGATCTCCTGGAAAAGGGCATGGCAACCCACTCCAATATTCTTGCCTGGAGAATCCCATGGACAGAGGAGCCTGGAGGGCTATAGTCCATGGGATCGAAAAGAGTCAGACACATCTGAGCAACTAATACTTTCACCAGGGTACTGGAGATTTTAAAAGTGTACCCCTGCAAAGTGCTGAGAACAGCAAGGGGCGTATGCTAACACTACAGAAATTAGCTTTACGTCTCTGGGTGTCGTCTCGCCAACTGGAGGAAAACTCCTTGAGCACTGAGCCTCATCTTCCATCCAGCCCCAGCCCCTGACAAGGACACAGCAGAGGCGTTTCACGCTGACCAGGGGCCTGAACCAAGGGAGCTGCTGGCGGGCTTATGAGTGTGTGTGTGCGCATGTGTGTGAGAGAGAGACTATTGTGTATATGTGTGTACATTTTACATGCACGTGCATCATTAACTTGTGTATCAGCAGTGGATGCAAACCCAGATGCCAGCAACACACTGTGCTTGTGTCTGTCGATATCAGGCTGTAAGTGCGGCACAGACGTGCCACTTGGACGTGGATGCTGGTGCATACTGGGTGTGTCTGTGGAACGTAGGTCAGTGAGGGTGTGTTCGTGTGCGCATTCGTGCTGGGCATGTGTCCGCACCATGAGCAGGAGCGTGTCGGCGTGTGATGTCAGCCCACGTGTCTAGCACTGAGTGTGCGCACCAGGGCTGTGTGTCTGTGTGTGTCGGCACTGAGCATACGCATGTCAGGATTGTGCATCACTGTGTCAGCATGTGGGGGATATGCGTGTCAGTAATGAGTGTGCATGTGTCAGCACTGAGTATTTGTGTAAACATGTGTCCCCAGTGTGTTCATGTGTGTGTCAGCCATGGGTGTCTGCAGGACAGTGTGCTTGTGTGGCTCTGTGTCAGCAGTGGGATGCGCGTGTGTCAGCGTGCTGTGTCAACCTTGTGTGCACATGTGGGTGTCTATATGTGTCAGCACTGTGCATGTGTGTGTCAGTGTTAGTGTGTATGCATGAGTGTGCCCGTAATTCATTATTGGATGTATGTGTACACGTGTTTCGGCTTTGGGTGTGCACATCTGTCAGTGTTGAACGTACATATGGCAGGGTTGTGTGTGCGTTCGTGTGTTGATGTTGCGAGTATATGTGTGTGAGTATTGCGTGTATGTGCGTGCGTCACCAGCTCTGGCCCCTCACTCCCCCTCGTCACCTTGGGAGAGGGGATAAGGAGGGGCTCCCCGGGACCCGCGTCTGAGCTGGCATCTGCAGTACATCCCGCCCAGCACCTGCCCCCATTCCAGCCTCTCCCTGACTGGCACCCGAGTTAATAAGCGTTGCTTTTCTCCTATTCTACTCAGGCCTGTGATGGAAAATCCTCGGGCTGGAAGTGAGCCCCGAATCGATAGTCCATTCCATTTAACAGGGTGGCTGTCACCATAACGAGATAAAAGTGGATTAGCTTCTGCGCCGCTGCAGCGTCCCCGGGAAGCGCATCTGTTCCCTGCACACAGCCGGCCAGGCTCGCAGCAGCAGTTTGGCCAACAGGACGTGGCCCTGGGGGCTCCGGCCAGGGCCTGGCATGGGTCAGTGGGAGTCAGATGGTCAAGGGGAGGGCCAGAGAAGGTTCAGAACAGGGTTCAGGACAAGGCCCAGAAAGGATCTTAGTGGGCTCAGGACAAAGCTGGGGATGGGGAGGCAGAATGTGAGAGGAGGACGTGCTGTAGACACACGTGAACAGGCTGAAGAGCCAGTGAAGCCTCCAAGAAACCTGGGCTCTCCCAGACCGCGCCTGTGGCTGAGCTACATCTCCCAGGAAAGGAAGGCCCTGAGGTCTCTTGGCCAGGACGCCCTGGAGCCACACAAGGTGCCTAAAGTCACTTCAAGGAGAGGCCCTAAGGACAGAAGGATAGAAGAGGCTCTTGTTGCAGCAAGATGGATGCAGGTTGGACACCAGAAAGAACTTCCTGATCATGAGGGTCAGCAGGTTCACGAGCAGATGACCAAATGTTGGCCTTTTCAGGACTTACTTTAACTTCTGCTAATTTTTAATATTACGTGTCAGGAGCCAACTAAAATGGAGATGGATTCGATTCAACCTTACTCAATTTCTTCTTTTTTCTTCTACAGTACACACTGCCAGTCTATTTTCCCATTGGTCTGCTTTTTAATGGTGGGATTCTGTATTTTTGTTTTTTCACCTCTCAGTTTCATTTTTGGTTTCTTTCCTTGTTTCCTGGAGAAGGTCCACCTCATCCTGAGATCACCACCTTAGTTTCTTCCAGTTCTTTTATGGTTTTATTTTTTCTATCAACATTTTTATCCATCAGGAATTTGCATGAGGTAGGTGTCTATTTCCCCCAAATGATTAATTATCCATCTCCATTTCATAACTAACCCATCCTTTCTACACTAATTAGAACTGCCACTTTTATCATTTATTAGAGCCCTATTTTGGACATCTCTGTTAATTTGTTAATTCTTGTGCTAAACAAAACTAGCTTTATTTGGGATAGTTTTGTGATATATTTTGATATCTGGGAACATGTTTCTTGCTAACATTCATGGCCCTATAGTGGTATTATTAATGGCTATGTAAATGGAAAACTTATCTAATGAAAGTACCAGAAAAGCATACTATTTGAAGCCTGTGGCGATTGCTTTTGAAATGTAAATAGGAGCCCCAAACGCTGTGTACATTCAGATTTTCTGGATCTAGGCCAGGGGCATGGGGAAGGGCTCCCTTTACTGATGGAACAGGAAGTGAAGAACTGAGGACACCTCCTGCCATCCAGGGAAGGGAGTGTAAGAACTGGGCCTGTATACCCCATGGCTCACTCTTGGGTGTGCAGGAGAGACAGACCAAGAGTCTGGTCTTGGTTTGGGTTCCCCTAGCACCCAACTCTGAGCAAGGTTTGAGTGCAAGCAGTTTCTTTGGAAGACTGTCCCCAGAAAGCAGGCTGCAGCCTCAGAGAAATGCCACAGGCTTTCAGAAGTAGGTCAGGTCTGCACCGCTTGGGAGGGCCTGTGGGATCTGGGTGGGCACCAAAACTGGGGGCATGCGAGGGGTGGGCAAGGAGACAGCAAAGAGGACAAAGCCTATCAAGCCAGGTACCACGATGGGGAAACAGAGTTTCATTCCACAGGGGACCTCAGGGCCTCGTGCAAACCAGGTCTCAGCCATCGGCTTTATATACCAACTCCCCTGGCAATTGGCCAGAGGGGCCCTGAGAAGCAGGGAGGTCACTTCTCTGGCAATCCCTGCCTGCCTGGGTGGAGGCAGCACACTGCAGCCCCCGGGAAAGGCTTTTGGAAGATGGGCACATCCTACATGGGAGGGCCCAAGGGGATCTGGGCAGGGCACCGGCCAGTGTATATACAAGTGTGGAGACCCAGATTAGGGCAAAGCAACAGCTTTGCCTCCTAGGGCAGGAGAGGGGAGAGTTGAGGATTTTAGGAAGCAGAGCTTGGGGACCAGAGACTGTGGAGGTGTGGGAGGGAGAGGAGATTAGGGCGACCCTCGGATTTCTGGCCTGGAAGACAAGAAGGGTGATGAAGAACAGCATCTACATGGGAAGAGCCAGGATGTGCCAAAGGGACTCTGGAGCATCTCCAAAGAGACTCTGGAGCATCAGAAAAGAGATGTCCAGCAGGGAGATGATATGTCGGTCTGAGGCCGAGCTGGGAGGTGAATGGAGCCTTGGGAGTCGTCACTAAAACCACTGAAGCCAGGCATGTGGATGAGGAAGGATCCAGGTTAGGACACAGGGCCTCAGGAACATCCCAGAGGCGGGTAGGAGCAATTGTGAGTGAAGCTCAACAGGAGCTGTTTCCTCCTGGCTCCCCCTGACTAGGGGCCCTTCCCGTCCTCCTGTGGGAGGAGGGGTGAGGCTGGGGGGAGAGAGGGAGGGAAGGGATGAGACAGGGGTGATGTGGATCCCAAAGGAGCCGACAGCTGTCAAATAATATAAAACCTCATATGTTAATAATTCTTACAATTTTGCCAAAGACTTAATGGCTGGCCTGTCAAGAGCAATGACAGAAGCTATTATAGAAACAAGACAGGAAGATTTTTGGAGGCAACATTGACAGCACAGCCTCGCCATCGGCTTCCAAGGACCAGGAGGAGGACAGCCTGGCCTCCCGCCATCCCCAGGAAGGCCACGTGCTCAGCTTGAGAGGAGCTGAGTCATTGCGGATTCAAGCCACTGACTATGGATTGATCACCTGTGAGGACATTTTAATTAACCGTCAGATCCCTGAGCAGCCCCATCGTTTCTGTCCCCATCCCCTCCGCGGTCTGCAGCCACCTCCAACCCCAACACATGAAAAAGAAGTAGCCAACAGCGCCGCACAGCCAGAGGCACCCGGAAGGTTTCGGCTGTGGTGGGGGGGCAGAGGGGAAGGTCCCGGGACTCCTGCAGGCTGGTCTGGGGGATCTGGGAGCTCCCAGCGGGGTCTTGCACTGCTCAAGTCCTATATGACCCAGTTCTATAGCTGATTCACTCAGTGAGCTTGGACCAATCAGTTGGCTTCAAAGTGCCTCCATTTCTTATGTTTAAAATGGGAACAGTAGCAGAAAAAGCAAATAAAACTGGTGCAAAAATGCTCTTAGAGCTTTGGTATTTCAGACTCACTTTCCACGACTCTCTGAAGCACCTCTGCTTGATCCTATTTAACTCTCCCATCAGCGCCAGGAGACAGCATCATAATCTCCATTTCTGCCGGTAGGGGATGGGAGCCAGGGAGCAGGGCTGACATGGGCCCGCAATATAAATACACAGAGCCAGTGCTGAGCCCCAGCCTTCTCTTCCACACCAAAATCTGCCTTAATATCGGGACTCTTATTAGACTAACAATGATTAGGGCAGCTACCACTGTCCCATGAGTGTGTCCCTTGTGCCAAGACTTGGGCTAAATCAGAGCTTCCCAAACCTGTTTACAAGGAACCCTTGGGCATCCTGTTGAAATGCAGATACAGGTTTGCAGGTCCGGGTGGGGCCTGAGACTCTGCATTTCAAACAAGCACCGCGGTCCAAAAATCATAACTCGAGTGCTGCACTGTGAATTCAAATCACATCAGTCATGTGCGACTTTTGGCAACCCTGTGGACTGCAGACACCAAGCTTCTCTGTCCATGGGATTCTCCAGGCAAGAATCCTGGAGTGGGTTGCCATGTCCTCCTCATAACTTGAGTATCAAGGTGCAAAAATGCTTTTTCTCGTGTATTGGCATAGCACCCCTAGGAAATGGGTGCTCTTATTATCATCTTTATTTTACAGAGGAAACTGAGTCTTGGGGAGATGGAATAAGTTGATCAGGTCACAGAGCTCAGCAGAACCAGGACTGAAACCCAGGTTTCCCGGCTTGAATCTGCCCACTCAGCCAGAAAGCTCTCCCATGTCCCCAGCAGTCTCCTGAAAAGTCGATGACCTGGAACCATACGAGCCACACCAGGGCCCAGGCTCTGTGGATGAGCAGGACAGCTCCCATGATGCAGGTGGTGTTAGAAAGGAGCCGAGATCTTTAGCTGGGGAGGATGTTGCAGTTTGGAAAGCAGGTGTTGCTGTATCCAACAAAAAAAAGAAAAGAAAAGATGCTGATTCTGGAAAATTCTCCTGCTTTGGTGCTCAGGATGGTTTACATTGAAAAGAGAACATTTTAACAGGTCTGGGAAGAGGCCCAGAAGCCAGGGTTAGAAGGAAGAGTCCCCACCCTGCAGAATAAGAGTCTGGGAAGACTTACCCTGGTCTTGGGTTTAGGGGATGACCTTGCACGCGCCAAAGAGAAAAGACACAAATGTAAGAATGCTCACCCCCTTTCTGCCTGCTCACCTGCCCAGAAGGGTCTTTGCCTAGCCAGTCCCTCAGTGTTCATGGTAGCAGTGACAGGGAGAGCTGAGAGGCCCCAGAACTTCCCAAAGGGGGCATGGGAAGACAAGAACAAGAGTCATGTGCTGAAATGTGGACAAAGCCAGGTGGGCGTCAGGAGGCAGAGGGGCAGACCAGGTGGGGAGCTGGAAAGCAGACAGCTTCATCAGGATTCAGTGCTGCCAGAGCTGATTTTTCCAGTAAAGCTGGAAATGAAGATCTTCTTGTGAAATCCCCACTTTTTAAAATGTTACCCACAATTGCAAAAAAATATTTGTGTAATATTATGCAGGCTTAATATTATCTTAATGAAAAAGATACACCCTTGGGTCACATTTTGCAACCTCAGGACCAGAGTCAGCACAGACTGGGTTTAGGGAAGGGTTTGGGAGAGTCCTGAGAGAGGGTCGAGCCACAGCAGCCACGCCTGTCAAACAGATATATCGTGATGATGAGAGAGAGCGTGCACAGAAACTAGGGCTTTAAGATGCAGGGCTGTTTGTCGTGAATAGAATCTTCCTTAGTCTTCTTCAAAAGACTTTAATGAACATCCAAGTGGTTTATCCATTTTTGGCTCCCAGACTGGAGCGGCTTTGACAACAGGCAGAGACTGTGCCATGCAGTTCCCAATACTAAGTGGTATTTCCCAGTACTAAGTGGTTTTATACAGGCTAAACCCATAGGAGGCAGAGGCCCAGGGGAACTCCCAGCCAGGGGCTGAGGGCAGGACCAGGAAGAGGCCCCCAAGTGGGCTGAGCAGACAGACATCCTGGGCTGAGCAGGTGAGACCGCATCCTGCCCATTAAACTTGGGGTGGAGGGTCTCCCAGGGTGCCAACAAGGACATCCTGTACGCTGAGCCACTAAAGACCCACAGGCACCAAGAGTAGAGAGGCCACTGGCACAGGATACAAGCAGCTGTATCCTGTCCCAAGGCATACTGCCCCAGGTGGTCCCAGGAGATTCCTGTTCACAGGTACAGGTCTAAGGCAAAGGGTCTGAACAGACAGAGGGGCAGGTACAGGTGGGAAACCAGACTTCTGTACAGACGTGGAGGAAGAGAGGGAGAAAGGCAAACTGACGTTCCTGAACACCAGGCACTGTTCCCCACAGCAGCCCTTTGAGGCCCTTCATCTTACTGGCCCCACTTCGCAGATGAGGAAACTAAGTCCTGAGAAGATAAACATGAATGGTCTAAGGGCACCCTGCTAAGACAGGGCCCAGCAGACTGTCACTCCAGGCCTGTCTGGTTGCAGAGCCCAGGCTCAGACCAAGTTTGGGGGCCCTTTCCTGGTGTCATAGACTAGATGGCTTAAACCAGCAATCATTTCTCACAGATCTGGAGGCTGGGAAGTCTGAGATCAAAGTGCCAACAGATCCAGTGACTGGTGAGGACCTGCTTCCTGGTTTGCAGATGGCAACCTGTATCCTCAAAGATGGAGAGCAGAGAGGGAGCAAGCTCTCGTGTACCTTTTCTTAGAAACACACTGATCCCATCATGAGGGCTCCATTCTCATGGCCTAATTACCTCCCAAAGGCCCCATCGCCAACCCCATCACCTGGGGGCTTAGGGCTTCCACATAGGAATTTGGGGGACATAAACATTCAGCCCAGAGCACCTGGAATGGGACAAAGGTGCCTCCCACTAGAGAGGCCCCCAGGATCCACTTTCCCACAAAGAACAAAACCATGGAGCCCCACACAGTGCCCAGAGCTCTCTGTCCAGTGGCCAGGAAACACAGAGACACTCTCCCTGGGTCCTCCTGGTCCCAACCTGCCTCTGCTCCCAGGCCACTGGGCTGTGAGCCCACACCGCCTGCAGCCACCCGCTCAGGAGCATTAATTGAAAATTAATCCGCTCAGTACGTGCCGATGTGCAAATCAAAGCTAAGTGTCTCAATTAGGAAGAGAAATGGAGTCAGGCGCTCTTCTCCAGCGCCAGCTTATTTATGGGGATAATATCATTTTTAATGAGGGGAGCTACTAAAAGGCACAACAAATGCAACATTTAATAGAAAAATATTACAGCATTCCATCAGCAGAACACTGCCGGGAGGGTAGATTCCGGAGATACACAAACCACCAGGAATCTACCTATGGTTGTGTGGGTGCCTTGTACAAGCATCTGTGTGTGCACACATGTCTGTGTCAGCATATATGTCCACAGCTGAACATGTGAGACTGTGTGTACATGTGAAGGAGCCCGGGGGAAGGATGGGGAGGATGAAGCATTTTTGCTACAGAAGGTGAATTTCCCAGCTGTTGCTCGAAGTCCCCCCATTAGGGTCCTGGGCCAGGCAAATAGGAATTTAGGGTATTTCCCAACACTAAGTGGAGTGGGGGTGTGGCACAGGATCTGTCTGGTCCCTGGAGAACTATAGGTCTCTGTCACCTACCTCCTTTGTTGTTGCTGTAGTTTCAGTCACTAAGTCATGTCTGACTCTGCAACCCCATGGACTGCAGCACGCCAGGCTTCCCTGTCCATCACCAACTCCCAGAGTTTGCTCAAACTCATGTCCATTGAGTCGATGATGCCATCAAACCATCTCATTCTCTGTCACACCCTTCGGTGGTTCATAAAACAGAAAATTAGACTCCTAGGTTCCAACCAACTCTTAGCTCTCCTTGCCAACGTGGACGATGGTAGTCCCAGCCAGCCACATCACCACCAACTGTAGGACAAGGCCCTCTGGGCACCAGCTCATGGCCCCACACTGGCACTTAAGTCCAGCTGCCCCCTTCAGCCTTGGTCTCAGGCTCAGGAGCCAAGGGCTCTGCTTGCTAGGCTCGAGTCCAAGTTCCCACCCCCAATGCCCCTGCCTCTACCCAAGTGCAGCACAGCCACGGACCCAGGCTTTGTAGCCCCAGCTCAGAATGGGCTCAACTTCCCCATCTGTGGAATAGGGAAGCAGTTGAGACAGGCAGCTTGGAACCCAGCCTGCCCTCCCAGCCCCCCATACAGATAGCCTGCACACATCCACCTCCTTGCCGCTGCACATGTGGGACCCCTCCTAAATGCAGTTACCAAATCCTGCTCTCACTTCCCTGCCCGGAGCCACACACTGCTGTCCCCACCACACCCAAGAGGCAGTATCTCTGACCACCCCACCCTCCTAAGTCTGCTCACCCATCTGATGGGAATGACAAGAGTGCCTACCTCACAGGGAGGCAGCTTGCAGCAGGGAGCGAAGGAGACACATGGTACACCCAGTGTAAGCCCATCAGCACACAGCCCAGAGGGGCTCGAATTTAGAGTGAGCTTTACCCCTGTGATCAGGATCACAACATCTACCTCTGCCCCCTTGTCGCCACCCCATTCAAACCCTGGGCCGCTCAAAGTGGGGATTTTTATCCCTAATTCTCAAAAGAGGAACCTGAAGTTCAGAGAGGTGGAGAGACTTGCCTGAGGCCAAACAGTAGGTGTGAAACATCAAAAGGTTTGCAGAGGTTCCAGAAGACACTGAAACCCAGGGGCCAAGACTGGGCTCTTCCATCTCCAAAGAGCCTACAGGCTGTAAGCGGGGGTGGGGGGAGAAGGGTGGCG
>SJYQ01001849.1:44801-95390 GCA_006410935.1 Redunca redunca | reverse complement strand
GAGGGGATGGTAACTCAGGTCTAACTTTGCTATGCCTCCCAACAGCTGTGTGACTTTGGATTCCTTACTTAACCTCTCTGTGTTTCTGCTTTTTCCATCAAAAAAAATGAGGTTATAATAGCTCTTACTTTGTGGGGTTTTGTCGGTGCTGAATGAATATGAATACCCATAAATGAGGTATTTAAAATGAGGCCTGCCATGTGATAAACGTTCAGTATGTACTGAGATGTTGTTACTAATAATAGGCTATCCTACTCCCAAATAATTCTCTCCCTGGTCAGGTAGCAAGACTCATCCATCAAGCAGTCTACCAAGATCCTCCAGGCAGGGCATTCCCCTCCCCCAAATGCCCAGCATGCGAACTGACGCTGGATTCCTTGACCTGGGCAGCGTGCCTTCCTAGACATTGCCATCACTCATTGAGCTGCATGCTTACGTTTCGTGCACCGTTCTGTATGTGTATTACACTTGAATTTTTCTAAGTACAATGACGATAATAAAAAAATGAAACCAAGCAGGGGGCAGGCGGGTTTGTGCCCAGTAGACGGGTTCTAACAGGGCAGTGGTCTTGGTGGTTATTCATTTAATGTCTGTCTCCACATCGCCTTCATCTCCACGTGAGGAGCATCTGTCTCCTTTCCCGTGGTACCCCAGCTCCAGAAAAATATCTGGACGTGAAAGATAATCAATTAGCATTGAAGAGAGCAAGGGGACTGAGGAGGTGCTCTGGCCTGAGTGGCCATCTGAGTCCGTGGGCCCTCAATCTCAGGATTGGAGACTCCCCACCCCAGATCAGGAGTCCAAACTGGGGGCTTCCCCCTCCCTCCCAGACCCCAGACACCTCCAGATTCACGACATCTGAAAGTTAACTTCCTGCAAAAGTCATTCTCCAAGATTAATATTTATTTCTTATGAAATTTAAATTTTTCAGTGTAATTAAATTTTTATTCCTCGTGAGTTATAGATAAAAATATTTATAACTTTCCCTTTCGCGCCACTGAGGATGAGGCTTAGATGAAACCAATTACCCAGGCCTCCTCCTGGTGACTGCTCAGGGGGTCAGGGGCAGGGAGGGGGGTCAGAAGGGCTGGTGGGGTGAGAGCCAGCATCTATCACCCCAGGTAACAGTGTCAGCCCTGCCTCCTGCATCTGAGCAGTTAGGGGTGATGGGTAAAATAGGACGTCTCAGACCCACCCCACCCCCAGTTTCCTGGCAGATAATTCTGTGGGCACTGAGAATTAGGGCCAGAGAGAGATACCAGAGGAGACTGGAAGAGGACCAAAAAATAAGGCCAGAGAATGAGCAGGAGAGAGGAAGAAGAAAGAGCAGAGAGAGAGGACCCACATCCTCCCACTCCAGCAAAGAACATGGCGGAACAGCCTATCAAAGGCAGCCCATGTTGCCAAGGAGATCGTGGCTCTGGGGCCTTTCATCATGTATGCCCAGAATCATCAAGAGTGTCCTTTAAGTGAGGAGAAGCCTGAAGGGCATATCTTTAGCAGAGAGGGGGAGGGGGGTACAGCCAGGGAGCCACAGGTTCTGAAGCCAAGAGCCACAGGTTCTGAAGCCAAGAGCGGTCCTACCAAGAGCAGCCAGCAAGTAAATCCTGCTTCTGAATGACCTGGGACGTGTTTCATAACCCCTTTGAGTGTCAGTTTCCTTGTCTGTAGGATGGAAGCCCAAAGATGGCATCAGTTGATGTGTGAAGAGCCTAGCACACAGCTCGGGCTCTGTTACTGGCAGAGGATCCTGGACTATCTACTGATGGGGAGCTCACTACTTTACAACAAGAGTCAGCTTGGTTGGAAAAACCCATCTTCTCACTAAACCTGAGACGTACACTCTTAAAAGTGGGGCTCTCTGGACCCCCTCTGATTTCACATAATTCCCTTAGGTACCAGGAGGCCAAAATCTAGCCTCCAAACCTCCCCTACCCCACCACACAGGCTATCAACCCAGCGTCAGATCTGCCCACAAACGTGATGTCTTGCCAGGAGACCCCTTGGGTCCCACATGGCTCTTGATGCAATAACGTTACCGGGGGCACACCATGCAACAGCCCTCCCCGAACAATGACAGGCACTAGGACACACCGCCAATCGGGCTGCATTACCAAAGGAGATCAATCAAGCACTCGCCACACCCTCCTTGCCCCTCCCCCACGAGTCAGAGCCCCAAGGTCCAGACGGGACAAGGGCTGGGTCTCATGTCCCTAACACCCCCAGGGTTAGGACCAGGCTAGCTCTTCCTCCTCACCTTGCCCGGGATGCAGTTTGTGTTCACTAATTAGACCTGTCGCCGGCCCTGAATCATTCCCAAGCTGGGCCAAGGAGGTCATTAAGCCGGAGATGGATAAGTGCTAAGCCTGCCCTGCTCTGGAGATTTACAAGGCTCAGGCTAGGGAGGATTTATAAGGTTTGTTAAATTTCTAATTGAGTTTAGAGTGCAGTGCCATGGTCTCAGTGACCAAGCCGCATAGGCAAGAATTAAAACAAGTGCTCCCATCCCTCATGCTCTGGGAAGACAGTGGCCTCCCCCACCAACCTGGTGGCACAGGCCAAGGGCTGCCAAAAGACAGTGCAGCCCGGTGGGCAGCCCCAGCCAAGCCACTCAGCATACCCTGCCCAGCTCCAGGCCCACAGACCTGCCTGGCAAAGAGCCGCAGGTCCAGCAGCTGTTTGTGGTTGATTGCTGGTCTGGATTTCTTGTTTGTTTATGAGGAATTTTTTTAATAGTTAATATACTCACATCGCTCAAAATTCAAAGAGTATAAAGGATACTGGAGGAAATTCTTCTCCCATCCTGTCTCCCATCACCCAGTCCCCCTCCCTGGGAAAAAGCAGTGTTAGTTTCTGGCAAATCCTTCAAGATTCATATACACAAGCAAATATATACATCCAAACATCCATATTCTTTTGTATGTGTGTTTACTCTTTTTCTCCTTTGATATACACCTTATGTACTTTGCTTTTTGTTCACGTAGGACCAGATCTTAGGACTCTAGAATAAAAATGCCTATTGGTCAGCCTCAAACAGGCCTAGGTTGGAATGTCGACTTTGCCCCGTGATGTGCTGAAGCTGCCTCACACCTGCTCTCGAGAGCCAGTTGTGCACATCTCTTCCCATCTTCAAGTTCAGTGATGCATGCTGGTATTTTGAAATTCCATGGGAGTATCAACAGCCACAGAAATTGGAAAGCACCACAAACTGAGGCTTTTCTTTCGTTTAGAGAGCTGGTGGTTTCGTACTGACCAGCACACAACCACCAGCTTTGCCACTTGTGTGCCGTGTGACGTCGAGCAAGTCACTTGACCTCTCTGAACCTCAGTTTGTTTATGTCTAAAATGGGTATGAAATAGTACCAGAATGTGGCCACCAAATCTTTAGCCTGCCGGTCCCCACACTGGGCATGAGTGATGCAGAAATGAACCTAGCCCCAGGCCTTCCCAGAAGGGGATCGGGAGGGGGACAGACATCTAAACAGACAATGCCACCATGCTATAGAAGTAGGCAGGGCAGAGGGACTCCAGGACAAGAAGAACCGGAGTCCCCAGATGCGGATGGGGCGGTTCCCCAGAGGAGGTGCACTTTATGCTGGGCATTGAAATATGGCCAGATATACATATATATACACACAATGGAGTATTACTCAGCCATAAAAAGAATGAAATAATGCCATTTACAGCGGGATGGATGGACCTGAAGATTAATACAGTACTTTAACACAGTACTATACCAAATACAGTAAGTCAAAGACAAACATTATATATCATTTATGTGTGGAATATAAAAAATAATACAAATAAATCTATATACAAAACATAAATAGACTTATAGAAAACAAATGTATGGTTACCCAAGGGGGAAGGGAGAAAGGGAGGGAGAAATTAGGAGTTTGGTATTAACAGATACACCACTATATATAAAATATATAAGCAACAGGATTTACTGTATAGCACAGAGGAAAATATTCAATACCTTGTTATAACCTATAATGGGAATTAACCTAATATATATATATATATATATATATATATATACATTTGGAGAAGGAAACGGCACCCCACTCCAGTACTCTTGCCTGGAAAATCCCACAGCCGGAGGAGCCTGGTAGCCTATAGTCCATGAGGTCACGAAGAGTTGGACACGACTGAGCAACTTCGCTTTCACTTTTCACTTTCCTGCATTGGAGAAGGAAATGGCAACCCACTCCAGTGTTCTTGCCTGGAGAATCCCAGGGACGCGGGAGCCTGGTGGGCTGCCGTCTATGGGGTCGCACGGAGTCGGACACAACTGAAGTGACTTAGCATATATACATATATATAAGTATGAACACTTTGCTGTACACTTGAAACTAACACAGTATTGTAAGTGCACCATAATTCAACCTAAAAGAAAGAAAGAAAGGTGGCCAGGAACCCCAGACACAAAAGGCTGGGCCTAGAGGGTAGAGTTCCAGGGTCGGTGACAGAAAGCAGGTTTCGTTTCTCCCTAGCTCAGAGCCAGGGAGTCACTCACCTAGAGCTGCATAGCACAGAAATGGCCGAGTCAGAACTCTAATTCAGATCTCCTTGACCCAAAGCAAGACTCGATCTCCTGCGACATTTTCTGCTCTGTACCCAGTCACTAGGCTGTCCTGCAAGATGGCACAGGTGGCACCAGGAGGGCTCTCAGGGGCCCTTCACGCTCACATGGTAGAGGAAACACCCTCTGCAGCCTCCTGACAGGGGACACACACGGGAACACACACCATGACACAGCATTGGCATGGTCAGAAGCCCACCCACTCACTAGCTTAAGTTTGGAAAAGCAAAGACAGCCAGCACCTCCACTATCCCGGGGTTCCCCTCCCCAGAACCAAGGGCTGGACCCCATCACAGGTCCACTCTCTTCCTCCTCCTCCTCCTCCCATTTCTTAAATCGAACCCTCCATGACTTCGTGGCTGAGGAGTGTTCCCACTCATGGGGAAACAGATAGGGGAATAAGAAGCCCAGAGAGGCGTTGGCACATCAGCCCCAGAGCGTCCAGAACCTGGCACCTCCAGGAAAGGGTCAGCGCGACTCTGCAGTGCTATCCGGAGACCTGTGTGGGCGACAGGCAGCTTGTTCACCCATCCAGCAATGCCCATGGGGCACCTCCCACTGTGCGCCACGTGAGAACCAGTCAAGCACGGTCCCTGCTCTGGCACTTCATTCTGCCAGGGGAGACAAAGTCCAAACCATAAACCAGGAAACTGGTTAGTTTCAGAAGGTCAGAAGTGCTCTAGAAGAAATAAAACAAGCTGGCGAGACAGAGAGGGACCAGGTGTGGTCAGGGAAGCCCTCTCTGAGGAGGTGACATCTGGCCTGTCACCCGAATGACAGGAAGGAACCAGGCCCGTGAATATCAGAGGGCAAGACGTGCCAGGCAGAGGAATAGCAAGTGCGAAGGCGCAGAGGCTGTGTTTGAGCTGGAGGAGAGAACTCTCTGGAAAGGGTATGGCCCGAGGGGGCACTGGGCACACCCACAACAGAGGGTGCAGCGGAACCAAGCACCCCACATGCTGATGTGTGACCTCAAACTGTCCTTCCTACCCTCCGGGCCTCAGTTTCCCCACCCATCTGTGGGTCCACAGCCAAAACACTCCGAAATGAGCTCGCATATGTAGGAGCCTCTCCGTTCAGACGGCATCTCCCCACTCTTCCTGGGATCTCCCTGCTGGAGTCTCAGAAGCCTGGGGGACAGTCTGAAGTCCAGAGTGGGGCCTTCCCTCCCTGACCTGAGGATGGGCAGCAAAGGGCTCAGCCCTGGAGGAGGCCAAGGGCTGGGCCAGGTTTGCCAATTTTCTGGCTCCTTGGAGGGATCCCAAGAATAATAGGGTCACCCTGCTCAGTGATGCCAAAGGGCTGACTTGTCCAAAGCCACAAGGTGATTTCTGGGTCCAGGACATGTGAAAAGCCACTGAATACCCGCACCGAGTTTCCATCCTAGTGAGCCTACTTCTTTCTTCCCTTCCCCAGGAAGACACAGGTGAATCATTTCCTGGGGTCTGTCTCTAGGTGGAGAGCCACGAGAGAGTGATCAGCAAGAGCTGACTCCATACCCTGAGCCCCGGAGTCAGCGCTCCTGGAAATGTCTTCCTGCTNGGGTCTCAGAAATGAGACACATTTTGGAGGTCAAACCAAAATGAGTTTCTGAGATACTGATATAGGATGTGAGGGAAAGAGAAGAAAAAAGGATGAGATCAAGGCTTTTTGCCTGAACATCTCGGTGACTATTTGCTGGCATAAGGAAGTCAGGTAGGAGAGACTTGCGAGAGGAGAATCAAGAGCGCCATCTTGGACGTGGTGAGTTCGAGGTGCTAACCATGACTATTTAAAACTCTGAAGTTCAGGGGTGACTGTGGGAGCCATCAGCATATAGATGGTGTTGAAAAGCATGAGGAAACTTCTGTTTCCATCTGAGATGAAGAAATAGAGACCAAATTCATCCTTCTGCCTGGAACAACAAAAATAAATTATATAAAATTCATGGAACAATGGTTTTCAAGATACCAGACATCAGAAAACAAAATACAGTATCCCTGAGAGACAGGAAGCAAACGAGGCAAGCCCTAAAATAATCTTATCTCGCTGTTTGGGTAAGTTTCCAGATTGCAGCAGGAAAATTTTAAAAATGGGAATGAAGGTGGAGCCTGGAAACCCCTAGGACTTGGGGAGACAGAGCTGAGAACCCAAGGAGACCTAGACAACCAGAATTTGCAGGACAGAGTACTTGAGAGGAGAGACCTACTTAGAGAGAGAGCGCCCCAGAGATGCGGAAAGGGTCCCTGTTAAGTATTCACCAGAGTACTGATCAGCATGTGTGCACAAGAAAAATACACAGGTCAGGCCAACAACAACTCAAAGGTATTAAAGGGAATAGCATCCAGGACTCATACAGGACCTGGAATAACATCTGTTCTCACCAAGACCAGAAAACCTCAAAATTCATGCAGCACTGGGTAGAACATTCAGAAGAATCTTCCCTCAACAATGAAGAATAATTATCCTTAGCCTACTCTGGTCCCATCTAACAAATCTTAGAAGCAAAACCCAAACAGATCAAACTTCCTGCAAATAAATTGCATTCCAGAATAGAGTTCAGAACATTTAAAGGAATACACAAATAACCAGGAATACAAAAACACCTAATGTGTGTGTAATTGGAGTACCCAAAGGGATACAAAAATGCCTAAAAAAGTTAAAATCACAATGTCTGGCAACTAATCAAAAATTACCAAGCATGCCAAGAATGAAGAGAAACTGATCCAGACCTCACAGACATTAGAATTAGCAGACAGTGACATTAAATTATTATTATAGCTGCAGTCCATAGATTTACATTGCTAAGTTGAGACACTTAATATATTAAAGAGACCCAAATCAAACTTATAAACATGAAAACCGCCATCTGAAGTAAAAAATACAGTGAATGAGATTAATGGCAGATTAGACATTGCAGAAGAAAATAGCGAATGAACTTGAAGACATAGCAACAGAAACTACACAAAAGGAAACACAGAGAGAAAAGCAAAAATGTTAGGGTGGCATCAGTGAGCTGGGAGACAACCCTAAGCAGCCTAACATATGTGTGATTGTAGTGTTCAAAAGTAGGGATTAGCATGTGACTCTAAGTCCAGCAAAAAATATCTTTCAAAGTAAAGACTATTTCAGACATGCAAGAGCTTAAACAGTTCATCAATAACAGACTTCCATCGTAAGAAACAATAAAGGAAGCCCTTCAGTCAGAAGCAAATGATACCAGATAGAAATAAGGATTCAAGAAAAACACCAGGAACGGTAACTACCCAGGGAAAAGTTTCAGTATTATTTAAACCACTTTTTTAAAATAATTGATAATTTGAACAAAAATAATAACAATATATACTGTGTGGTTTATAAATAAGTTAAAGGTATGACAACAGTAGAATAATGGCTGAGAGATGGGAAAGGGCCGCACACTAGTATAAGAGTCTTACACTTTATGTAAGTAAAGCAGACTGTTATAAGTTAAAGATATGTACTATAAACCCTAAAATCATGACTAAAATAATAATGAATAAAATAAAAATTCTGGCTAATAAATGAGATAAATTGGAATCATTAAAACATTCCAAAAGAAGAAAGAAAAATATTAAAAAGGAGACAAAGAACTGATGGGACAAATATGAAACAAATAGCAGGATGACAGACTTAAGCTTAACAGCATGCAGTCACATTAAATGTAAATGA
Source organism: Redunca redunca (assembly GCA_006410935.1). Taxonomy (NCBI): domain Eukaryota; kingdom Metazoa; phylum Chordata; class Mammalia; order Artiodactyla; family Bovidae; genus Redunca; species Redunca redunca. Next base: position 87,136 of record SJYQ01001849.1, on the reverse strand, counting down.
CCCAAACACCCCCATCAAAAGATAGAGACTGTTAAACTGAACAAAAAAGCAAGAACCAATTAAACACCGCCTCAAAAAAGACACCTTCAATATAAAGATATAAATATGTTAAAAGTAAAGGGATATAAAACAGTATGCCATTTTTGTATAAACAAAAGAAAGTTGGAGTCACTGTATTAACATCAGATAAAGTAAATATCAGATCAAAACTATTACCAGAGATAAAGAAGTTCACTCCATAACAATAAAGGGGTCAATTCATACAGAGGACATAAAAAATCTAAAATGTTTATGCATCTAATAACAAGGCTTCAAAATACACGATGCAAAAAGGGATGGAACTGCAAGGAGAAATAGACAATCTACAATTATAGTTGGAGATTTCAATATTCTCTCAACATTTGATAGACCTGAGTAGACAGAAAATCACTAAGGATATGGAAGACTTGAACAACACTATAAACAACTTGACCTAATTGACATTTATAGAACACTCCACTCAACAATATTAGATTATGCATTAGTTTCAAGTGCCCATGGAAATTTTAAAAGATAGAGTCATAAAACAAGTCTGTTTAAATTTAAAAGGATTCAAGTCATCCAAAGAATGTTCTCTGACCATAGTGAAATTAAATTACAATCAATAAAAGAAAGATATGAGGAAAATTACCAAATACTTGGAAACTAAATAACACACTTTTAATAACCCTTGAGTCAAAAAAGTAATCAAAAGGGAAATTATGAAGTATTTTGAACTGAATAAAAATGAAAACACAACACACACAAAAAAACACAAAATTAGTAGTATTCCGCTGTAATAGTACATAGGAGAAAATTTATAGCAGTAAATGCTGATGTTAGAAAAGACAAAGGTCTCAAATCATTGACCTTTTACCTTAAGAAACTGAGTGATAGAGGGAGAAGCGAATAAAGAGAATCAAAAGGTACAATTTCCAGCTATGAAATAAATAAGTCCTGGGGATGCCACGTACAGCATGGTGACTATAGTTAATAAAATTGTGTTACATATTTGAAAGTGATTAAGAGAGTAAATCTTAAAAGTTATCCCCAAAAATGTATAACTGTATATGGTGACAGATGTTAACTAGACTTACTGTGGTGATCATTTTGCTATATATGTAAAAACCTAGTCATTGTGATGTACCCTTGAAACTTGTTATTGCTGTACATTCGTCAAGTCATGTCTGACTCTTTGCAATCCCATGGACTGCAGCACACCCGGCTCCTCTGTCCTCCACTATCTCCTGGAGTTTGCTCAAATTCATGTCCATTGAAACTAATATAACATTATATATAAATTATACCTCAGTTTCTAAACGAAATAAAATAAAGTAATGGAGAAGAGCAAATTAAGCCCAAAGTAAGCATTAGAAAGGAAATACTTAAGATTAGAGCAGAAATCAATTTTAAAAAGCAGAAGAAAAACAGAGAAAGTCAAAGAACCCAAAAGGCGGGTCTTTTAAAAAAATTAATAAATTTGGTAAATTTCTAGCTAGACTGATAAGAAAAAAAGAGAAAAGATACAAATTACCAACATCAGAAATGAGAGAAATGACATCCCTACAGATTTTACAAATATTAAAAGAAATAAGGAAATATTATGAACAGTTTTCTGCAAATAAATTTGACAACGCAGATGAAACGGAGAAATTCCTTCAAACACAAACTACCAAAGCTCACTTGAAAAGAAACAGATCACCTGAAGAGCCCTACATCTCTTAAATAAATCAAACTTATGACCAAAAACCCTTCAACAGAAAGACAACAGGACCAAATGATTTCAGTGGAGAATTCTAGCAAACATTTAAGGAAGCTGTAATATCAGCAAAAACTCTTCCAGAAAATTAAAGAGGAAAACATGCTTCCCAACTCACTCTGAGCGGCCTGTATTACTCTGATAGAAAGCCAAAGACAGGACAAGGAAAGAAAACTCCAATACAATATCCCTCGTAAATATAGATAGGAAATTCTAAACAAAATGTTAGCAAATTCAAACTAACAATACTTAAAATGACTAATATATCACAACCAAATGAGGTTCAGTGCAGGAATACAAGTTGGCTTAACATTAAAAAATAAGCCAATGTATGGCTATGTATACTGGCTGAAAGTATTAGTGTTTTATTGCTTTAACAAATTACCACAACCTTTACGGCTTCCCTGGCGGCTCAGATGGTAAAGCATCTGCCTACAATGCGGGAGACCTGGGTTTGATCCCTGGGTCGGGAAGATCCCCTGAAGAAGGCAATGGCAACCCACTCTAGTACTCTTGCCTGGAAAATCCCATGGACAGCAGAGCCTGGTAGACTGCAGTCCATGGGGTCACAAAGAGTCGGACATGAAGGAGTGATTTCACTTCACTTCACTTTTGGTGGCTTGAGTGAGTGAGTGTTAAGACAATACAAACTTGCTGTCTTACAGTTCTGGAGCTCAGAAGCCAAAAACGGTTTCAGTAGACTAAAATCAAGATGACAGCGGGACTGCGTTATTCTGCAGGCTCGAGGAAGAAAACACTTGTTTGCCTTCTGTGGCTTCTGGAGCCAGCAGGCATCCCTCGCTCCCTTTCTCCATCTTCAAAGTCAACAGCAACCTCTCTCTCTCCTGTCATCACATCTCTGACTTTTCTAAGGATCCTGATGATTACACTGGGCTTACTTAGATAATCTAAAATAATCTTATCTTAATCCTATCTGCAAAATCCCCTTTTTATGTAGAGTAACATATTCACAAGTTTCAAGCAGTAACAGCCCCGAGGATGAACCCCTTCCCTCAAGGAAGGTGGAAGGAGAGGTCAGCAGGTTTCAGGGCTGGGTCACACAGTGACAAATTATGGGGAGACCTAGGAGTGTTAGGAGAAGGCAATGGCACCCCACTCCGGTGTTCTTGCCTGGAGAATCCCAGGGACAGGGGAGCCTGGTGGGCTGCCGTCTCTGGGATCGCACAGAGTCGGACACGACTGAAGTGACTTAGCAGCAGCAGCAGCAGGAGTGTTAAGTGTTTCCCTGCCCCAGAGGAACCCCAATGCCCCAGACACTGCTCAGGGGCCACTGTCCCCACCCCACTCAGCCCCATCCCCACTCACCCTCTGGTGGAGCAGTAGAATGTCCTTTATAACTTGCCCCCCAGGGGCAGTGGGCTTCCAGTGGAGCCTGCTGGTGCAGAGAGAACTCCAGCTTCAGAGTCAACAGACCTGGGCTCAAGGACCAGCTCCTGCTCTCAGTAGGTTCCTGGGCAAGTCCTATTGCTACCCTCAGCCTGCTTTTCCTCTTCTGTAAAGTGAGGGACTAATCCCATCCCCCCAGCACGGTGGTGAGGATGGTCAGGAGATAACACACGTGCAGCTCTGGACACACAGCAGGGCGATGGATGGCGGAGCCTTAGTCCTCTTCCTTCCAGCCTCCCGCGGTTCTCCTCCCATCGCTAACTCCCATCCTGGGTCCCCTTTGATCCCAGGGGTCTCCAGGCCCTCCCTGCTGCTGCCCTGATGGGACAGTGTCCCACCTTGCAGACCCGAGCAGCAACCTCTGCCAAGGGCATGCCTGAGAGAAGTCTCCCAGCTCCCCAATGCCTCCAGGACCCCTGTAAGGGAGGGTAGGAGATGCAGGAGCCCCGCCCTGGGGGATATTTAACAGAGTGGTTAAGACTCTCGCAGAACCCTCATTTGAATCTAGGTTTCCCATTTACTTGACCCTGGACAAGTGGCTTCACCTCCGTGAGCCTCGATTTCCTGTTCTGTAAAAGCGTCCACTTCAGAGCTTCAGGAGGATTCAATGAGATCGTGCATGAAAGTGTTTCACCCCATGCCTGGCCCATCACTGTGGTTACTTGCTCCCTCCTAGCTCATCAGGAAGGTGGGTGCCCCCACCCACCTGCAGCCTGGGTTTCCTGTGAGCCTGAGTTCCGAGAGCCAGGACAGCACAAGGGTCCGATAATGCCCCTTCTCCTAACAGTCACGCCCACCTCCCTCAGCTCAGCCACGGGCTTCACAATAGAACCCCCTCATCCTGCTAATCCCTTCTCTAGTGCCGGGATTCACTCTGAGATCTCCAGCCCAGCAGCCGCTTCTCTCCCAGCAGGGCCCCTGCCTCCTTGGCCCTGTTGCGCCTGGCTTGTGAGCAAGCAGGGACTGAGCAGAGGAGCAGCGTGCTGAGTGCAGATTCTGGAGCCCAGCTGCCTGGCTCTGCCTCCTAGCTTTATGTTAGGTGACTTCAGACAGGTCACTTGATCTGTCTGTGCCTTAGTTCCATAATCTATAAAACAGGGCTTAGAATGGTATCCCTTCAGAGGATTATTGTGTAGGTTAAACCAGTTAATAAACATAAAGTGCTTGCAATGGTGCCTGGCCCCACTAAGTGCCATGTAAGTATTTGCTATTCTTATTATCATGGTTATCTTTTTCCAGCATGTAGCCACACACACAGTGGGTTTCAGGGCATGCTTACTGAATGAGTGGATAGATGGATGGATTAATTAATGAACCAACCAACCTCTAAGGGTCCTTAGCTCACGGATAACTGATAACAGCAGCTATGGGTTTTGAGCGCCTAGCAGGTGCCAGGTGCTTTGTAACACTTGATCTGACTGAATCTTCACAACAACCCAAGGAGGGAGGTACCCTGGTGCCTGCTTCATAGATAAGGAAATCATGAGCCTTGGAGGTTAATGTATCCAAGATCACACAGCCATTTTTTTTCCTCCCTTTAATTTTTAATTATACATAATACAAAATCACTGAAGAAAAAATTTAAATAGAGAGGCAAAATAAAACCAAGAAAGATTAAACCACCTGAGATTCCGCACCCAGAAATTTCCATCGCTAAGTGCTTGCAGAGTATCATACAGACTTTTTTCATGCAAATATACATATTTTTTTAACAAAGATGGGCTCACATTATGCATCCCCCTGCACTGCAACAGAATGTAGCTCTCTTTCTGTGTCAATAAATCCGTGCCACCAGCAGCAGCTAGTGCTCTATTGTAGAGCCGGATCACAATTTATTTAACCAATTTGCTGTTGTGGGATATTTAGGCTGATCCAATTTCTCACCATTTTGTGTGATGAATATCCTCTTTATCCATACAACTTTCTGAACTTGTCCAATTATTTCCTTAGAATAAATTCCTAGAAGTGAAATTTCTGAGTCAAAGACAATATACTTATTTAGGGCTTTTCATATATACACCCTGCCAAATTGTCTTCCAGAAAAGTTGTATTAATTTACATTCCCACTGGAGGCGAATGAGATATGGGCCACAATATTGAAGATGTACAAAACAGATCAAAAACGGTGCATTAGTCAGGAAAAGCTAAGCCAAGCTGCGTAACAAATTAACCCCAAATCTCTGTGGCATAACACAACTAAGATTTATTGGTGGCCCACACTGCAGGCTCAGTCAGGATCAGCAGAAGGCGTGTCTCCGCTTGCACAGTGAAATTCAGGGCCCCAGGATGACAGAGAGAGGACCCACCCCCACACCCTCTTATAGCTGCACCATTTGAAATACGTGGCCTCCACCGTTGCTCCAGAATTGGAACAGTAACTATCCAGGTTCTTCAGTGCCTTGGCTCAGAAGTGATACACATCACCTCCAATCACATTGCATTGGCAAGAACTGTCATGTGGCCTTGTCCAGCTGCAAAGGGGCTGGAAAGGGTTGTTTTCCATGTGTCCAAGAAAGAGGGGCAAACCTCACCTCCATAAACACTAGTAACATCTGCTACAGATTGAAGGGGTAAAAGTCATGGAAGGTTCCCTTTGACAAGAGAAAGTGAAGTCGCTCAGTCGTGTCCGACTCTTTGCGACCCCATGGACTGTAGCCTACCATGCTCCTCTGTCCGTGGGATTTTCCAGACAAGAGTACTGGAGTGGGTTGCCATTTCCTTCTCCAGGGGATCTTCCCGACCCAGGGATCGAACCCAGGTCTCCCAAATTGTAGGCAGATACTTTACCATCTGTGAATTAAATCCCCTTGTGATTTGAAAGGAAGGAAATGAATCGTTCAGTCGTGTCAGACTCTTTGCAACCCTATGGACTGTAGCCTGCCAGGCTCCTCTGTCCATGGGATTCTTCAGGCAAGAATACTGGAGTGGGTTGCCATGCCCTTCTCCAGGGATCTTCTCCACCCGGGGATCAAACCTGCGTCTCTTATGTCTCCTGCATTGTCAGCCAGGTTCTTTATCACTAGTGCCACCTGGGAAACCCATGTGTCCAGGAAAGAGAGACACACCTGACCTGTATAAACACTAGCAACATCTGCTACAGAAGGGAAGGGGCAAAGTCTTGGAAGTTTCCTTTAGCAGGAGAAATCTGAATTAAATCCCCTTGTGATTTGCCCTGGACCCAATTCCACCACTCTGGTATGGCTTTCCTTAGGAAAACATTGTTTCATCCCCATGTAATCAAGGGGGTGGGGGGCAGGGCCAGGCTAGTGAGCCAGAGAGTGAGCTGGTAACAACTCCCCTTACATCTACAAAGCAGTCCACCTCCAGCTTGTCCTGGGTTCCTCACCCCTAGCCGTGTAGACCCCAAGTCCCCTCCTCCTGCAAAGGCTATGGGAAACACAGGAGTGGGGTCCACGGGAAATTCTGCCCTTTGCAGCCCATTCAGCCAGCTCTTGACTTGTCAGCAAGAGCAAGCACCTTGGTGTCAGCCCACCCCCATAAGTCAGATGCAAACAGGAAATCAGGAGACAAAGGCAGCAAAAATGAGGGTTCTGCACTGAGATTGCCTGGGTTTGTAAACCAGCTAAATCATTGATCACTTCTGTGAACTTCAGCAAGTTACTTAATTTCTCTGTGCCTCTGTTTCCCTCTAAATTAAGAGTAGCTACCTCCTAGTGCTTAATAAGTCAATATCTATTCCTTCAATTAACAAGCACACAGCAGAACCCCTGGTAGACACTGGGGATACAGAGGTGGACAAAACAAAGCCCCTTCCTTAAAGGAGTTTATATTCTCTTAAGGAGACAGGAAACAAATACATCAATAAAAAACAACATTGCTTTTCAGGTGGTCATGAGTACTATGAAGAAAAATTAAGCAGGGTAAGGCAAAGAGACGGTGATGGGGAATGCTATTTTATCCAAAGTAAATATCTCTGTAAAGTGACATTTGAGGAGAGATTTAAATGAGTAAAAGAGAGAGGCAGGTGGATATCAGGTGAGAAATGTTCAGACAACAGGAAAGCAAGTGCAAAGGCCATGGGGCAAGAATGTGCCAGCAAAAAGGAATGTATGGCTGGAGCAAGTAAGCAAGAAGCCAGGAGATAAAATTAGAGAGGTCCACACGGTCATGATAAGGACTTCTGATGACCAAGATGATGATAATGATGGTGAGCAAGGAAATGCAGGATGAAGGGCAGATGTGGAACTCATATATACGAATAGAGATACAGTCAGGAATTTGGGAAAATATAAATATATAATTGTTTACATGAAATTAATCTTCTCCTTCCCATCCCAGCCATATCTCCATACTGTTCTCCCTCCTAATCCCATTCCCCTAAAGTAAGCCTCAGGATGGAAGGAAAATAAAATTATCTTCCAGGTATTAAAAGCTACTTGCAATGGAGAATCAACAGTATTGAGAGTAGAGGCAGCCTCAATCAATCCGGACACCAGGCAAGATGGAAGTTGTTGGATATCCATGCACCAGTTTCCCTTTGTCTTATTTAGGGGATTTGAGGTAGGGGAGAAAGAAGAGGAAGTGGAGGGGTAAGAGGCCGAGAGAGAGGATGGGGTGAGCAGTGGTCTCGGTCTCGGGAGGGAGCCCAATGGCCCAGGGGAAGTCACCTAGAAAGCACCCAAGCTCAGAACCCAAGGCTGTGTGACCTTCTCCAAGGTCATCCCGTTGATCTAAGCAGTCTCCTCCCAACCTCCCACCGCAGCTGTAGATGGGCGAGGGGGAGAGAAAGGCACTCCCTTCCATCTGCTCCTGCCCAACACCTGGATAGAGAACAGACATGGGGGTCTTGGGATAGGATGAGGGTGTCTCCTTAATAAAGGTTCCTGCCCCTTCCCACCCCCAGTTCTCTTTGAGCTACACACACGCGTGTGCGCGCAAAGCTCACGCAGCCATACTTCCCCTGAGACAAAAGAGTCTGTTAGGGAAAAGCAAAGCCTCAGGAGCCAGGCCGCCTGGGTTCACAGCCCGCCTCTGCCTCTCACTGCTGCGTGCTCGGACTAGTGACTTTTCTCTCTCTGACCCTCAGTTCCCTCGTCCTGGGGTGCTGTGAGGATTAAATGAGCTCCTCCGTGTAGCAGCACCTAGAACTGTACCCAGCACATCATAAGAAATGTTAGCTGCGAGAATCGCACATATTTACACAGGCTCCCTGATCCCTTCAGTCTCACAGGTCTGCGGCCATTCACACGAGACACAGACACAGGGCACCTGCACCCCCCAAAGCAAGAAGGAAGGGGGATGCGTCCCTCCAGGGCCCAGCAGCAATCATCCCCTATCAGCCCTGGGGAGCCCCAGGCCACAGAGCAACTCTCCCAGGGCCCCCGCCACCAGCACCACTGCCCAACCCCACCCAAGAGACCGCCCACCCACTTCCCTTCCACCTGCAGAATGCCTGCAGCCCAGCCCTCACATACTGGTGAAGCGGCACCCCTGGGACCCCTATTCCAGCCTTGAGACCCTTCATCAAACTCTCCTCCACCCTTCCTGCAGCACCAGATGTGGCTTCTCCAGCTCTCCACTGCAACCCCATCACCTGCCTGCTCCAAGCCTCCAGAAGCTCCCTAGAGAGTGGGGCATACAAGCCCAAACCTTTAATCTGCTACTGAAGGCCCTTCAGATCTGATCCCAACCCACCTCGCCGGCATCCATGTCTTGGTACATGTCCTCATGGCCAGCAGACCCCAACACCCACCACCACTCCCACCTCCTGTTCCATCTGCCTGGAGTCACCTGTCATGTCTCCTCCCACCTTGATCAAACCAATCCCTTAAGTCAGGTTCAAACTCTGCTTGCTCTGTGGAGCTCTCTGTAAACACCGCAGACAGAAGTGACCTTCTGATGCTCCACCCGTACACAGCTGCCTCTGTGCCCTGCCGGCCCAGCACATCACTGGGAGCCAGGGAGACCTGGCTCCCTTCATCCCAGGACATCCAGCTGACAGCACAGAAAAGGTCCAGCATGATGATTATTAAATATTAGTATGAGGAAGGAAAGAAGGAGAAAATAGGTGGAAAGAAGACAGTTCTGGACATGGTCAGACCCATGCCTGAGCCTCGAGAGTGATAAATGATGCTTATTGAGAACGTACCCGCCAGGCACTGCTCACACTGCCAGTCCTATGAAGTGGGTGCTGCTATTCTCTCTAGAATATAGAGGAGGAAACCGAGGCACAGACTTGTCTGAAATCACACAGCTGAGGAGAGACAGAATTCAAACAGGGAATCTGGCAGGAGACCGTGCTGGCATCATTGCTCTTGACCGCATCTGGAGAGGCAGGTTTCTTTCTAAAAGAGAAGTGAGACTTCCCGGCCCCTCAGGCAGCAGATCCGTTCACTGGGGACCCACTCTGGGCTGAGCTGGTCTCCCAGAGGGATGCACGAATGAATGAGAGGCCTGAGCACAGAGCTGGAAGCTATGTCCCACCAGGCCCCAGAAGGCGGCGGTGCTCTGCCAGCTTGTCCCTCCTCCACCACAAAGTAGAAGCCACTCAGTCTCTGTCTGGCTCACAGCTGTCCGATCCACAAGCAGGCAAACAGGGCAGAAGAAATGCAGCCAGGAGGGAGGGGAGATGGGAGCACAGACAGGAGGCGCAGCTGGAGATGAGCTGCTGTCCCTGGGGCTAGAGGAATGAGGTAGCCCCAGAGTCTGTGTGTGTGTGTGTGTGCACGCGCTGTCAACAGCAAGCCTTGAGCTTGGAACGGGCAGGGGCATCCACATGCAGAGCCATATCCCAAAAGGATATGGATTCTAGAATCCACAGGCCGGGGCCCCCCTTCCTCAGCCCCACCAGCAGAACCAAACCCCCTGCACATCTGCCACCTGGCATTGACCCAGACCCTGTCTAGACCCATAAAGGGTGCTGGGGCCTCCCGAGAGGAGAGCTCATGGGTGTGACAGAGACCCAAAGACAGTGCTGATGCCCTGTCAACCCGACAAACCAAATCCAAACAAGGATATAGCCAAGGTGTAGACCAGGCCTGGGAAAGGAAGGGGGTGGGGGGAACCACAGAACGAGGGCTTTCCTCTAGAAGCTTTCGAGATGGAGAGCTGGGCCAGTGCAATGGCCGCCTCTGCCATCTGGCTGGGATGAGCAAGGGTCCTCCAACATGGAGGTACAAGAGCTCAGCTAAAGAATTCCCAGCTGAAGCAAGCCAGCCATCATCTCATCTTCCCAGCTCCAGGCCAGTGATGGGACTCAAAAAGGCAGAGAATAAAATAACGCAGCAAAAGATGTTCCCACGGAGCACTGCGGGAGCCTGGAAGAGAGAGAAGTTAATCCTGCAGAGCCCTAGCTGACTCCAGGGTGGGTTATCAAAGTGCTGGACTGTGAGGACTGAAAGAAGGTGTGATCGCGTCTCAGTCAGACCTCCATTCGCTATTATGGAGTGACGCAGCCATCAAGGAAAGCTACAATCTCTGGGTATGTGGATTGCAGAGAGCTTTTTACATGAAACCTCATGCTCTCCTCTGGGAACTAGATACACAAAGCAGAGGTGATGGAGAAAGGGGATCTTTGGTGACTGTTGAGTGAGGTGCACTGTGCTTGCGTCAGCACGTGTGGCTGCGGCTTGGATACAGCCAGAGGAGGCACCCTGCTTCTATCTCCAGTCAAGAGGGAAAAGATGCAGAGAGCAACGATACAGATTGGCGGTGGCCTGAGAATCAGCGTCGGCTGTGATCGCCGTGTTCTAGGTGGGACCACCAGTGTAGGACTCACAGAAGTCCCCATGGGCCATGTTATCCTGCATGGTGGGTTGAATTGTGGGCCCCCAAAGGACATGTCTGCCTAAGTCCTCAAGATGTGACCCTACTTAAAATAAGGGTCTTTGCAGATGAGAAGGAAATGGCAACCCACTCCAGTGTTCTTGCCTGGAGAATCTCAGGGATGGGGGAGCCTAGTGGGCTGCCGTCTATGGGGCCGCACAGAGTCGGACACGACTGAAGCGACAGCAGCAGCAGCAGATATAATTGAGGTGAGGATCTCAAGATGAAATCATCCTGGATTAGTGGGCCCTAAACTCAACAAGTATCCTCGGAAAAGGATGACAAACTTAAGAAACAAGTACATTTGGTGACCCTGTCAGTTATCTACTGTTACATAACAAACTACACCCAAACCTTAGTCGTTTAAAACAATAACAACTCACTATTTCTGTCATTCTGTGGGCGAGAATTGGGACAGGAGTAATCTGGGTGGTTTCTCTGCTCTGTGCAGATTCAGCTGGAGTCTGGTATTGGCTGCATTCAGCTGGCAAATGGATCAGGCTGGAAAGTCCAAGATCTCACTCAGAGGTTCGGTGCCTCTGTGCTGCTCCACATGGTCTCTCTCTCACCACCACCACCACCCACCACCATCACCACCACCCCACCACCACCACCACCACAACCATCACCACCACCACCAACACCACCAACACCACTATCACCACCACCACCACCATCACGACCATCAATACCATCACCACCATCACCACCACCACCGCCACCACCACTACCACCAACACCACTATCATCACCATCACCACCATCACCACCAACACCACTATCATCACCATCACCACCACCCCACCATCACCACCACCACAACCATCACCACCACCACCACCACCACCATCACCATGACCACCACCACCACCGCCACCACCATCATCAATACCACCACCGCCGCCACCACCAACACCAACACCACTATCATCACCATCACCACCACCCCACCATCACCACCACCACCACCATCACCAACACCATCACACCAACCACCACCACCACCACCAACCCCATCACCTACACCACCACCACCATCATCACCACCACCACCATCACCACCACCACCGCCACCAACACCATCACCACCATCACCACCACCACCATCACCACCATCATGACCACCCCACCATCACCACCACCACCACTACCATCATCACCACCACCACCATCACCACCACGACCACCACCACCGTCACCACCATCACCACCATCACCACCACCACCATCACCATCATGACCACCCCACCATCACCACCACCACCACCACCACCACTATCACCATCACCACCCCACCCCGTGTGGCTTGCTTGGGCTTCCTCAATATGGCAGTCTCAGGATATCAAGCTGTACTTGGTAGCCTGTTTCCAAAAGAAAGTATTATAAGCAACAAAAGTGGAATTTTCAGACCTTTTTACATGGCCTTGGAAGTTAGACAGTCTCACTTTTGATATTGGTAAAAGCTGTCAGGTGCCAGCTTAAATTCAAAGGGAGAGAGAGGAAACATACTCCAACTCTCAGTAGGAGGAATGGCAAAGAATGTGTGGTGTGGCCATATTTAACCACCATAGAGACCAAATTATTTGATGGAGCCACATTCTCAGCCCCAAGTGGTTATTCAAAACCTCAGTCAGGCTCTGGCAGGGAGGAGACTGCTCATTCAAATGACTCCAAGAGAAGGATTAATGACTGGACTATCTGCAGGGGTGCATGTAGGATTAAAGGAACCAACAGGCTGCCACCCAACAGAATTTTCCCATTGGCCAGACCCACTGGAAGTCTGAGGGAGTGAGCAGGTGATGCCCTCCAGAGAAGTTCTGCCTCCAAGGGGGACTAAGGAGGGTGCAGAATATTGGAGACAGTGTGGGAGGGGCAAACCCCAGCAGGATCTAGAGAACCTCTGTTTACAGAGCCCTCCTCCACTCTCCCTATTATGTGTACTTTGTTGATGTTGCCTCCTCCTGAGCTTTCCTAGACAGGAGACTGAGGCAAGCCAGGGTGGGCAAGCCTGGCTGGGAGCTGAGGGGTAAAGGAGGGCTCAGACCGAAGTGGGGCATCAAGGACTGAGGTTGGGGAGGCTCCTGACCCTGGTGCCCAGAGAAGGAGGTGGGATCCCTGCACCCCTACTCCTCTGATGCCCACCCCACTGCAGTCCTAGAACTCCGGGCAGGGCACTCCTGCCCCTGGATCCCTGGCTCCTTCCCTCCCTTGGCCACGCCCCACCCTCACTGCCTTAATGAAGTTCCCTGGCTGACACTTCCTAATTCCCCAATGATTAACTTCCAGCGGATTAGAACCAGGACAGCTATTTAATTAACACGCATGTCTGAGATTACTCAGGACTCATTAAGACTCCATGATTGACTTGTTAACGTGCAGGAATTCAATTACTTGCCTGGCACTGAACTCCTGGCTAGGGCGGGAGAGGCGGGGGCAGCAGCAGGGGCCACAGTGCCCAGCCCAAGTGCCCTAGTCTGAAGGAAGAGTCAGACCCATCCAGGAGAGACCCCACTGGAGGGGAGGAGACACAACTTGACCCAGGGAGCCCCAATCTGAGCAGGAAATCACAACTCTTGTCCCTGGAGAGCCCCAGACTGAGAGGGAAGAGACAGGCTCTACTCTGAGCACCCCCAAGGTAAAGGGAAAGACACATTTCTGACCCCCAGGGAGCTTCCTGATGGGGAGACCCTACTCATGTCTGCAGAGGGCCCTGGTCTGGAGAAGCACAACTCTCTGGGCACCCCTTTTCTGAGAGGGACAAGGCAACAGTCAGAACAGAGCAGCCTCACCCCTGTTGCAGCGGAGGGGAAAGACACCCATTATTGGAGGCCCCAGGTTGAAGGAGGAGATGTAGCCAAGGTGGGGGAGGGGGGCACTGGTCTGAAGGAGGACACGTGGTCCCTTCCCAGGAGAGCCCCTGATCTACGTAAAGACACGGGGCATAAAGCCAGTGTCTCCTTAGGAGAGGCCCAGAAACACAGAAACACTGAGCTGTCACAGGGTGAGGGAGGGGTGTGTCAGGAGCTACCCTCCTCCAGGAGGGACCAGGGAACCGGTGTTTCCTCAGGGGCTGATGGAAAGGAGTGGGCAGAGTGGGAGACAGGACAGAGCCAGGCCCCGGTTCCCCCTCTCTGGACCTACACTGGAAGCCGCAAGGATGGGTACCAAAACTGTTGATCCTTCTAGCCACGGCACTGCCCTGCCCAGCCAAGGACTTGAACTGCTCCATCTGAGGAGGACTAATGGAGGAAACTGAGGTGAGAGAGGAGGATCCAGGGAACTGAAGTCTAACAAATGAGGTTGGAATGGCCACACTAATGAGGAACAGTAAATTTACTGAGTGTTCCACACATGGGCTCAGTTATTCTCCCCACTTTACAGATGTGAAGACTGAGGTCCAGAGTGGTTAAGTAACTTGTCCAAAGCAACACAGCAGGAAGGCATGGAACCTGGCTGAAATCCTAGTGGTCTCACCCTTAATCTTTACCCTAATCTCTCTGCCTTTAATCATTACTCTTTGTGACACTGTACCCAAGTCCTCACAAGGACAACCACATGGACAACCTTTGTTGTCTGTGGTTGGCTCACATCTGCTGCTGCAGTTCCTATGAATTCCCACTCCACAAAGCTGCATTAAGGAAATTTACAAGGGTGGAGAAGCATGGGTAAATTCTCTGGAGCTGGTGAGAAAGAGACCCCACGAAGGAGCCTGGACCACTGTGCCAAGTAGGCCCAACAGGATAGCAGTGGTGCAGGGGCATAAGATTGGTGCCAATCCTTGGCAAAATTCCTCAGCACATTATTCAGCAGACATGATAACACTGGCAGTAAAGCGGGGAAGCCAAGAGCAGGCCCCAGAAGTAAATAGACCCGGACTTTAAGCATGGTTCTGCCCCCTACAAGCTGTGTGGCCTCAGGCAAATTACTTCACCTCTCTGAGACTGCTTCCTTACATATAAGTTGGAGGTGATAATAGTACCTTCCTTATAAGGTTATTTGGAGGAGCAAATGACCTAAGGTATGTAGAGTCCATAACTATACCCGGCAGGTAGACTGCTCACTGTGGTTCATGGTTAGTCATTTGTGAACATTTCAGGAAGAAAAGAGAAGTCACCAGGAGCCAACAAGTCGCTTAAAAAACTTATGTCCTGCAAACCTCCTCATCGAATAGCAATTCCAAGAGAAGACACTTTAGATCTTTCAGAAACACAAGCAATCCTCTCTTGGGAGAGCTGCACTGACTTCTGTAATATGTGGGTTGGGTAAAAATATTGTTGTATGTTGACTGAAGCTGTGCTGAGTGTTGATTAAATGGTTCGGAGGCCATGTCATTGGAGAGGATCACTGCAAATACATCTGAAGATGACAAGATGTCATAAAGCTGGAAGGGCCAACAGAAGAATGTCGACTGACCCTTAAAGTCCAAAACAGTGCATTCGGGCCAAGAAAACAAAATGCAACAGGAAAAAGGTAAAATATCTGCTCTTTGAAAATGGATTGGTTAAAAAAAAGAAAATGGATTGGTAAAGGGTTCCACTGTGTGCTGTTTAGCGAACAAAGCAGGTAAACAGAAATGAGGGTGGGAGACTTCCCTGGTGGTCCGGTAGTTAAGAATTCACCTGCGATCCCTGGTCTGCAGGAAAATTCCACCTCCCACGGAGCAACTGAGTCCATGTGCCATGACTACTGACGCAGCACACCTGTAGCCCATGCCCCATAACAAGAGAAGCCCACTGTAATGAGGAGCCCGCGCCCTGCAACTAGAGAGTAGCCCCTGCTCACCACAAATCGAGAAAGCCTGAGCACAGCAACAAAAACCCAGTGCAAACAAACAGATAAAAATAAATCAACTACACTCCAATAAAAATTTTTTTTAAAAAATGAGGTTGGGGAGGGAAAAGCGTGTGTGTGTGTGTATCTTTATAGAGCTTAAAATATCCTTTAAAATAGCCTGATATTATCTTAAAAGATCTTAAAATAGTCTTCTATACCTTAAAATGTCCCTGGAAACTTGCATAAGAAATTAATAACTATTTTTCAGTCTGCGAGGAGGAGAACTAAGGTTAGAGGACAGGAGCGTGGGAGGGAAATTTTCCCCTGAATAATACTCTTTTATAATTTTTTAAATTTTGAACCCTGTGAATGTATTGCCTATTCAAAAATTAAATTAAAGGATGTTAACACCGGTTATCTCTGGTTGCTGGGGTGATGGGTGGTTTAACGTACTTCTTTGTATTTTTCTGTATTGTCAGAATTTTTCTAACGACCATGTGTTACATTTTTAAATCAAGAAAAATAATAAAGCTATTAACATTTTCTTTAAAAGTCTGCCTTGCTTGTGTAGGCTGAGGACCTGAATGCACCACAATTCAGCTAACAAAAGAAATATTGGAGGCTTGCTGTTCCCCGGGAAAACCATTTAGAAATGGAAGTGGGCTTTCTGACTAGCCAAGAGGGCAGAAGGAGGAAGCATGGGCAGAATGATACGCTACTACTCAGGGCAGCACTCAGAAAGAACTTCCTATCAAGGTTGCTCTGGGAAGAAGTGAGCTCCCCGTCACCGGAGGTATGCAAGAAAATCTGACAAGTGTAGACACAATCTCCTCAGCCATCAGTACAGAGCAGGAAGCCCATCTTAGAGATCTGGGCCAAGCTCATAGCCCCTGGTTGCCTGGACTTACTACTACTCATTACAGGCACAGAATCACAGATAATGCAGCAAATGTGAAACTCAATAATATATATGAATGTTAAGAAATGACCACAAAACAGCCAGTATTTATGGAGCACTTACTGTATGCCAGGAACTACCCTAAGAGCTTCTATAGATTAACTGGTTGATTTTCACAACTCTATGGGGGAGGTACAGTTATTATCCCCGTCTTACAGATGAGGAAACTGAAGCAGAATTGGTTCAAGGTGTTTTCTATACAAGCTGAACTGTGTCCCCCGAAACTTCTGTGTTGCCATTCTCATTCCCAGTACCTCAAACGTGACTGTTTTTGGAGAGAGGGTTTTTTGTTTTGTTTGTTTGTTTTTCTATTTTTTGGCTGCACCATGAGGCATGCAGGATCTTAGTTCCCCNCATCCATACATGACCACAGGAAAAACCATAGCCTTGACTAGACGGACCTTAGTCGGCAAAGTAATATCTCTGCTTTTGAATATACTATCTAGGTTGGTCATAACTTTTCTTCCAAGGAGTAAGTGTCTTTTAATTTCATGGCTGCAGTCACCATCTGCAGTGATTTTGGAGCCCAAAAAAATAAAGTCTGACACTGTTTCTACCGTTTCCCCATCTATTTCCCATGAAGTGATGGGACCCAAAGCCATGATCTTTGTTTTCTGAATGTTGAGCTTTAAGCCAACTTTTTCACTCTCCTCTTTCACGCTCATCAAGAGGCTTTTTAGGTAATGGAGGTAAAATGAGGTCTTCAGGGTGGGCCCTCCTCTGATGTATGTATGGCTGGTGTCCTTGTAAGATGGGTGACTAGGACACAGACACACACAGAGACAAGACCACGTGAGGACGCGGGGAGAAGACGCAAGCCAAACAGAGAGGCCTCAGAGGAAACCACCCCTTTCGACACCTTGATCTCAAAATTCTAGCCTCCACAGTTGGGAAAATTAACTTCTGCGAAACCACCCAGTCTGCGGTATGTTGTTAGAGCAGCAGCCCTGGAAAACTGACGAATCTGATAGAGATGGACGGGCACCCACGGGTAGCATGTGGTTTAGCCTCTGTCAATTACGGGGCCGGGAGTACCTGGGCTAGAGCCCAGATGTGAGTGTGTGGATGAAACAGGGCCAGTGTGGGAGTGGGAGGGTGCATATACATCTGCATGGGGGGATGTGGGTAAGTGCACTGACCTGGGTGTGCATGTGTGAGACCACAGGTGTGGCCATGTGGGTGGTGTGTGTGTACACTCAGGTGCATGGAGGTGTCTGTACACAGGTGTGTATTCATTCAGCCCAGCCTGGAAACAGATTCAGAGAAAGACACTGCAGTGCACACACACTCACTCACGCACACGTGTACCCAGCGACCTCCCCTCCTGAGTGCCCAGAACACCTCGGCTGGGAAGACACTTCAGCACCACCCTGGAGTCTAATGCCATCCTGGGAGGGCCCGGGGCCAGCTTCATTATCCCAGCACAAGGTGAGCACTCATTAAACACTGACCATGATTACCATGATCATTTCAGCACAATTTTACAGATAAGGAAACAGGTACAATGGCCTGCTCAAGGTCACCCCTAACAAGCATATGGTGGAAACAGCAACCAAACTCACAGAACCCAGCTCCCTGTCAAGTGCTTTTGTCCTCCAATCGGCTCTTAAAACACAGACCTCAACAGGCCCGGGGGCCATCACACAGGGACACACATGTGGGTGCCCATCACAAAGACACTCATGCACAGGTCATGAGTGAGGACACCCGTGTCCCTCACAGCACACACATACACAGTGTCCATCACACACACACACACAGAGGGGTATTGGTCTCACATACATACATACACACGTATGCAAACACCTGAGTGTAACAATATAATGTGTGTGTGTGTGCGCGCGCACACATGCACGTGTGTGCTCAGTCATGTCTGACTCTTTGCAACCCCATGGACTGTAGCCTGCCAGGTTCCTCTGTCCATGGGATCTCCAGGCAAGAATATTGAAGTGGATTGTTTCCTCCTCCAGGGGATCTTCCTGACCTCCTGCATTGGCAGGCGGATTCTTTACCGCTGAGCCACCAGGGAAGCCCCGTAACAGTATAGTAATAGTTACTGTTTCACTCCACAGCAGGCTTAGCATACTTAGCACTTAGCACTTAGTGTGCATAACTCCATTTCATACTCACAACACCCTGCAAAGAAAGTGTCATTCTTTTCTTACAGATGAGGAAGCTGAGGCACAGAGTGGCTCAGGAACTTACACGGGGCTGCCCTGCTGTTAGCAGATGAGCCGAGCCTTGCGCTTCTAACCCTCCGCGCTCTTCCTGCCCATGCACCCCTCCCGTCTCTCACATGATCTGTGGAGGGATGTAATTATCCCTTATACAATGGCCTGATATTAAAATGAAATTAGTAGAACCTAGGCGTGGGCAGACACTTTCAAACCCGGCTCCTTCCCCCATTCTCCTCCCAGGGAAAGCCAGAGCGGTGTTAAATGATCATACATCTGCATCACGGATTCCTTTGTTCTTTTTCTTCCTGACTAAATTGGCCAGAATCCACACCGCTATTAAACCCAGAGGCCTCCAACCTGGGTCTAATGACTGCCACCCGTAAACCGGGTCACAGTCGGGAAAGGTAGAAACGTCACTTTCTGTCTGACTGGGCTGCAATGTCTAGAATTCGGGAATTTCCAAGTTTGGCTGAGGGTACCAAGAGGGTCAACTGAAGGCCAGTTTGGAAGGTTAAAAGTTGAGCTAAGAGCCTCCAGGATGAAGAGCAAAGGTCACAGCTGCAAATCGTCTCTCCTGCCGGGGCCAGATGTCTGGTTGAGATGGAGATGATGCTGGAAGGAGAAGACATGGACGTAATGGTCCCTTTGGGACTCATAAAGCCTGTGGGAAACCCTTCTCTCTGGGTGAGGCTGCACCAGGACCTTGCTGCCCCTCACCCTGTGGAACACGCCACCTGTCGACAAAACACCCAGAACATTCTACCAGCCAAGCAGTCTCAGTCAGCTTTCCTCGCTCCATGAGCAGCACTGAAGCTACCCCTACAGGAGAGTGGATGCTGGTGTCCAAACATGCTCGTGAAATGAATACTGAGCAGCTATTTATGTGCCAGGAGCTAAGAATGCCCCCGGGGAAGAAGCCACAGTTCAGGCCCTCGTGGGGTTTGTGGCCTTGCCTCTGAGCAGCATGCGCCCCACTCCCCAGAGAGAGCTCAGGGGCAGAGAGGGCCTTACCTGGCCACGGCCCTCCCTAGGACTTGCTGCGGGAGACACTGGACGAGGGGCAAGAGCCTTTCCCTGTGCATAGCCTCTACTCCCAGCCTGGGATCCCTTGTGCACAGAGAGAGGAAGAGGCAGGCAGGTTCCCAGGAAGAGCAGCAACCCCAGTGACGTCCCTGCAGGCGGTGGAGAGGACCCACCTTGAGGGGAAGGGGGCTTCTTCACAGGATTATAGGCCTTGAAGGGACCATAACGTCCAAGTCTCCTCCTCCCAGTGCCATCTCCGCCTCAACCAAGCATCCTGGCCCCGGCAGGAGAGGCAATCTGCAGCCGTGACCTTTGCTCTTCATCCTGGAGGCTCTTAGCCCAACTTTCAGTCTTCCAAACTGGCCTTCAGTCGACCCCTTGGTGCCCTCAGCCAAACTCTCATGTCCCCTCACTACCAAGTCCCTTCTTCTATTTCCAGCACTTCCTCCCTTCCTCTCTCTCTCTCTCTCTCTGCCTCTCTCTTTCTCTCTCTCCCTCTCTCTCTCACACACACACACATGACCTCTGGTTCTAAGGACAGATGGTCAACCCAAAATAAAGAGGTGAAACGAAGAGACCTAAGTGTCCCCCACAGAGCTTTCAGACCCAGACACACCCTGACCCTCAGAGGTGGCGCTGCCCCTGCAGGTGCTCACCCAGGGCCGGGCACTGAGCAAGCGCTTCCCATGCCTGTCTCACTGGTCCTCCCCGTGCCCAGATACCCATGGCCACTGGTGTTGGGGGGTGAATTTTAACAAGGTCCCTCTTTAGGCTAAAGGATTAGAAAAAAGGTGCTGTCCAGGAGGGCACAGGGTATGGTGAGCAGAAGGCCTCTTTGTGATTTAAAACAAGGCAGCTCCTACAGCCCAATG
Source organism: Redunca redunca (assembly GCA_006410935.1). Lineage (NCBI taxonomy): Eukaryota > Metazoa > Chordata > Mammalia > Artiodactyla > Bovidae > Redunca > Redunca redunca. The sequence continues at coordinate 66,364 of SJYQ01001849.1, read as the reverse complement.
GCCAGGGCCAAAGCAGCACCCTGGCTTCGTGCAAGCTGTTACTCCCTTCATCTTTCCTAAGGGATACGGAGGAAGGAGAGCCCATCTGCGGTAACAGCTAGTCAGTTGCCACATGTGGGATTTGACCCAGGCCTTGAAAACCTAGGTGAAACTTTGCTCTTTAGCTTCCAAGGGTTCATGCAGAGCGGTGCACCTTCAGCGAGATGTGTGTTCACAGTATGCAAGCTGGAGGGGGCCTGGGGCAAGCCTAGGGATATTGACACTCTCTTGAAGGGTCTTCCAGCCTCACAGCACTTTCAAGGAATGGGGGAAGAACTGTGCCCTCTGGGGCTTCAGCCTGAGGAGGGAGATGTAACCCACCTCAAGAAGACCAGTCTGAGGGGGAGACATGGCCTGTCCTCAGGGGGAAGAATCTGAGAAAGGAGACATGGCCTGTCCTCAGGGGGCAGAATCTGAGAGAGGAGACATGGCCTGTCCTCAGGGGGCAGAATCTGAGGGGGGAGACATGGCCTGTCCTCAGGGGGCAGAATCTGAGGGGGAGACATGGCCCGTCCTCAGGGGGCCCAGTCTGAGGGGGTGAACATGGCCTGTCCTCAGGGAGCCCAGTCTGAGGGGGTCGACATGGCCTGTCCTCAGGGAGCAGAGTCTGAGGAGGAGACATGGTCTTTCCTCAGGGAGCCCAGTCTGAGTGGGGAGATATAACCTGTCCTCGGGGAGCCCAGTATGAGCAGGGAGACATGGTCTGTCCTCAGGAGCCCAGTCTGAGCAGGGAGACATGGTCTGTCCTCAGGAGCCCAGTCTGAGCAGGGAGACATGACCTGTCCTCAGGAGCCCAGTCTGAATGGGGAGACATAACCTGTCCTCAGGAGCGGTCTGAGCGGGGAGACATGACCTGTCCTCAGGAGCCCAGTCTGAGCGGGGAGACATGACCTGTCCTCAGGAGCCCAGTCTGAATGGGGAGACATGACCTGTCCTCAGGAGCCCGGTCTGAGCGGGGAGACATGACCTGTCCTCAGGAGCCCGGTCTGAGGGAGGAGACATGACCTGTCCTCAGGAGCCCAGTCTGAGCGGGGAGACATGCCCTGTCCACAGGGAGCCCAGACTGAGGGCACAGCATGAGGGACTGGACATACTTTGCATGCATTCAGCGGGAACATGGAGCCCTTTTCTGGGGCTGTCCAATCTGAAGAGAGTGGCGAGACAATCACGAAGCAAGGAAGCCCTGGCAGATCACCTTTGCCCTTCACCCTCCAAACAGCCAAGGAGATGGGGCCCCGCCTGTGGGCCATGACCAGCAGCATCAGCCACAGGGGGAGGGCCGGGTGGGGAGGCAGGAGCGGGGACAGGCTGTCACTCAGCCGCTACAGCTCCCCAGGGAACACTTTACAACTTCACCTATTCCTCGTCGCCTGCTTGACGGAGCATCCAAAGCAATTCCAGGACTCTATTTCATTGTCACATTTATTCGCAAGGGGTGTCAGTCAGGCCTGGAAGTGGGTTGCCCTGCTGCTCTTCGCTCTTCGTTACACACACACACACACACACACACACACACACATGTCCTGAGCATACACAAAGGACATCCAAAAACACACAATCAGGCACATGTCATGGACACACAGACTCAGGCTCCATGAATCGGGACCACCCCGTTGCACGACCCCAGGTGTGCCATTCACGTCACCGTTGCTCTCATATATGGTCTCTTAGACCCACACCGCAAAGCACACAGGTTAGTGGCCTTGGTGTACACAGGCCCATGAGCACATGAGCACCCACACACACAGAAGCACACCCTCAGACCCCCAGAGGGCCAGAGAACTCAGGCCAAGGGCACCACAACCAGGCCCTTCCTAGGCAGGTGGACACACCACCCACCAGCCTTCTGGAGCCCCCAGATCAGGACACATGGAGAAGGGGAAGAGCAAGGGGCTACAAAGCCCACATCCTCTCCCCAGGAGTTTCCAGAGCTGAGAAGGCCCTGCTCCACACACACGTACCCCACCATTCCCAGCCCTCGCCACACACACACACAGCAGGAACCTCTTCAGCTGCCAACCATTAGCACTAATTACCACACTTGTTGGGAAAGGGATTTAATTAACTCTCCGCTGGGGCTGGAAGGGGAGCCAGGGCCCAGGGCAGGCATGCCAGGCCTCTCTCCACTCCCTCAGGTGGCTTTTCAGGCGTGGGGGAAGGGCCTCCAGTGAGGGAGTGGGGTGGATTACATGTCTGGACACCTGAATGTATACCGACATCTATCAGACACATTCAGATGTGCACGAGTGTACGCAGACATCCTGAGGAGTATCCCAACATATGTGACCCCACATTTCAAAACAGGTCATAGACGATAGAAAGATAATGAGTGGATGGATGGCAGGTTAGCTAGTAGTTGAATATATAGACAATAGATGGATGGATGGTGGATGGATGGATGGATAAATAGATAAGAGATGGGTGGGGGAGGGGGGAGGCGGCAGGAGAGAGGGATGTAAGTGGGTAGCTGGGTGGTGGAGGGAAGAGATGCAGCCAGGTACGCGAGGAACACACACAGCCACGGCTAGACACGTGGACCAATGTCATCATCACTCACATACTTACCATGTGCTCCATCTCCCTCCCTCGACTTTCTCCCCTTTCTCTTTCCAATGAAAGGAGGCTTTGTAGCTGAGTGGTTGAGAAGGAGATCTGAGTGTCTTGCCATTTCCTAGGTATGTGCACACGGACAAGTTTCTTCAGCTCTCTGGGCCTGTTCTTCCTCGTCTATCAGATGGGTCTGTGTGAGGAATAAAGTAAATGTAAGGTCCTTAAAGTACAGTAAACCCCCTACATGTGAACAAGTTCTGAGAGCATGCTAGTAAGTCCAGTTTGTTCATAAGTCCAACAAATTGAGACTAGGTACCCATCTAACACAAACAGCTATATAGTACTGTAATAGGTTTATAATACTTTTCACCCACATAATACATTAAAACACACACACACAAAATAAAGGTGAAGGTGAAGTCGCATCCGACTCTTTGCAACCCCGTGGACTGTAACCTACTAGGCTTCTCCGTCCACGGGATTCTCCATCCATGGGATTCTCCAGGCAAGAATACTGGAGTGGATTGCCATTTCCTTCTCCAGGGGATCTTCCTGACCCAGGAATCGAACCCGGGTCTCCCACATTGGAGGCAGACGCTTTAACCTCTGAGCCACCCTTAAGGAAACGCTTAACCTTCCAATACAGTATCTTGAAAAGTACAATGGTGCAGTGCAGCAGCTGGCACACAGGGGCTGGCATCGAGGGAGCAGGCAAGAAGAGTTACTGGAGGGGGAGAGGTGGGAGACAGTGGCGCTGAAGGGTCGTCAGCAATAGGAGAGACTCACATATGAACATGGATGTTTGTATCTTTGAAAGTTCGCAACTTGAAGGTCCATATGTGGAGGACTTATTATACATGAAAAGTGCTTGGAAGAGTACCTGGTACATAAGAAAGGCTCAATACACCTCAGCTATTAACACTGAAGTGGGTCTTTCTCCTACAGAGAATAATCTGGGGTCCCCGAAATATCCAGAACAGGTCCATGTCCCCAGGGAAGGAAGTAGAGGGGCTGTGGCTCCACCTCTTTTCCCCTCCCCAAGAGGACCCCCCACATACACACCCAGGAGACCAGGTCCCGGATGGACCCCAGAGGCAGGAGGAAGATCCCCTGGGGGTACCATGGGGTGCTCTCATTTGCCAAGATGGGCTGAGCCAGGCCTGAACAGTCAGCCAGGGAGACTCAGACACCAGGGCCTCAGAGCCCCTAGCCCCAAACAATGATATATATTTTCAATTTTCTCAAAGATTATATTTTTTTTCCTCCAGACGTTCATCTTGTGCTTTTTGACCGGGATAAACTGAAAAATAATAGAATCCAGATGGGAAAGAGATAGTCATTCATTCTACACAGATTGCAATGCCAGCATCAGCCCCCACCCCCCTACCTCTGGGGTTCTCTGGGGAACAAGTAGCCAGGCTGGAGCAGAATGAGGGATTGGGCGGGAGGGTGGCTTGCAGCCAGAGGCCACTGCAGCCCCTGGTGGCCTTCTCACTAGGGTGTGACCTTAACTAACCCACTTCCCTCTTCAAGACTCATTTTCCTCATCTGCAAAATGGGGACAATAATTTCTCAGCTGTCTACCCAAAGAGGGGCTGGGAAAATTAATGAGCTGCACACAGAAGATTTTCGGGAGATGTGACCCCACCCACACGGCAGCATCTGCATCCCAAAGGGCCCTGGCTTCTCCCACCCACACGCTCTGGGCTCCAGGGTTGGGTCTAACAAATGGCCTCCTTATCTCTTCTGCAATTTGCCCTTTCAAGTCTCCCCAACTCTGGCACATCCCACTCCCAGTACCCTCGACCTCCATTGGACAGATTTCCATAACTCTAGCACCTTGTCTAGTTTAGAAAAGACTGCCAAGATGGTCCCTCTTGTTCTGAAAGGACATCAGAGAGCAAAACCACATACTCGAGAGTCTCTGTTAATGCTCACTTCTTTGGGAAGTCCTTCCCAGTGTCTAACTTGAATCCACTTTGCTGCAATATACTTGTTTACTCTTACTGTGATGCCAATAGAATCAACGGCTGATTGACCAAGGTTTGTCATTTTCCTCCAAACAGAATCTTTTCCAAAGTTCTGTTCATGGTGACGAGGTTGGGTAATGAATAAAAAAGACACTGGAGTTGAGAGTTCAGGGACCAGCTATGTCACTTATTGGCTGTGTGATCTTGGATAAGTTACCTAACTTCTCTGAGCCCTGATCTCCACAGGTGTCAGAAATTTGCCTGCCTCCAAGGCTGCTGTGAGGAGATGTGGAGGCCGTGGGTAAACTGAAATAATCCCTACAGATGTGAGGCATGCTGGCTTCTGGGGATTCGGCCCCTCCTCCACCCCCACCCCGCCACCCAGCTCCATCCTTCCTGCCAAGGGTGCGACTTTATCTCCCCGGAGCAGGAAGGAGGTGATGTGAAGGAGAGAAGCAGAGCTGCTCCCTCTCCGCCCCAGAGTAATTGGTGGTAATCCCGCAGCCAGCCTATCGCCTCACTCCCAGCTGCGGGGAAGCTGTGGCCTCACCATCCGTCATTAACCGGGGCTCTTCTGGCGGCTCAATTGTAGAACATGATTTTAATAACCCTGGCAGGAGGGGATCATTTTTCTCTTGTCACTTAACTCCGATTCTGCCGGAGAGAGACAGAGACACGGAAAGAGAGAAGGACGAGCTGACAGAGCAGCAGAGAGAGAAAAGGGAGAACTAAGGGGCAGAGAGTCAGGAGGGCGAGGCATCCAGAGAGCTGAGAACAGGAATGCAGCCAGGCAGAGGGAGGGGGACGGGCGGGGAGAAGCAGGTGAGGAAGCAGAGGGCTGGGAGAGCACCCTTTCTGCCTTGTGGTTCCCACAGCGGCTCCCTCACCTGACCCCCACCCTTTGCACCTGCAGCAGGCGTGGGGTAGTCAGGATAAGACACGCCAACCAGGCAGGCCCACGCTGCTCTTCGAGGCTGTCCCTTCTCGCTCATCTTAGGACCTCATGTGGATGGACAAAGTCCCCCAGGATTAGGGTGGAGGAGGATGAAAGAAGGCTCCCACATTTGGAGCCCTTTGCCTAAGATCAGTAATTCCTCCAGGACATGGCTACAGTCCAGTGCAAGAACACTGCTGTGGGTCAGACAGATGCCAGATTACAGGCCCGCGTGCTAGCTGAGTATCCTGTCCTGACGTTGATGTTCTCATCTGTGCAAGGGGTAGCTATTTCATGCGGTTGTGTGACGAATACGTGAGCTGATATGTGGCTGCACCCCCAAGCAGTGCATGGCACATAGAAATAGATGGGGAATGAAACACCCAGGCCCACAGAGAACAGACAGCCTGGGCAGTGAGAGGCCTGTCAGGACAGCAAGGGGCAAGGGGCTTGCCATGAACTTGTGCTCGAACTTCTCAAGGCCTGGCTCTGCCAGCCCTGAGAGACGTCCCACTCCACCAGAAACCCTCAGCAGAGGCAGGAAGTGAGCCACAAAGGGACCTTGGCAGGATTCGTGGGATCCTCCTGGGCTGCGACCCTGCCCCCAGCAAGGACAGAGCAGAATTTGCAGAGCAAGACTTGAGGTGGGCAGAGCTGGTGGCATAGTGCCCCCTGCTGGCCATCATGGGAAATACATAAGAGACAGATGAGGGAGAGAGAAGACGTGCTCTCCAGCCCTCAGGGGCACCAGCTTTGACCCTGAACTGGACCCCCGGGTTCTTCTTCCTGGCTCAGGGACCACCCAGATCTTCCAGTGGTGACAAGGGCACAGGACTCCAAGTTGGGGGTTAGAGCAGAGGCAGCTTTCCCACCAAGCCCCAGTCTATGGGCCCAGCACTGGGAAAGGAACATCTTCAACTCAAGTCTGCAAGGCTTTGCTGAGGACCTGGGTCTCAGAGAACAGGAAATCCAGTTCCCGACTCGGGGGGCCATAGTCTCACTGGTGTGAAGACGGTAAAAGCAGAACCTGCAGTGGGGAGGGCTTGGGAGGCAGGCTGGACAGGGACCCACAAGCCAAGGTCTTCAGGTGAGAAAGAGCCTGGGGAGTGTGGGGTGCAGCCAGGGGGTTCTGTAAACGAGGGGAACCCCATCCAGACTCTCATTAACGTGGTGAGATTCCAAGGGCCAGGCAGGTGGACAAGGTTATTCCCAGCTCTGTCCAGTGACTGTAAATGTTACCCATCTCTGGGTCTCTGTTTTCCTCTCTATGAAATGGGACAAGCAGGGGGCGCCCAGGTCTGTATCCTGAGCTTTAGAGCTCACAGCCCAACGGTGCCACTTCTGATTTCTGCTTTCTCATGTCCAGGAGGAAGCCGTGCTGTTTTGAGACCTGCTGGTAATTCCTCTTTCCCAGGAATGGCAGTGAAATCAGAAGCTGGGCAGGAAGAGGAGGCACCCATGTCAATCAGTCCAGAGTTTGAGCAGGAGAGGAAGGAATTGACCAGCATACCCTTAGGCCAGGAAGTAAACACAGTCATCAGACCAGCAGGTCTGGTCTCTGATTGAGGAGCCCAGTCAGAGTGTCTGGGGACCCTGGAGAGCTTCCAGGGCCAGCCCGATGGACAGGTCTGTGGCCTGCTGAGGCCTCTGTCCTCAGGCTCAGACTTGAGTGGGAAGGCTTGCCCTTATCAGAGGGGGCCCAGAGCTCCCAGGGCTCCTCCATGACCTCTGCCTGGTGTGGGGCTCCTCTGGGCTCACCCACATGCCCCTTGACTCCAGAGTTCCAACAGCCTGGAAGAGGGAGGAGGCAGGCTCCAGGGCATCCCTGACCTCCAGCAGAGCCTGCTCACACCTTGCCTCTGCCCAGAAGCCTTCTCTGAACCAGAGCATGGTCTGCAATGTGGGGACTTGCCCCCAGAAAGCCCTCCTAGGGTATGGCTGCCGGAGTCACACTTGGGATCATTGTCATCTCTTTCTCCCACTGGAAAGAAAATGTGTCCCATGTCATGCGTCCCTGGTCACATCCAATCAGTGTCCAAGTCCTCATGATCCTCCCTCCTTGAAATCTCTCCAGCCCATGCTTTTCTCTTATCCTCATGGCCTGGGCCACCTAAGACAGCATCTGCATGACCCCAGGTCCTCCCCTGTATGGAAGGACTCAAGTTCCCTCATTTCCCCCAAACCCCTTGGTGAGTAATTCTCAAAGCAGAGCAGAATCCAGCGCCCTGCCTGAGAAGTCACTGCCCTCACAGCACAACCTGACTCTTGCTGGCTTATCCTCACTCCTTGTTCCCTGGAAGATGGGGTCACAATCCTCGCGTTCAATCTACAGGTGCCCTTATCGCCTGCCATGACGGTCCACAACCACCTTGAGCTGCACTGGGGAAACTCCTCATCCTCAGGGCAATCCGTCGCTTTTTCTGGGGTTTGTCCCAGCCTGCCCCTTGAACACTGGCAAAATCCCAAGTCTCCTTGCTTGCCATGAGGTAAGGGGCAGCTTCCAGGCCTGGTCTGCTTTATGCTTCCAGCCCCAGGTTGGGCTGAGACACTGCGTGCTGAGGACAGTCTGGCATCACCCAGGGCTTGCCCTGCTTACGATGCAGCAAATGGTACCCGCGGTCAACTTGTTCCATCCCTTAACCTACTCACTCCCGAGGCTGGTGGCCCTGCTAAGCCACCGACCCCCCAGCGAAGGACAGCAGAAGAGGAAGCCGAGAGCAGCGGCCCCGGGGCAGCGACAGACAGACCAGCATGGGAGCTGAGAGAACACATTTCATTTCAAAGCTAGGCTGCCTGGGCGCTCATCCTCATTCAGCCACTTTCTGGGCAATTCCACACTGGCTACCTTACCTCTCCTGTTCATCTCTAAGACAGTGATGTTGCTGGTACCTGCCTCGTCGATTCTCCTAAAGACTAAATGAGTCAGCACAAATAAAATGCTTAGAATAGTGACTGGAACAAAGCAAGCCATATATGAACATGACATGAATCCAAATGCTTCCCTGGTGGTCCAGGGTTAAGAATCTGCCTGCCAACGTGAGGGGAGTTTGGGGGAGAATGGATACATGTATATATGGCTGAATTCCTTCACTGTTCACCTGAAACTCCAGTATGAAATTAAAAGTTAAAAAAGAAAGAATGGATAAACAACAAGGTCCTATTGTATAGCGCAGGGAACTGTATTCAATATTCTGTAGTAAACCATAACGGAAAAGAAAAAAATTCAACCTATTACAAATCGCAATAGATTCGAGGCTATCAAGAGTGACTTTTCAGTAATGAAGTGTTACAGTAACTCGATTATTATTTTGGTAACCAGCTTGATACTATGTATGCTAAATAAAGAGCTAAAAAAATTTTTAAATGCTATCAGGGACTTCCTTGGTGGTCCAGTGGTTAAGAATCCACCTGCCAACCAGAGCGGAGTTTCAGGGAGAATGGATACATCTTTATGCAGGGCTGAGTCTGTTTGCTGTCCACCTGAAACTATCACAACATCGTTAATCAGCTACACTCCAATAGAAAATAGAATAGAAAAGAATCCACCATGCAAGGGACCCGAGTTCCATCCCTGGTCCAGGAAGACCCCACATGCTGCGGAGCAACTGAGCCCCAGTGCCTAGAGCACATGCTCCCCAACAAGGGAAACGCCCACAGTGAATAGCCCCCACTCGCCACAACTAGAGAAAGCCCATGTGCAGCAACAAAGAGCACAGCCAAAAACAAATAAATTTTCTTTTAAAATGCTATCAATTGGTTCCCCTGTCCTGTTGCTCAAGTCAAGATATCTCCACATATGTATCCAGGTTCCATTAACCACCACCTCCTGTTGACAGAGGTCCCCTTCCCCCAAATAAAACCCACATGGCCCAACCTCACTTGGTCTCGGACATCACTATGCCCAGGCTCTGCAGTGTGGTGTGGCCGCTTCTGGGACTTTACTTGAAAGAAAGCTGGAGCTTGCCTTTTGAAGCCCATCACCCCATCCTCCAATCTGTTTCCTAAAACATGGATCTGCCATCTGCAACCACGAGGATGAGAGCTACTCCCAGAGGGTAAGGAGCAATAACGTGCAAGAAGCTTGTTCCATAAACACCCCAAGCCCCTCACCAGCCCTGGGCCTCTATATGACAGAGAAAGAAACGTCTCTCTTGTTTAAGCCCCCAAACAAACAAATGTACTTTCTCAGTTGTCATGTAGATGGAACTGGGTGCCCTGGACTTTGGTATTCCAAGCGGAGGAGCATTTCTCGCGGCCAGCAGCCTTCATAAATCTCCCAGTTCGATTCCACAGGGAACCCACATGCTGATGGATGCCTCCCTCACACCACTGAGCCCACCAGAGTGCCATGTGATCCCCACCCAGAAGGACAAGCCCGGGTGTTGTAGGAAGCTGATCAACTCCAACCAAGAGGTTTTTGACTCACAAACTTCTGAGGCTCCATGCCTGAAATGTTCTCTGATGAGTTTCTCATGTGGCCTTCTTGCATCAGAAATCAGGTTTGCCATTGGTCCTTGACATCCTCTGCCATCTTGGACCAGGGAAAAACAAGCCCAGCTAGAGTTCTGCCCCTTATCAGGCAGTCAAAGCCATCCTGCAGGGCTCAGAAGAGCCAAGGGCAGTATTTAGGGGCAACCAGGTCTTTCCCGCTTGTTCCCACTGCCAAGGGCAGTGAGTTTGTCTACCCCACTCCCCAGAACAACATAGAGAAGCCATGGGGAGGGTCTCGCTCCTCCCAGTCAGGTGCCCTGTTCTTCCCTTTGACCCTCACTCTCATCCAGGGGCCTGATCAGTCCACTGCTCCTTCCTTCCTGAAGCTGGAAGGTGCAGATGAAGACTAGGGCATCACGTGGTGAAAAGTTGCAGTTTCTCATCACCTCGAAACCTCCACTCCTTCAAGAGTCCCATTTACCCACGGAGTCACTTCAGTGGCCTATAAACAAGTCCCACGAGACAAAGTATCCTCATTCCTGAATCTGCTTTGACACGTTTGAAGGCCCAGAACTTGCTGGACATAGAACTGACCTCAGTCTCAGGCTGCTCATCATGTGAGTGGACCCATCACCCTTCCATGTTTTAAGACTTCACCCACCCATCTTTTAGACCTCTCCTGAGTGTAACCCACATTTGTCACATCTCTGCTTCTTAAGCTCCTTGGCTTCCCTAGAGGACACCCTGTGGTACTCCCTGGGGCTCTTAAAACCCTAAGGGTATTGGCAGCCACTTGGCAGGATGGTTATGGGGGAGTTTCCCCTGGATCCATCACTGGCCCGGACTTGGGCTGTTAGTACACCTGAGCCAGATGAGAGGCCTGGACCCATGTAAACTGCCACGAACATGCAGTCCTTGCTGCAACCTCTGATCCTGCCCGTTGGCATCCCCAGCAGAGACCCAACAGCAGCTCTCTCACCCACCATAGTGATTGTAGCCAAATGACTGTGCCCTTCAACTTTCCAAAAAGCATTATATTATGGAAAATTCCAACCAGAAGGGTGGCAGCTCTTTGTGCTCTCCCTGCTTCCATAGTTCTCTGGACAAGTCCCAGGGCTGAAGTTCCCCTCTTGTTTCACCTCCTTTCCCCAGATTCCTCCTCACCCCCTTTCTGCAGGGCAGTGGCTCACAGTGGCCTCTCTGCCCTGGGCCACGCTGACACCAGCTCTTTTTCTTCTCCCCTTTTGGCCAACTCCATAGCACCCAACCTCTGACCTAGTGATAACCCCTCTGATTGCTTTGTTCCCTATGTCACCTGTTGGAAAAATTCTGAGGCCTAAGTACCAGGGTTTGGCCCAAAGGGACACCTGACCTTGAGCTGGATTTATCAGTCCCCAGGAGGCCAGTCACAGACAGGACCGGCTGGTGCTGGCTTTCCTGGACCCATCCAGCCATCAGACCACGGGAGCCATTAGAAAGTTTGGGCCCTGGTAGTGAATGCCTCTGGCTGTCTCAGTGCTGCAGGGATATTAGCCGTATGGTGGGACCAGGGACAGTTGAAGCACAAGCAGAAAGATGGGGCCCCACCTTCTCTATTAGCCTTCAACTACCCCAGCTCCATCACTGCCAGTAATCCTTGCAATAAACCAACTCCTGGGGGTCCCTATACTTCAAACTCAGCCAGGTTTGCCAGGGGACCTGCTCTGGGCCACACACACGGGGGGCAGGGAGGAGTGCTGTACTGGGGCCTCACCCCAAAGCGCCCTTGAAACAGAACAGCTGTCCCCATCACCCACAGGTTCTCTGTCCCTCTGCGTCAGGCGTGGACCACTCACCTTCATTCCTCGCCCCCAGGTCCCTTCCCACCTCTGCAATCTCCTCCACTGGGTGGCTTCCTGGAGAAAGCAGCTCTGCTCTGCTGCCTCCCCTCTTCCCAAGCCCCTAGACACTCAGGGGCTCAGCCTGTTGCCCCTGATGCTGATCCTCCTGTGACTGCATGTCTGGCCCAGTTAGTTTGCCCAGTGGCTGCCCTCAACAGCAATGCACATCTTTCTTTCTCCAGACCTGCTTCCCCAGATCCATCCTGTCCACTCTCACCTCCATGTAGCTCAGTAACACCACTGAACAAGTTGTTGGTGACACCACCGCAGACCAGACCCAGGAAGAGATGAAGGGCGCGACTCTGGGTGGAGCCTCCATCCACAGGAGCGCCTGGGGAGCAAGACCCAGCCAGAGGGGGCAGCTCACTCCCAGTGCCGAGCACTCCCTCCACCCCACCCAGCAGGAAGCCCTGACTTCTCTCCTATTTCTCTCCCATCCTCCCCCACCCCAGAGGTCAGCCCCCTGACCTAGGAGTCCTCTTCTTCTCCTCCATGCCTGGAAACAGCCCTTGTCTTGATCCTCCTATGCTTGTCCTCAGAATTCCATGCATTTATTTTATGATGTAATACTGAGGCCCGGAGAGGGCTGCAACTAGTCGTGGGTCCCCTGGTTCATTAACTGAAGAGTTGGGTCCGCAGACACTTGCACAGCCCCAGACAAAGGCTTTATCCATCAAGTGAGACGACCTGCCCACCTTCTGTCCCTCCAAATTCTCTCTCCCCTTGCCCTCCTTGGGCAGTGCTCCCTTGTTTCCCGCACCACAGCTGCACCTGCTCCGTCTGCTTCAGAGACCTTTCCTGGGGACCTACCCAAGGGTCATGGATCCCTCCTCCTCTCCCCTCTGCCTCCCATAGATTTCATCCACTTCCTTCCCTTCAGTCCCTCCCTCTTGGCTGCAGGGGAGAAGGAACCTCAGGGGCACCACACTGAGCTTGCCAGTCCCCAGGTCTGTCCCCAGGACTCACGTTGGAGCTGAGAGCAGGTGTAAAGGTTACCAATGAAGCAGTTGTCCCCAGGATTTCTGTGATTTGCGGGGACAAAGCAGGCTGACTTCACCACCCAAAGTGTGACCCAGACCCAGGGGGAGGGCTGGACTTGTTTCTTCTTCAAGGAGCTCAATATAACTTCGATGCCTTGAAGTCTGCCCTGGCAGCTGGCACATGGTGAGGCAGCCTTGGGTGACCTCACAGATGGTGGACATCCAGGAGGCAGGAGCTAGAGGACATGACGGAGGCCACAAGGTAACTCAAGTCAGTCGGTTCTTTCACAAACACCAAGGAAACCCCCCTGGAGGCTTCCAAAAATACCAAGCAAACCCCCCGGAGGCTTCCAGAAATAACCGGACGAGACCTGCAGGAAATCCCGGTGAACAGATGGGACTAGAAGCCGGCCAAGGACAGGTTGTGACTATTAAAGCGACCTCACTGAAACCTTCCCAGGCTTGGTGAGACCTTGAGGGACAAAGTGCCGGGTGACTGTCAACATCCTGAGTCCTTTTAAACCAAATCCTTCTCTCAGTGAGGCTCTGGTCTTGTTTTCCAGCCACCCAGGCTCAGTGCCACCTTCAAAACTCAGTGCAGTCTTCAAACTCACATATACTGAACATTTATTTATTTATTTATTTATGGCAGACCCCATGCAATGGAGTTTGTAGGAGCTGGGTTCATTAATCCTCATGGTGACCTTTTATAGTAGATATGATGAAGAGCCCTATTCACAACTGAGGAAATTCAGAAAAAAAACTTGTAATTTGCATCAGAGTCCTGAGTGAGTGCTAAGGAGAGCTAAGGTTCATATGGAGGCAGTCTGGTCCCAGAAGCCCCACTCCTCACCAGCACCCAACTTGGTTGGATCGATGGTCACTTCTTCCCCTGTTCCCCCACATCCTCCTGTTGCTGCCACTGTTGCTGTCATGGTTTTGAAACTCATGCGTGCTTTACTTTTTTCCCAAAAGGACATGAGATGTCTGTATAGATTAATGGATGGAAAGATTAATTCATTCAACAGATTCACATTGCTCAAGAGGGGGAAAAAGCCATCTTAAGGGTTGTCATAGGTGCTGTGATTGATCCTGAAATTTGACTTTGAGCTTCCTGGCAGCCAGGGCAAAACACAAAACATGAAGTTTTGACACTCTTATTATCAGAAAGGAGGAAACAGATCAGTTCCTCCACAAGGACAACTATTTCCAGGAACTAATTCTGAAAGAGGTTTCTCATATGAGGCTTCATGTCTGGGACATGGTGTGACATAATAAAAAAAAAAGCAATCTTCTAAATGATTCGATGGCAAGAGCAGATGGAGGACCCTCAGTGTGAACAGAGAGGGCATGATGCGATTTTGGAAACAACAAACATGGTCCCCAGCATGTCGATTGCCTGTAGACCAGAGCTTCCCTTGTGGCTCAGACAGCAAAGAATCTGCCTGCAATGGAGGAGACCCAGGTTTGATCCCTGGGTTGGGAAGATCCCCTGGAGAAGGGAATGGCAACTCACTCCAGTATTCTAGCCTGAAGAATTCCATGGACAGAGGAGCCCGGTGGGCTACAGTCCATCGGGTCACCAAGAGTCAAACATGACTGACCAATTAACACTTCAATTCAGACCTCTGAAAAAGCTAGAATTTTCCCCCACGTGTCTCAGTTATTGCTGTGTTTTGTTTTTCTTTCTTTTTTTTTTCAAACTGCCAGATATTTCTCCAGCAAAGGTGGGTTTATTCAAGATCAGCAAAGAATTGCAATTCAGGATCTGCAACCATGGACAAGCCACGTGCAAATTCCTACATGGCAAGAGAGGGAGAACACAAGTTTTGTCTTTTGAGAACTGAAAGTTGTATTGATTTTCTGAAAGGTCCCAAAGTACTCTGGGGTGGGGGTGGGGCAGAGCCACAGGCTATGGAAACCAGAGATGACCCAAGAAGGTAGTTCTGTTCTGAAAGCTGAGGCTTCGGGAACACATTCATTTATCAGATATTTATTGTGTTCTTTTTGTGCCAGGTTTTGCACTAGGTGGAGCGAGAACCAATGAAATAAATCACACAGGGTTCCTGACCTCAAAGAATTTAATCATTAACGGAAAAAAGAACTTTTTTATAGTATCTACCATGTGTCAGTGGGCTTCCCAGGTGGCGCTGGTAGTAAAGAACCCGCCTGCCAATGCAGGAGATGAAAGAGACAAGAGTTCAATCCTGGATCCAGAAGACCCCCTGGAGAAGGGCATGGCAACCCACTCCAGTATTCTTGCCTGAAGAACCCCATGGAGAAAGGAGCCTGGTGGGCTACAGTCCATCGTGTCGCAGAGTCAAACATGACTGAAGCAACTTAGCACGCATGCACACACATGTGTCAAGCACTGAGATGAGTGCTTTGCATATAGGATCTCATTTAATATTTCTAACAAACCTATGCCATAAGTTTTATTATTGTCAGCCCTAGCACAGGACCAGACAGAAACGGAGCCCCACAGTACTGGACCCCACACAATGGCATATGCCCAACAAAGAGGCCAAAGACCCAGAAGCCCCTGCATTTTCAAAAGACCTCATCTGGTTCAAGAACTTTCTTATTCCAAGCCCTGGTGGGGAGTCCCACATCAACAATATCAAATGATGTCTTCACATATAAAAATGCTCATTATCAACAAGTAATTTCAGCGACATCCCTGGTGGTCTGGTGGCTAAGACTCGACGCTCCCAATGCAGGGAACCTGGGTTCAATCCCTGATCAGGGAACTAGATCCCACGTGCCACAACTAAAGATCCCACATGCCACAACTAAGACCCAGCACAGACAAATAAATAAACAAACCTTTTTTAAAGTAATTTCAGGCACAAGAAATTTCAGGATGGGAAAAGGGACCTCTGTTCAATGCAACAAATGTTTATGGAGCAATTTCTCCAAGCCAGGACCTGTGCCAAGCAGTGCGAATACCCAAACAGTGAGAAGCCACGCCTGACCTCAAGAAGCAACTCCCAGTCCAGTGGAGAAGGAAATTTGTAAACAGTAACTTTCAGCATGATTTGATGAGTGCTAAGAATGAGGCAAGCCCAGGAACTTTGGGAAGACAGCAGAGTCTTCCCTGGAGGACAGAAGAGTCCTCCAACATGGAAGCGGGTCAGGGAAGGCTTCTGGGAGAAGGAAGCACATGAGGCGAGTCTTATGGGATGAGATGACCCCACCCTTATGGCAGAAAGTGAAGAGGAACTAAAAAGCCTCTTGATGAAAGTGAAAGAGGAGAGTGAAAAAGTTGGCTTAAAGCTCAACATTCAGAAAACGAAGATCATGGCATCTGGTCCCATCATTTCATGGGAAATAGATGGGGAAACAGTGGAAACAGTGTCAGACTTTATTTTGGGGGCTCCAAAATCACTGCAGATGGTGATTGCAGCCATGAAATTAAAAAACACTTACTCCTTGGAAGAAAAGTTATGAGCAACCTAGATAGTATATTCAAAAGCAGAGACATTACTTTGCCGACTAAAGTCCGTCTAGTCAAGGCCATGGTTTTTCCAGTAGTCANGGACTGTGAAGAAGGCTGAGCGCCGAAGAATTGATGCTTTTGAACTGTGGTGTTGGAGAAGACTCTTGAGAGTCCCTTGGACTGCAAGGAGATCCAACCAGTCCATTCTGAAGGAGATCAGCCCTGGGATTTCTTTGGAAGGAATGATGCTAAAGCTGAAACTTCAGTACTTTGGCCACCTCATGTGAAGAGCTGGCTCACAGGAAAAGACTTTGATGCTGGGAGGGATTGGGGGCAGGAGGAGAAGGGGACGACAGAGGATGAGATGGCTGGATGGCATCACGGACTTGATGGACATGAGTCTGAGTGAACTCTGGGAGTTGGTGATGGACAGGGAGGCCTGGCGTGCTGCGATTCATGAGGTCGCAAAGAATCGGATATGACTGAGCGACTGAACTGAACTGAAGATGTATCCAGGTGGAAAACAATAGTGGAGGGGAGACAGTTGAAAGGGAATTTCAAGCAGTACAAAGAGCTTGGGCTCTTAGGAAAGGATATAGGCAAATAACACGGAAAGGGACTCGGGGAAAGGACAGAATCACAAAGAAGTTACTAGACCATACAGTTTAAGGCTAGAATCCATGAAGGTGAGACTGGAAAGACTTGAGGAGCTTGATCTTTATCCTGGGGGCAGTGGGGATTGCTGGAAGGTTTTAACCAGGGAGGTGACTTCATCACAGTTGTGCTTTGGGAACTACTCTCTAGTGTCAATATGGAGGACAGTTTAGTAACCTGGAAACAGGAAGAACAGACAGGCCACACAGAGAGTAGGGAAAACCTCTTTCAGCAACACTATGGATACTGGACACTCACACTACGAATAACCTGCTCCTTGAAAGAAAGTGCCTTTTAAAAGCATTGCTAGGCTGTGTAACTGCATCACTGTGCTGTACACTGAAATTAACATGACATTGTAAATCAACTATACTTCAGTAAAAATTTTTTTTAAAAGTAAGCACTGCTAGGCATGCTGGAACAAGGGACTACCAGCACCATCTGCAGAGAAATAGGAAAAAAACTGAGTTTTTCCCATCTGTATGCAAAGGGAGCTGTAAGAAAACAAGCAAATTCTACTGTCAGGAGACCAAGACTAGAATGGAGTCAACATGGGGGCCATCACCTTAACATTAACTCAGAAAGTTCAGCAGAGGGTAAAGTAACCCCAGATCAGTGGGGTCCCATGAACCCAGATAAAAGTAAAAACCCTTTCTGGAGGACAGCATCCTCAACTTAGGCATTCCCAAAGAATATACATATAAGCCCACAATTTTTAAAAAATCAAATACTCAAGGAGGTGAGAGAGAACAGAAAAACAAACAAACAATATGTTTGGATCCCTAAGAAATTATAATTGTTATAGTATATGAAATAACAGAGTAACATTTTTAAGGAAATAAAGATGATACCAGAAGAGTAATTAAGAAGAGACAATTTTTAAATGACTAGTGGGACCTGGAAAAGAACAAAAATGGAACTTTCAGAAATGAAAATGACAACTGTCAAAACTGAAAAGGCAACGAATGAGTTAAACTCTATATTAGACGTGACCGAGTGAGCTAGAAGGCAGATCTGAAGAAATTACACAGATTTCAGCACAAAGACATGCAAATGGAAAATCTGAAAGAAACTGAAAAGTTATGATGGATTGAATGAAAGTCTCAGAGAGAAAAGGGGAAATGAAGCAATATTTGAAGAGACAATGGCTGAGAATTTTCCAAAACTGATGAAAGGCATGAGTCCACAGATATGGAGAGCACAACACATATCTAACAAGCTCAGTAAAAAGAAATCCACATCTAGTCACAGTGTGTTGAAACTGCATTAACACCAAAAACAGAAATCTTAAAAGCAGCTATGTAGAAAGACATATTAATACCACCTACAAAGGAAGGATAATTAGACAACACACTTCAACAGCAACCGTGAAAACCAGAAGACAGGAAATATCTTCAAAGCACTGAAAGAAAATAGCCTAGAATTGTGAAAAATTAGCTTTCAAGGCTGAGGATGACATGGAGTTTGTGTGTGTGTGTGTGTATGTTTGCAAATAAGCAGAAAGAGTTTGCCATCTACAAGTTTTCACTAAAGGGACCTCTGGAGGATGTGATATAAGAAAAAGAGAAATTATCCCAGAAGGAAGGTCTGGTGTACAAGAAAGAATGGTGGACAAAGAAATTGATAAACATGTAAGGGATAAGTCTACACAAATATTGTATAAAATAATAACAACACATGGGAACAGAAAGAAAAGAACCAAAATACTGCACAGAAATATATATATATATATAGGAGGTCAAAGTTGAAGGGTTCGAAGCTGTTTGCAAGGTTTGGAAAAGGGTTTAGAAATATTAACAATCTTAGACTTCATTAAGTACATGAAATAGAATTTTAAAAGCAACCACTAGGGACTTCCCTAGCGACCTAGTGGTTAAGACTCTGTGATTCCAGTGCAGGGGGTGTGGCTTGAGTCCCTGTTTGGGGAACTAAGATCCCACATGCTTTTTAAAAAAAGCAACCACTAGAAATACTGTAGAATGTATAAACCCCAAATCAATAAAGAAGGTAGCAAAAGAGAGAAAAAGAAAATAAGCAAACTCAGTAAATCCAAAGTGGGGAGAAGCAAGAAAGGAAGGGAAGAAAGCACAGGGGAAATAATAAGAAAACAAAAGTCAAAAGATATCAATAATCATGATAAACTTTAAAGGTTAAATGTACCATTTAAAAGACAAAGTGTTAGATTGGGTTTTAATCTAACTCTTTGTTGTTTAAAGTGACACAGCTAAAACATAAGGAGATGGGTTGAAAGACCAGACAAACATGAAGCAAAAGAAAGCCAGGATAGCTGCACTAAAATCAGAAGAAAAAAACAAACTTAAGATGAAAAACATTGTTAGAGATAGAAAAGTGGAAAGATTAAAAATTCACTTTTCCTGGAAAACACGGCAATTTTAAACCTAATAAAAATAGCCTCAAAAAATAGAAAGCAAAAATTGATAGAACTTCAGGGGAAAACAGAAAAACCCACTATCGTGGAGGTAGATTTGAATACTCATCTCTCCATTATTGGGAAGTCCAACATATATTATTGGTAATTCAAAGAGGTTGTGAACAATATAACAAGTTGTGTTTAATGCATCCAACTACACTTCTCAAGAGCTTCCCTGGAGGCTCACACGGTAATAATCCACCTGCAATGTGGGAGACCTGGGTTTGATTCCTGGAATGGGAAGATCCCCTGGAGGAGGGCCTGGAAACCCACTCCAGTATTCTAGCCTGGAGAATCCCCAGGGACAGAGGAGCCTGGCGGGCTACAGTTCATAGAGTTGCAAAGAATCGGACACGATTGACCAACTAAGCACAGCACACTTCTCAAGCACACATTTTTAAAAATTATTTGAGGGACTTCCCTGGTGGTCCAGTGGCTAAGATTACGTTCCCAAAGCAGAGGGCCCAGGTTCAATCAGGGAACTAGATCCCACATGCTGCAATTAAGAGTTCAAATGCTCCAATTAAAGATGCTGCAACTAGAGATTCTGCGTGCCACAACAAAGACCCGGCACAGCCAGATAAATGAGTATTTTTAAATGATTTCAATTGGTCACGTACTAGATTATAAAGCAAGTCTCAGTTCCTAAAGATCACCATCACACAAATCATTTAAAGGCAATGCCTTTAAATTAAAACTCAGTATAAAACAGAAAAAAAATTTAACCCGCATATACTTGGAAATTTTAAAGTTTTCTTCCAAGCAATTTATAAATCAAAGAAGAAATCATAATGGAAATTTTTAAGCACTTTAGAACAGAGCAATAGTGAAAATAGTGCCTATCAAAATTGTGGGACAGAACCAAAGTAATAATTCTAGTAAATAGTTCTAATAGAGTTCTAGTTCTAATAGAGAACCTTGAAAGTTTCTGTTAGAAAAGATGAAAAGCCAGACAATTAATGAGTTAAACAACCAAACTAAGAAGTTATAAACAGAACCATAGAATAAACTCAAAGAAACCAAAACCCCCCAAAACAGTTATAATAAAGCTAAGAAGAGAAATTAACTGATTCAAAGCAAGGAAAATCAAATTAATGCAAAGCAAAGCCAAAAAAAAAATCAACAACTGAAAATTGGTTTCCTGAAAAGACTAACAAAAAGACAAACTGCTGACTCAATGGGTATGAATTTGAGCAAACTCCAGGAGACAGTGAAGGACAGAGGAGTCTGGCATGCTATAGTCCACGGGGCCACAAAGAGTCGGACAAGACTTAGTGACTGGAAAACAACAACAGATAAAAGAGAGAAGACACCAACATTTTGTGCTGAAAAATGTTACAGATTAATCTTTCTGTACAGACTGCAGAGAGAATGTGAACACCACGAAAAACTGTCAAGGAACACACCATTCCAACGCATACAAATTTACAGAAGACACAGCACTTTCAAGCTCATTCCCAAGGGACAGTAGAACCTTGAGTCCAAAACCCAAAACTGGGAGCATGAGAAAGGGATTCACTCCAGAGCACTGACACGAAAAATCACAAACAAGGCTCTAAGAGCCTAAATCTAGCAGGGCACAAAAATGTTAATATATATGGCCAACTTGGGTTTCTCCTAGAATCGCAAGGAGGCTTAATATTATAAATCTCTCTAAATACAGAGATCTATTTACTCCATGTATAGTAAATAGATAAGAAAGCTAAGAGAGTAAATGCTAAGTTCTCATGGCAAGAAGATAAATTTTCTCCTTTATTCTTTCTTTTCTTTGTATTATATCTATATGGGAAGATAAAGATTACCTGAACATATTGTGGTAATCATTTCATAATATGTATAAATTAAACTGTCATATTGTATGCCTTAAACTTATACAGTGATGTACATCAATTATTTTTTAATAAAACTGGAAAAAAAAGAGAACTCTCCCTTATAGCCCTAGCTTAAGAGTTTTAAAAAAATTATCAGTTCAGTTCAGTCGCTCAGTCATGTCCGACTCTGCGACCCCATGAATCGCAGCACACCAGGCCTCCCTGTCCATCACCAACTCCCGGAGTTCACTCAGACTCACGTCCATCAAGTCCGTGATGCCATCCAGCCATCTCATCCTCTGTCGTCCCCTTCTCCTCCTGCCCCCAATCCCTCCCAGCATCAAAGTTTTTTCCAGTGAGTCAACTCTTCTCATGAGGTGGCCAAAGTATTGGAGTTTCAGCTTTAGCATCATTCCTTCCAAAAAAATCCCAGGGCTGATCTCC
>SJYQ01001849.1:30767-43910 GCA_006410935.1 Redunca redunca | reverse complement strand
TGGAGTTTCAGCTTTAGCATCATTCCTTCCAATGAACACCCAGGACTGATCTCCTTTAGAATGGACTGGTTGGATCTCCTTGCAGTCCAAGGGACTCTCAAGAGTCTTCTCCAACACCACAGTTCAAAAGCATCAATTCTTCAGTGCTCAGCTTTCTTCACAGTCCAACTCTCACATCCATACATGACCACTGGAAAAACCATAGCCTTGACTAGATGGACCTTTGTTGGCAAAGTAATATCTCTGCTTTTGAACATGCTATCTAGGTTGCTCATAACTTTTCTTCCAAGGAGTAAGCGTCTTTTAATTTCATGGCTGCAGTCACCATCTGCAGTGATTTTGGAGCCCAAAAAATAAAGTCTGATACCGTTTCCACTGTTTCCCCATCTATTTCCCTTGAAATGATGGGACCAGATGCCATGATCTTAGTTTCCTGAATGTTGAGCTTTAAGCCAAATTTTTCACTCTCCTCTTTCACTTTCATCAAGAGGCTTTTTAGTTTCTCTTCACTTTCTGCCATAAGGGTGGAATCATCTGCACACCTGAGGTTATTGATATTTCTCCCAGCAATCTTGATTCCAGCTTGTGTTTCTTCCAGCCCAGCATTTCTCATGATGCACTCTGCGTATAAGTTAAATAAGCAGGGTGACAATATACAGCCTTGACGTACTTCTTTTCCTGTTTGGAACCAGTCTATTGTTCCATGTCCAGTTCTAACTGTTGCTTCCTGACCTACATATAGGTTTCTCAAGAGGCAGGTCAGGTGCTCTGGTATTCCCATCTCTTTCAGAATTTTCCACAGTTTATTGTGATCCACACAGTCAAAGGCTTTGGCATAGTCAATAAAGCAGAAATAGATATTTTTCTGGAACTCTCTTGCTTTTTCCATGATGGGCTAGTCAAAAAGACCAATGGAACAAGACCAAGAGAATAGAAAGCCTCAACCCAAAAACACCTGGCAATTTGATACTGGACATAAGTAGAAGTGGGCTTCCCTGACAGCTCAGCTGGTAAAGAATCCGCCTGCAGTGCAGGAGACCCCGGTTCGATTTCTGGGTCGCGAAGACCACTGGAGAAGGGAAAGGCTACCCACTCCAGTATTCTGGCCTAGACAGTTCCATGGACTATATAGTCCATGGGGTCACAAAGAACCTGACAAGACTGAGTGACTGACACTCACTCATAGACAGAGGTAGCACTGCCAATCACTGGGGAAAGGAAGAGCTACTCAATGTGTGAATAATAGGACATCCACACAGAAAACAAAATGAAACTGCATTCTCTTCTCAAACCATAAATGATGAATCCCAAGAGAATTAAAGCCTTAAATCTGAAACGCAAAACTTTTCAACGGAAAGAAAATACAAGAGAATATCTTTATGGTCTCCAAACAGGACAGGTTCCCTTCAATAAGGTAAAAAGCACCAACAATAATGGAAAATATTCATAAATTCAGTTACGTTAAGAACTTTCATCCATCGACATCACAAAGAAAATGAAAAGACAAGCTATCAACCGGGGGAAATTATTTGCAGCACACACAACTGACAGCCCAGTTAAAAACATGAGCAAAAGACATGATCAGGCATTTCTCAGAAGTGTGACATGAAAGACTTATCAATGTATGAAAAGATCAATCTTATTAATAATCAGTAAAATGCAAATTAAGACAACATGAGCTACAATTTTACACCATGCTGGCAAAAAAGAAAAAGAAAAAGTCTGACACCACCAAGGGTTGGTAAGAATCTAGATCAAAAGAAATTTTTACCCTTGGCTGGTGGAAATGTAAGTTAGCACAATCATATTGGAAAACAAGATGGTGCCGTCTGTCTACAATGCAGGAGACCTGGGTTCTATCCCTGGGTAGGGAAGATCTGCTGGAGAAGGAAATGACAATCCACTCCAGTACTATTGCCTGGAAAACCCCATGGACAGAGGAGCCTGGTAGGCTACAGTCCATAGGGCCGCAAAGAGTCGGACACAACTGAGCGACTTCACTTTCACTTTCACTTTCACTCAGCAGCAACTCATCTAAAGAAACTCATGAACTTACACCTCAAGAAAGATATATAAGAGTATCCCTAGCAGGAAAAAAACAAAAAAAGGAAACTACCTCCACATCTAATAAGAAACGGATAAAACTAATTTTGGTATGCTGCTGCTAAGTCACTTCAGTCGTGTCCGACTCTGTGTGACCCCATAGATGGCAGCCCACCAGGCTCCCCTGTCCCTGGGATTCTCCAGGCAAGAACACTGGAGTGGGTTGCCATTTCCTTCTCCAATGCATGAAAGTGAAAAGTGAAAGTGAAGTCGCTCAGTCGTATCCGACTCTTAGCGACCCCATGGACTGCAGCCTACCAGGCTCCTCCGTCCATAGGGTTTTCCAGGCAAGAGTGCTGGAGTGGGGTGCCATTGCCTTCTAGCTACATAATAAACTGTTCAGAGATAAACATGAAAAAGCTTCAGTCACCCATAGCAATATGGCAGAAATATAATGTTGAAAGAAGAAAATCAAGTTACAGAGATGATAGCATTGTTACAAAGTTCAAAAGCAATCAAACGAAACAATATATTGTTTATTAAAACATACAGATGTAATAACTGTATTTTTATTTTTTAATACTTCACTATGCTCTTCCACAGGTTTTTTGTTTTACTTTGTTCTGTTTTGATTCTTAGCACCCTGCATGGAATGTGGGATCTTAGTTTCTGAGCAAGGATGGAACCCATGCCCTCTGCAATGGAAGCATGGGGTCTTAACCAATGGACCAACAGGGAAGTCCCAGGAATAACTATATTTTTAAACAGAATAGGAAGGGATTTTCATGTGGATGAAAATACATGGATAATGTCCTAGATCTGTGCTTTCTAATACAGTAATCATTAACTGCTTGTGGCTATTTTGATTTGTTTTTAAACAAATTAAAATTTAATTTAATTCAAAATTCAGTTCTGCAAGTCATACCAGCCAAATTTCAAGTGCTAAATAGCCACGTGTGGCCAGTGGCTACTCTACTGGACAGCACAGACCTTGTAGGTCTGTGAACATTTCCATCATCACACAAAGTTCTATTGGACACTTTTGTTCTAGACGAGAGTTTGGCAGACTTTTTGGTAAAAAGCCAGATGGTGAACTTTTCAGCTCTGCAGAACATAGGTCTCTGTAACAACTACTCAGCTCTGCTATTGTACCTCAGAGGTGGCCACAGACAATATGTAAATAAGTAGATGTGACTGTGAGCCAACAAATCCTTATTAAACAGTGGAAACAGGGCTCCAAAATCACCGCAGATGGTGATTGCAGCCATGAAATTAAAAGACGCTACTCCTTGGAAGGAAAGTTATGACCAACCTAGAAAGCATATTAAAAACCAGAGACATTACTTTGCCAACAAAAGTCTGTCTAGTCAAGGTTATGGTTTTTCCAGTGGTCATGTATGGATGTGAGAGTTGGACTATAAAGAAAGCTGAGCGCTGAAGAATTGATGCTTTTGAACTGTGGTGTTGGAGAAGACTCTTGAGAGTCCCTTGGACTGCAAGGAGATCAACCAGTCCATCCTAAAGGAGATCAGTCCTGGGTGTTCATTGGTAGGGCTGATTTTGAAGCTGAAACTGCAATACTTTGGCAACCTCATGCGAAGAGCTGACTCATTGGAAAAGACCCTGATCCTGGGAAAGATTGAGGGCAGGAAAAGAAGGGGATGACAGAGGATGAGATGGTTGGGGATGACAGAGGATGAGATGGTTGGATGGCATCACCGACTCAATGGACATGGGTTTGGGTAAACTCCGGGAGTTGGTGATGGACAGGGAGGCCTGGCGTGCTGCGGTTCATGGGGTCGCAAGGAGTCGGACACGACTGAGCAACTGAACTGAACTGAACTGAACTATCAAAACAGGCGGTGGGCTGAATTTAGCCTGCCAGCCATAGTTTTTTGGCCCCTGTTCTAGATCCTAGTTGTGTGACTGATTGGCAGATGATTATTTTATTAGTATATAATTTTTAAGCATTCTTACATATAAATTCTATAATACATTTTAGTTTATATTATATATATGCATATATAATACATTTCAAAGTATATATCTAGGCACAATTGGTGAAATCTGAATAAGAGCTATAGATTAGATAATATTATTGCAATGATGTTAATTTCCTGATGTTCATCATCATTCTATGATCAGGCAAGAAAACATCCTTGTTTTTAGGAAATACTCAGTGGCCATATGTATGAGTAATGAATGACATGCAATCTACTCGCAAATGATTCAGAAAAAAAATGCACATATATATATGCATGAATATGTATATATCACACTCACATGTATGTATCAAAATACCACCAATCAGCTGGCTTAAACAATAGAAATCTACTGTCCCATAGTTCTGGAAGCTGAGAATATAAGATCAAGGTATCTGTAGGACTGGTTTCTTCTCAGGCCTCTCCCCTTGGCTTGCAGACAGCCACCTTCTCCCAGAGTCCTCACACGGTCTTTCCACTGGACTCAAGTACCCTAGGTGTCTCTTCTTCTTCTTCTAAGGACACAAGTCATATTGGATTTGTTGTTGTTCAGTAGCTAAGTCATTTCCGACTCTTTGTGACTCCATGAAATGCAGCACAACAGCTTCCCTGTCCTTCACTATCTCCCTGGAGTTTGCTCAGATTCATGTCCATTGAGTCAGTGATGCCATCTATCCAACTCATCTTCTGCCGCCCTCTTCTCCTTCTTCCCTCAGTCTTTCCCCGCATCAGGGTCTTTTCCAATGAATCAGCTCTTCGCATCAGGTGCCCAAGGTATTGGAGCTTCAGCTTCATTATCAGTCCTTCCAATGAATATTCAGGGTTGATTTCCTTTAGGATTGATCTCCTCACAGTCCAAGGAACTCTCAAGAGTTTTCTCCAGAACCACAATTCAAAAGCATCAATTCTTTGGCACTCAGTCTTCTTTATGGTCCAACTATCACATCCGTACAAGACTACTGGAAAAACCATAGCTTTAATTACACAGACCTTTGTCGGTAAAGTGATGTCTCTGCTTTTTAATACACTGTCTAGGTTTGCCATAGCTTTCCTTCCAAGGAGAAAGCGTCTTTTCATTTCATGGCTGCAGTCAGCATCCGTGGTGATTTTGGAGCCCAAGAAAATGAAGTCTGTCACTGTTTCCATTCTTCCCCATCTATGTGCCATGAAATGATGGGACTGGATGTCATGATCTTAGTTTTCTGAATGTTGAATTTTAAGCCAGCTTTTTCACTCTCCTCTTTCACCCTCATCAAGAGGCTCTTTAGTTCCTCTACACTTTCTGCCATTAGAGTGGGATCATCTGCATATCTGAGGTTTATATTTCTCCTGGCAATCTTCATTCCAGCCTGTGATATGTGACATTAATGATCTCATATTAACTTAATCATCTCTTTAAAGCCCCTGTCTCCAAATATAGTCACTCTCTGCTAGGGGTTGGGACTTCAAGATATGAATTCTGGGGGACATAATTTTGCCCATGATGGATGGATAGACAGAGAGACAACAAATTTTGTAAACTGTTAAGGATTTGGGTGAAGGAGAGATAAAAGTTTTCTGTACTGTTCCTGCAATTTTTCAGCAAACCTGAAATGATCTCAAAATTAAGAGCTTTAAAACACAAACATATATAATTCTATACACTTATAATAAGGATAAAAGTTACAATTACAGTTTTACAATGGTACATCTGTTACTCTTTTCTTAATTCTATTTATTTATTATTGACTACGCTAGGTCTTCATTGCTACATGTGGGCTTTTTCCAGTTGCTGCGAGCCGGGGCTCTTCTCTAGCTGCAGTGCAAGGGCTCCTCACTGCAGGGGCTTCTCTTGCTGCAGAGCACAGCTCTGGGCATGCGGGCCTCAGTAATTGTGGCACACAGACTTAGTTGCCCTGTGGCAGGTAAGATCTTCCTGGACCAGGGATGGAACCCATGTCCCCTGCATTGGCAGGTGGATTCTTAACCACTGGACCACCAGGAAAGTCCCTATATAGTTATTCTTCAATTAAAAGTTTACTTTAAAAAATCCACTAAATCAAAAGGAATAGGAGGCTGATGTGGGCAAATACAGCAGCGGAGCTGAGTCAGGAGAGAAACGGGAAGAGCCTGATGATCAGAAGGCTGTGGGTGATCTGGAGACAGACATTCCTATGGGGCGATGGAGTGGAAGCCAGGTTCGACTGGGCGGTATGGAAGTGGAAATAGCAAATGTTGACAACTCCTTGCCATCATTTGAATGTGAGTGGGAGGAGAAAGTGGAGAAGGGCATGGCAACCCACTCCAGTATTCTTGCCTGGAGAACCCCATGGACAGAGGAGCCTGGAGGGCTACAGTCCACAGGGTCCCAAAGAATCAGACACAACTGACCAACTGATATGGGGGAGGAGAAAGATAGGGTAGTACCCAAAAGAAATTATGTTGAAGGAATGGGAGAAACTGGACCATGGTGCAGTGCATCTGGCAGAGCCATGCAGGAAGAAAAGCCTGAAACAGCATCGCAGAGGCACCGTGGGCATGGCACAGAATCTGGAGTCAAGTTTCCGGGGCTCAGAACAAGACCTTAGCTCTGCCACTGGCCTGCTCTCTCAGTTTTCCCACCTTTGGTATGGGGCAATGGTGATCAAAGACCCTGCCTCCTAGAACAGCCAAAGATTTGATACATGAAAGCATGCAGAGAGTTTAAAGCAGAGCACAGCACCCAGAAAGCACTCAGTAGAGGAAGTTATGGTGTTATTATTAGTACAAAAGCAGAGGCAGAAATGGTGGTGAAGATCACTACAGAAGTGGGAGGAACTTGGAAGAAGGGTGGAAGGAGAAGTTGGTTTTGGACCATGGGAGAGATGCCTCATTTTGGAAAAAGGCCAGGACAGGCGTGTATGGGGGTCAGAAAATCAAGGTGAGACTCTCTTACTGGCCAATTGAGAATTGGTGGGAGGGAACTCTTGAAAAGGGCCTTCAAGTGCCTCAAAAAGCACTGAAGGGAGAGTTTGGGGACACAGGACAAGAATACAGCTTGAGGGACAGTTGAGAGCCCAGGAGAAACTGGAGCCAGGACCAGACCCTTGCCTCATCTTCCATGAGGGGTCTTCACAGGCCCCACACCGGGACAGGGTGGGCTTGGGAGGGGGAGACAGTCAGTGACAGCATGATCCATGAGGCTCTTCTAGCCAAGGAGGAGAGAGGATAGGGCTGCAAAGGTACCGAAGGTCTCCGGTCAGAGAGTCAGCAGTGAGTCATCACTGGGCCCCCCAGGGAGAAGGAGAGGAAGAAAGGCGAGGAGGAGGCTGACAGATGAGGAAGCCGAGGCCTAAACTCTCTGAGCTGAGAGTGTAGGAGCTGCGCAGGAGGGGTGAGAGCTAGATGGAGGGAGGGACGTGGGCAAAGAGACGGGTGTAGGAGTGTGAGGTTTGAGAGGTTGAGTAGTTCCAGGTGATGCTTAGGTCCACAGTGTGACCACAGCACTGGTGGATAAAATGGAAAAGCCATGGGGTGACTGGTCAAGGAAATGAAGAACCCGGATGTGGGGGCACCATCCACGTGGCCAGTAAGGTGCCTCCAGGCGGTGGCAGGATGGGAATGGAGAGGAAGACCACGAGGCAGGGACACAAATCAAGAGCGAGCGAGGCCAGAAGACGCATACCAGGGAAAGGTTGAGGGCCACACAGCTCCATGGCAACAGCTTCAGATGAGGACCCAGGAGCCACATCTGGATACAACCTTGCGATCAAGAGGAAATCCCACCATAGTCCTCATTCCTGTCATACCTGGAACTTGGGAGGCGCTGCCTCCTTTCATAAGGGCCACAGGGACACAGGATGGGAGGGATGGGAGGCGGCCAGAGGTTGCATGAAGAGCTTGAGTGTGTGGAAGGTTTACACCCACAGAAAACATTTGCTGAATTGATGAGGGGGTGGGCAGACAGGTGAGTGCACGGGTGGCAGTGTGATGGACTGATGGTGGATGCGTGGATGGATGAGTGAGCAGATGGATAGATGGATGTGTGGATGGACCAGTGAGTAAGAGGATGAATAGGAAGAGTGAGATGGAGGGATATGCAGGCAGGGGACGGGGAGCGAGGTGAATAAATAAGTGAGTGAACTGAATGAACTGGACACTCCAGCAAACACAGGAGAAGCCTGGGCTGTCAGAGAGGTGACGGAGCTAATAGGCCAGGCCTTGCCCCAGCAGTCTACACCACTCATCAGAACAGCTGTAACCACAGGAGAGGTGGCGAAAGCCACCATCTCTCTGCTTCTTCCTGGGGGCCCCCAGCCCAAAGGCTCACCTATGGGCAAAAGCCCCCGTCTGTGGCCCCTGGCTCCAGACTAGACGGACAGAGGACATAGGACCAAGGGAACAGACTGGCAAAGCCTGATGACCCCTCTTCCTCTCAGGATCCAGGCCAGGCACCCCAGAAAGCAGCAGAAAAAATGCAGATTCCAAGTTCTCATCCAAGAAGTTATGGGCCTGCCTTCACCCCGCTCTTGTCTTAACAAGGTTATCTGACTTCTCCTGGCTACTCTTCCGGGCAGGATTTTTAGGGAAAATGCCCGTCTTCTCTCTCCCTTCCACCTGCCCACTCCAGTGCATGGGGATATGAACAAGCTGCCTGGATCCAGCTGCCTCACTGAAGGGAATCCATGATCAGAGCAGAAGCTGGCCCGGCCTAGGGACTCCCTGCCAGCCACAGGGTTGCAGACCAGAAAGGCTTCTTCCTCCAAGCCAAGATAAGCATCTGAGCTTTATCTCACCTCACCCTCCGATTCCCCCACCACTGCCATCTCCAGGACCATTATCCCCCACCAGCCACACCATGGCAGGCCAAGGCCGGGGGGGAGCACAGATAAGGCCCTCCTGGCCAGCAGACCACAAGCAGGAGATGGGGTTGGGGGCTGGGGTGTGTTCTTCTTTTTATCCACCCAAAGCTAGAATTCTGCTTCCTTCCCTAGAAGCAGGCCCCAGGAGAGCATCTGGGCAGCCCTCTCAGCTACTTAGGTTGGGGCCCTGCATTTGGCCCTCCAGCATTCAGCATTGATTATGTCCTAATTGATTTACCTCTCATTTTGGGGACCAATCAAAGGCAGAAAACCCTGTCAATCTGAGCACCAGGGAAGCAGGAGAGTACAGTGTGGGCGGCCACTGCATAGGAAGGACTCTTCCAGGTTTCCTGGCAGGTAAACTGATGGCCACTGGGAATCTCTTGAGCCTGACGACCCAGGTCCCACATCCAAACTGCTAAGCACTCTTTCACAGACCCCTCCTCCATGCCAGGCCCATGCGGCATACTGGGGTCACAGATCCAGTCCCAGCTGTCACAGAGCACCTGGGAACCCAAATGAGCAGCACATAACCTAGCCTGGGAAATCCAGGGAGACTTCACAGAGGAGGTGACATTTCAGATGAATTTACATATATATGCACATGCATATATATAATTTTTCTATTTATTTTTGGCTGTGCTGGGTCTTCATTGCTGCATGGTTTTCTCTAGTTGCAGCGAGCAGGGACTAGCGGTGGTGCAGGCTTCTCACTGCGGTGGCTTCACTTGTCGTGGACCATGGGCTCTAGGGAACACAGGCTTCAGTAGTTGCGGCACACGGGCTCAGTGATCATAGGGCTCAGCTCTACAGCACAGGCTCAATAGTTGTGGCGCACGGGCTTAGTTGCTACATGGCATGTGAGATCTTCCCAGATCAGGATCGAACCCACGTCTCCTGTAATGGCAGGCAGATTCTTTACCACTGAGCCACCAGGGAGACCCTTCAGCTGAATTTTAAAGGATAAAAGGGATTTCTTGAGACACAAAGATAAAAGGGATGAGCATCCCAAGCAAAGAGCACAGTGTGGAGAAGTCCTGGAGTCACAAGGAAAGCGGCATATGGTTGGCAGTGATGGGAAATAGAATGGCTGGAGTCTCGGGCCTGGGAAAGGGAAGAGGAGGTTGGGAAAGGGAGTGTGGAGAGGTGAGACTCTAGCACTGGGGAGGATTAGGGGCTGGGGATGACGGCCTCAAAGGCCATGAGGGTGACTCGGAACTTTATCCCACGGGCAGCGTAGGACCAATGGAGGATTTGGGCTGGTGGGTGGCATGCTGGGACTTGTGTTTTGGAAGAAGCCCTCCAGCTGAGTAGGGTGTTATTCCAGGCATGAAGGCAGCGAGACCAGGAGGAGGTCACTGCCGTCATCCTGAAGAGCGATGATGGTGGCCTGACTCCTGCCATGGCGGTGAGGAGGGGGAGAAGGGGCAGGACCCACAGGAAGGGACCACAGGCTGGATGGGGGTGTGAGCAGCAGGGAGCAGTCCAGGCCGAGTCTGGGTATCCAGATACCGCTCACCAGGACTGAGAAGAAGGTGTTCAGGAGAAGAGGTAGCAGAGACCAGGTGAGGGCATGTCTAGCTGGTGTATCTGCAGAGTATTAGGGGGAGGCAGGGGCCTGTGAAGCAGGACTGAGGTGCTACCCAAGGTCGCACAGAGTTAACATCATCTCTGAGTCTAGGATGCAGCCCTACCCCCACCCCATCTCCCCCATTCCCAGGCCCTTGCAACCTCTTCCTACCTCTTTAACGGCCTCCACACATACTCTTCCCATTCCAGCCTCCACGCCTCTGCTCCTGCCATTCCCCAGCCCTGAATACCCTTCCCTCCTCTGTGCAAATCCCACCATCCCTCAACTTCCAGCTGGAGTTACATCACAACCCGGGGTCGGGAGGCAAAATCCAGGGTCAGAAGAGGGGTGAGGTTGAAAGAGAGGCAGTGAGTGTGGCAGGAAGTGCAGAGACCTGATTTAGAGCACAGCTCTGTGGAGAACTAGCTGTGAGACACGGGGCCGGTCACCTTCCCTCTCTGGGCCTCAGATGCTAACCTTCCAGAGGCCAATAAGGAAAGGTTCTTGTTCTCAGGAGGCTCACAGTCCAGAAAGGGCCATCAGGTGAAAAAGTGACCTGTGATTTCAGAGAACTATCAAATGCCCTGAGTATGCAAATGAGGGGAAAGTTTACGGAGAAGGATTTACTGGCATTTTCTCTGAGCTCTGCAAAATGGGTACAATTTCAACAAGTAGAGATGGAGGCCAAGGAGGGAGGAGGGCACTCCAGGCAGAGAGGACGGCCCGAGCCAAGGCTGGGAGGCAGAAAGTTCAGGGTGTGTTCAAGAAAGAATGAGTGTCCAGATTCCGGTTCCTTCTGAGTCAACAGCTCCAGCGCTTTTTGTAAGCAGGCAGCCCAAGCTGACACCCTCCAGTAAACACCTGTTTGCACAATCGAGGTCACACACGGGGGTATGTTTGCACAATGACCTGTTTGCACAATCTTAGCCGGCTGCTGTCTTCCAGACAAACCAGCCCCTGGCGGACAAGCAGAGCCTCTCCTTCCGGACCCTCACCAGGGCTGGCCCACCTGCCCTCCGCCTGGGCCCCTCAGCAGCAGGCAGCTCCTGGACCAACCCCACAGCCCCACACCTCACAGGCAATAACAAACAGAAACCACCCAACCCTCAGTAGGGCTGCGGAGAATGGGGTCCCCCCCCCCACTTAGCAAGGTCCCCTGACTGGGGTTTCCAGCCCACAGAGGCACCCGGTCTGATGGAAGAGGGGGCGGGGCAGGATAGATGGAGGAGGAAGTGTCCTCAAAGCAGACACTAGTGTGAGGGACAGGTGAGCCCACATCTGCCCCGTGCTTTCCAGCTCCTCAGAGTAAACATCTGTTGAGCATTTACTGTGAGCCTCACACACATTAGTTCCCTGATTTTGCTCAAGAATCCCCTGTGGTAAATACTAACCTCATCCCCATTTTAAAGATGATGAAACCAAGGCTCAGAGAGGTCAAACAACTTGCCCAGGGTCACACAGCCTTAAGAGGGAAATCTAAGCAGTCTACTCCTCAGCCCCTGCTCTTAACCTCTCTATATGCTAGTGCTTCTTACGTAAGGAGAGTTCTTCTTTAAGTCCAATTTGCTCCATTGCCTGGTACAGGTTCTCAGTGGAGAATGGAGCACAGGCGAGATCGGTCAAACCTTGCTCTGACATGCTGAACGCCATAGGAAGCAATTTCCTTGAACACCTACTACGTGATCGTTACCCTGCTACTTGATTGTGCGAGGCTGTGTACCTCCCATAGCTCATTTAACCCTCACAGCACCCCCTGGGAAGAGTTATTATCCCTGTGGCAGATAAGGAAACTGAGGCTTGGAGAGGTAAACAGCTTCACCAGGAGTCCACAGCCCAGTAGATCTGCTGAGAATTCTCTGTGCGCCCAGAGCTGAGGCTGGAGGCAGAGAGGAGAAGTGGTTTCTGCCCTCAAGGAGTGCACAGTGCCAGCAGCCACTGCTGCACTATAAGATCACCAAGGGGTGGGGTGCACCCAACCCAGCCTGGAGCGGTGCTCAGGGCAGACAAGACTCAGGCAGCCAGAAGTGACAGGGGATCAGGCAGGCAGGGAGGCGGCAGGGTACCCAGGTAAAGGCTGGGGAGATGCAACAAAGGCAGGGAGAAGAAATGGATTTCACAGCTCTTAATGAGCCTGAGAGCTCCATCAAGGCACCATCACACCCCTGCGCCTCCTTGAGGAACATGCTTTCTGAATGATGAACAAAAAGCCCACTCTCCTTCATTAGGAACTAACTGGAGGTGAGGGTGTGAGGGAGAGGTGTGAAGAATGACTCCCGGGTCCCTGCGTTGGGCGGTTTGGGGTGGTGTCATTTAACAAGATAAGGTATGCAGTGATTGGGGACAGGTTTGGTGAAGTGGCTTCCCTTGTGGTTCAGCTGGTAAAGTCTGCTTGCAGTGCGGGAGACCTGGGTTCGATCCCTGGGTTAGGAAGATCCGCTGGAGAAGGGAAAGGCTACCCACTCCAGTAATCTGGCCTAGAGAATTCCACACACTGTATAGTCAGTTCAGTTCAGTTCAGTTCAGTCGCTCAGTCGTTTCCGACTCTTTGCGACCCCATGAATTGCAGCACGGCAGGCCTCCCTGTCCATCACCATCTCCCGGAGTTCACTCAGACTCACGTCCATTGAGTCCGTGATGCCATCCAGCCATCTCATCCTTGGTCGTCCCTTTCTCCTCCTGCCCCCAATCCCTCCCAGCATCAGAGTCTTTTCCAATGAATCAACTCTTC
>SJYQ01001849.1:0-26170 GCA_006410935.1 Redunca redunca | reverse complement strand
AAGTATATCTTGGCATTGAAACAGTAGGTGGTGAAGGTTATGTATGTGTTTGACTTGGGATAATGAAGAAGACTTGAGGAATGTCACACAATAAAATATTGGATGGTGTTAACTGCTGAGTGTGTTTGAACTGATGAGGATGGAAAAGTCCTGGAAGCATGCCATAAAATGGAAACACTAAATGGTGATAAGCTACTGCATGTGTTTTACCTATAGAGAATGAAGAAGCACATGAAGCATTCCACAGGACTGAAACAATGGATGGTGATAATATACTGGGTGCGTTTTGTCTAGGGTTGTAAAGAAGCACTTAGGGTAAGTCCTCAAACTGAGGCATGGGATGCTGATAAACTATTGGATATTTCTGAACGGTAGTGTATGACAAAATTCTTGAAATATGTTACAGTACTGAAACATTGGAAGTTGCTAAACTAGTGGTGTATTTGACCCAGGATGGACAAGAAGCACTTGAGATATGTCAAAAAACTGAAACAGGAGGCTATAAACAACAGGGTGTGTATGACCCAGAGTGCATGAGGAAGTATCTGATCCTTGTCACCAACATGAAACACAGGATGGTGACAAACTATTGAGTGTGCTTGATTTAGGGTGGACAAGAAGCACATGAACCATTTCACAGAACTCAAAAGTGGACAGGGACAAACTACTTGGTATGTTTGACCAAGGGAGAAAAAAGAAGCTCTGGAAGCATGTTGTAACAATGAAACACTAGATAGTGATAAACTACTTGGTGTGATGACCTGATGGAATGAAGAAACCCAGAAGCATGCTGCATGATTGAAGCATTGGATAATGACAAATTGCTGGGTGCGTTTAACCCAGTGTACACAAAGAAGGTGATGGCACCCCACTCCAGTAATCTTTCCTGGAAAATCTCATGGATGCAGGAGCTTGGTAGGCTGTAGTCCATGAGGTCATGAAGAGTTGGAAACGACTGAGCAAATTCACTTTCACTTTTCATGCATTGGAGAAGGAAATGGAAACCCAGTCCAGTGTTTTTGCCTGGAGAATCCCAGGGATGTGGGAGCCTGGTGGGTTTCCACCTATGGGGTCGCACAGAGTCAGACACGACTGAATCGACTTAGCAGCAGCAGCATGAAGAAGCACTTGAAGCATGTCACAGAACTTGAACACTGGATGGTGAATAACTCCTGGGAGTGTTTGACTGGGTGGGTGAAGCTCTTCAAGCATGTCTCTGCACTGAGACACTGGATGATGAGTGTGTTTTATCTTCAGAAAATGAAGCACTTGAACTGTGCAAGAGCACTAAAATAGAAGATGACATTTATACCACGGGGTGATTAGCCCCAGGTGATAAGGAAACACTGGGAAATGTCACATATTAAGGCACTGAATACTCTATGGTAATAAAGTACTAAATGTGTTTGATCTGGGGTTGAGAAGAAGCAGATAAAGCAGGTCCCAGTTCTGAAACATGGGATTGTGTTACATGTTGGGAGTGTCGGAATTCAAGTGGAAGAAGAAATACTGGAAGAATGTCACATCCATGAAACAATAAATGTTGCTAAACTACTGTGTGGGAATGATAGACTGGGAAAGACTAGAGATCTCTTCAGGAAAATAAGGAGTATTTCATGCACCTATGGGCACAGTAAAGGACAGATACGGTATGAACCTAAAAAAGGGAAGATATTAATGAGTGGTGGCAAGAACACATAGAAGAACTATCCAAAAAGATCCCAATGACCCAGATAACCATGATGGTGTGATCACTCACCTGACATCAAGTGGCTCTTAAAAAGCATCACTATCAACAAAGATAGTGGAGGTGATGGAACACCAGCTGAGCTATTTCAAATTCTAAAAGATGATACTGTTAAAGTGCTGCAGTCAGTATGTCAGAAAATTTGGAAAACTCAGCAGTGGCTGCAGGACTTGAAAAGGTCAGTTTTTCATTTGAAATCCAGAGAAGGACAATGCAAGAGAATGTTCAAAGTATCACACAACTGCCCTTATTTTACATACTAACTCCTTGGAAGACAATTTATGAACAACCTAGTTCAGTTCAGTTCAGTTCAGTTCAGTCACTGAGTCGTGCCCAACTTTTGCAATCCCATGAATCGCAGCATGCCAGGCCTCCCTGTCCATCACCAACTCCTGGAGTTCACTCAGACTCACATCCATCGAATCAGTGATGCCATCAAGCCATCTCATCCTCTGTCATTCCCTTCTTCTCCTGACCCCAATCCCTCCCAGCATCAGCATCTTTTCCGATGAGTCAACTCTTCGCATATGGTGGCCAAAGTATTGGAGTTTCAGAGTTAGCATCATTCCTTCCAAAGAAATCTCAGGGCTGATCTGCTTCAGACTGGATTGGTTGGATCTCTTGCAGTCCGAGGGACTCTCAAGAGTCTTCTCCAATACCACAGTTCAAAAGCATCAATTCTTCAGCACTCAGACTTCACAGTCCAACTTTCACAGCCATACATGCCAAAGGAAAAACCATAGCCTTGACTAGACCTGACTAGACTAGCAAAGTAATGTCTCTGCTTTTGAATATACTGTCTAGGTGGATCATACCTTTTCTTCCAAGGAGTAATTGTCTTTTAACTTCATGGCTGCAGTCACCATCTGCATTGATTTTGGAGCCCCCCAAAATAAAGTCTGACACTGTTTCCAGTGTTTCCCCATGTATTTCACATGAAGTAATGGGACCAGATGCCATGATCTTCGTTTTCTGAATGTTAAGCCTTAAGCCAACTTTTTCACTCTCCTCTTTCACTTTCATCAAGACGCTTTTTAGTTCCTCTTCACTTTCTGCCATAAGGATGGTGTCATCTGCAAATATGAGCTTATTGATACTTCTCCCGACAATCTTGATTCCAGATTGTGTTTCTTCCAATCCAGTATTTCTCATGATGCACTCTGCATATAAGGTAAATAAGCAGGGTGACAATATACAGCCTTGACATACTCCATATCCTATTTGGGACCAGTTTGTTGTTCTATGTCCAGTTCTAACTGCTGCTTCCTGACCTGCATACAGATTTCTCAAGAGGCAGTTCAGGTGGTCTGGTATTCCCATCTCTTCCAGAAATTTCCACAGTTTATTGTGATCAACACAGTCAAAGTCTTTGGCATAGTCAATAAAGCAGAAAGATGTTTTCCTGGAACTCTCTTGCTTTTTCCATGATCCAGCGGATGTTGGCAATTTGATCTCATTTCCTCTGCCTTTTCTAAAACCAACTTGAACATCAGGAAGTTCACGGTTCACATTTTGCTGAAGCCTGGCTTGGAGAATTCTGAGCTTTACTTTACTGCATGTGAGATGAGTACAATTGTATAGTAATTTGAGCCTTCTTTGGCATTGCCTTTCTTCGGAATTGGAATGCAAACTGACCTTTTCCAGTCCTGTGGCCACTGCTGAGTTTTCCAAATTTGTTGGTATATTGAGTGCAGCACTTTCACAGAATCATGTTTCAGGATTTAAAATAGCTCAACTGGAATTCCATCACCTCCACTAGCCCACTTGACTTCACATTCCAGGATGTCTGGCTCTAGATGAGTGATCACACCATCGTGATTATCTGGTTCGTAAAGATCTTTTTTGTACAGTTCCTCTGTGTAGTCTTGCCACCACTTCTTAATATCTTCTGCTTCTGAACAACCTAGAAGGCATATTAAAAAGCAGAGATGTTAATGTGCCAACAAATCTCAATCTAGTTAAGATTATTATTTTTCCAATAAGCATGAATGGATGTGACAGTTGAATTATAAAGAAAGCTGAGCACCAAATAATCGATGCTTTTGAACTGTGATGTTGGAGGAAATTCTTGAGATTCCCTTGGACTGCAAGGAGATCCAACCAGTCCATCCTAAAGGAGATCAATCCTGAATATTCTTTGGCAGGACTGATGTTAAAGCTGAAACTCCAATACTTTGGCCGCCTGATGTGAAGAGCTGACTCATCTGAAAAGACCCTGATGTTGGGAAAGATTGAAAGCAGGAGAGAAGGGGAGGATGGAGGATGAGACAGTTGGATGACATCGCTGACTCAAAGGAGATGAATTTCAGTAAATTCCTGGAGTTGGTGATAGATAGGGAGGCCTGACATGCTACTCTTCATGGGGTCACAAAAAGTCAGACAAGACTGAGAAACTGTAGTGAATCGAACAAAGGCATGCTCACAATTCTCCAGGCTAGACTTCAACATCACATTAACCTAGGAACTGTAGATGTTCAAACTGGATTTAGCAAAGATAGAAACCAGAGGTCAAATTGGCAGCATCCATTGGATCATAGAAAAATCAAGAGAATTATTTTTTTTAATCTATTTCTGCTTTATTGACTATGATAAAAATCCACTATGTGGATTATAACAAACTTCAGAAATTCTTAAAGATATGAAAATGCCAGCCTACCTACCTGCCTCCTAAGAGACCTGTATCCAGATCAAGAAACAACAGTGAGAACCAGATACAGAAGAAGAGATGGTTTGAAATTGGGAAAAAACAAACAAACAAAACAAACAAACAAAAAAACTCCTGTATTGTCACCCTGTTTAGTTAACTTATATGCAGAGCACATCTTGGAAAATGCTGGGCTGGAGGAATCACAAAATGAAATTAAGAGAAAAATAGAAACATCAACAGAAATATCAATAACCTCAGGTATGCAGATGACACTACCCTTACGGCAGAAAGTGAAGAATAACTAAAGAGCCTCTTGATGCAGGTGAAAGAGGAGAGTGAAAAAGCTAGGCTAAGACTCAACATTCAAAAAACAAATATCATGGCATCTGGTCCTATTATTTCATGGCAAATAGATGGGGAAACAATGGAAACAGTGACAGATTTCTATTTTCTTGGATTCCAAAATCATGGCAGATGATGACTGCAGCTATGAAATTAAATGACACTTGTTTCTTGGAAGAAAAGTTATGACAAACCTAGACTGCATGTTAAAGAAAAGAGGTATTCCTTTGCCAAC
Organism: Redunca redunca; assembly: GCA_006410935.1. NCBI lineage: Eukaryota > Metazoa > Chordata > Mammalia > Artiodactyla > Bovidae > Redunca > Redunca redunca. The sequence goes on along the minus strand of SJYQ01001849.1, from coordinate 21,199 downwards.
AAGGATCCATATAGTTAGACCTATGTTTGTGGTTTTTTTTCAGTAGTAATGTGTCAATGTAAGTTAGACCATAAAAGAGGCTGAAAATTAAGGCATTTATGCTTTTGAACTGCTATCTTGGAGGAGACTCTTGTGAATCCCTTAGGCTGAGGAAATCAATCCAGTCAATCCTAAAGGAAATAAATTCTGAAAATTCATTGGAGGGGTTAATGCTGAGGCACAATCTCCAATATTATGGCTATATAATGTGAAGAGCCAACTCACTGGAAAACACACTGATCCTGGAAAATATTGGAGCAGGACAAGGGGACGATAGAGGACCAGATGCTTGGATGGCATCGCCGACCCAATGGATTTGAGTTTGAACAAGCTCCGGGAGATGGTGAAGGACAAGAAGGCATGATATGCTGCAGTCCATGGGATTATGAAGAGTTGGAGATGACTGAGTGACTGAACAACAAATAACAGCCAGCAACAACAAAGATACTGAGTGCATTTGACCTTGAGTCATTTCAGGAGAACTTGAAGCATGTCATAGATCTGAAACCCAAGATAGTGGTAAAGCACTGAATGCGTTTGACTGGGACTTAGTGAAGCAGCCATTGAAATGTGTCACAGCACTGAAATAAGGAATGTTGATAAACTATATGGTGTTTTTGTTATGGAGTAAGTGAAGAACCACTTGAAGTGGGTTTCATGACTGAAACACTATATGTTCACACTTCAGATGGTCTTTGATCTTGTATAGGGAAAGAAGCACATGGAGCATGTCACAATACTGAAACTGGATCATGATAAATCATTGTGTATGATGACCTGTGGTAGTTGAAAAATCAATGAAAGTATGCAGTAGCACTGAATCAATGGATGGTGATAAACTAAGAGTGTGCTCAACCTTGGGTGGACAAAGGATCTTTTGAGACATATATCAGAATTAACACACTGGATTGTGATAAATTATTGGTTATGCATGTTCTCTAAGAATGAAGAAGCGGTTGAGCAGGAAACAGCACTGAAACACTGGATGGTGATAAACTATGGGGTGTGTATGATACGTGTTGACACATGATACAAAGTAAAACATGGGACCATGGTAAACTTCTGAATGTGTTTTATCTAGAATGGATTAAAGAGGGACTTGAGACTATTCACAGAACCAAAACAATAATTGTGATAAGTTACTGACCAAATTTTATTTGAAGAGGATAAAGAAGTACATGAGGAATGCAACGATACTGGAACACTGGATAATGGTAAACGACAGGCAGTGTTTGACTAAATTAGACAAAAGGACACTTCAAGCCTGTAATAGCACAGCATCAATGAATGGTGAAAATTTACAGGGTGTGTTTTACTTGGAGGGAATGTAGGAGGCTCAAAACATGTCACAATACAGAAAAAAATGGATGGTGATAAGCTATCACATTATTTTCTTCTGGAGTGGATTAAAAAACACTTGAAGCATATCTAAACTTAAACACTGGATGGGGATATAATATTGTGTGTGTTTAATGCCAATAAAAAATAAAGGGGACAATAGAATAGGAAAGACTAGAAATCTTGCCAAGAAACTTAGAGACACCAGAAGAATATTTCATGCAAACATGGGCACAATCAAGAACAGAAGTAGTATGAACCTAGGAGAAGCAGAAAAATGTGATGAAGTGTTAGCAAGAGTATAAGAGAAGAGCTGTACCAAAGAAAGGTCTTAATTACCTACTGCTGCTGCTAAGTCACTTCAGTCATGTCCGGCTGTTCTCATCCTGGGGTGTGAAGTCAAGTGGATCTTAGGAAGAATACCACAAATAATGCTAGTCGAAGTCACAGAGTTGAAGCTCAGTTATTTCAAATTTTAAAAGATAATGCTTTTAAAATGCTTCACTTATTGTGTCAGGAAATTTGGAAAACTCATCAATGACCACAGGACAGGAAATGGGCAGTTTCACTCTAATACCAAAGTGGGACATTGTGGAGGAATGCTCAAATTACTGCACAGCCGTGCTCATTTCATATGCTGGCAAGGTAATGCTCAAAATTCCTCAATCTAGGTTTCAGCAATATGTGAAATGAGAGCTTTCAAATGTACAAATTGGATTAGGAAAGGCAGAGGAACCAGAGATCAAACTGCCAACATTCACTGGATCATAGAAAAAGCAGAAAATGATATACTTCTGCTTCATTCACTATACTAAAGCCTTTGACTGTGTGAGTCACAGAAACTGTGGAAAATTATTAAAGAGATGGGTATACTAGACCACTTTACCTGTCTCCTGGGAAACCTGTATGCAGGTCACGAAGTAACAGAATTATGCAGGAACAATGGATTTGTTCATAATTGGTAAAGGAGTACAATCAAGGCTGTCTTGTTGTCACCCCACTTATTTAACTTACCTGCAGAGTATATCATGCAAAATGTCAGACTGGATGAAGCACCAACTGGAATCAAAATCCTGGGAGAAATATCAATAAACTCAGACAGGCAGATGACAGAAAGCAGAAGACGAATTAGAGCTCTTTGCTGAGATGAAAATGGAGATTAAAAAAGCTGGCTTAAACCTTGACATTCAGTAAACTAAGATCATGCCATGCAGCCCTATCACTTGATAGCAAATAGATCAGGACAAAATGGAAACTGCAACAGATTTTTCTTTTCGTGAGTTCCAAAATTACTGTGTATTGTGACTGCAACCATGAAGTTAAACACAGTTGCTTCTTGGAGGAAAAGCTATAACAAACCTAGACAGCATATGAAACCAGAGATGTCACTTTGCTGGAAAAAGTCAAGGTATGGTTTTTCCCAGTATTTGTGCATGGATGTGAGATCTGAACCATAAAGAAGGTTGAATGCCAGATAGTTGATGTTTTAGAATTGTGCTTTAGAAGACTCTTGAGTTCCTTGAACTGCAAAAATATCAAAGCAGTCATTCCTAAAGGAAATCAACACTGACTCTTCATGGGAAGGACTCATGCTGAAGTTGCAATATTTTGGCCACCTGATCCAAAGAGCCAAATCATTAGAAAAGACCTTAATGCTGGATAAGATTGTAAGTATTTCGAGGTGGTTGTGACAGAGAATAAAATGGTTGACTGTTGGCATAACTGTTTCAATGGGCATGAATTTGAGCAAATTCCAGGGGATAGTCAAGGACAGGGAAGCCTGCTGTGCTGTAGTTCATGGGGTTTCAAAGAGCTGGACATGACTGTGTGACTGAAAAACATCAGTCAGGGGTAAATAAAGAAGCACCTGAAGTGTGTCACAGCACTTAAACATTGAATGTTGATAAACTACTGTATGTGTCTGAAACAGGATAGTTGAGGAAGCACTTGTGTATTAATCAGCACTGAAAGAATGGATGCGTGTATTAACCCAGAGTAGATAAGGAAGCACTGTAGTATGTCACAGCACTCACTGATTGACTGAATTGTGATAAAACACTTGTTGAGTTTCACCTCTGGGGATCAAACAAACACCTAATATATGCCACAAGTTACGTCCCTGAAACCTTGGCTAATGATAAAATGCTGGGAACGTTCGACTGATGTGGACTATTAAGCACTTGAAGCATATCACTGTACTGAATATTGGATGACGATACACTAATAAGTATGTTTTACAGGAGAGGATGAAGCACATGAAGCATATTACAGCACTTAAACACTGAAGAGTGGTAAACTCCTAGGAGTGATGGGCCAGGATTGACAAATAAGCATATGCAGTGATTCACAGTACTGAAATATAGATGTTGATAAACTATTGGGTATTTGACACGATGTGGACAAAGAAGCATTTGCAGCATGTCATATGTCAAGGCACTGAGCACTGCATGGTAATAAACTACAGAGTGTGTTTTTCCAGAGAGTGATGAATAGGCACTTGAACTAGGTAACAACACTGAAACGTTGACTTTGATAAACTATAGGATGTATTTTTCCAGTCTAGATGATAAAGTAGTTTGTGTCACAGCTTGGAAATATTGAATGGTTATAAACTATTGGTGTGTTTGATAAAGATGCACTTGAACATGCGACAGCAGTGAAAAGCAGGAAGTGATAAGCTGCTGAGTCTATTTTAGCTGGGGTGAACAAAAATGTGGCTGAACCTCCTCTCTGAAGTGTGGATAATCATAAACTATGGAGTATGTTTCACCTGGGGTGGGTGAAAAAATAAACAGTGAAAGCATGTCACAGCAGTGAAACATTGGATGGAGATATACAACTGGATGTGTTTGACCCAGGGTGCCTGAAGAATAACTTGAGGTGTCTCTGCACTGAAACAGTAGATTATATAATCTATTGGATGTATTCAAAGAGTAATCAATGAAGAGGCACATGGAATGACACTGCCTGGTGATAAACACCTGATTGTATTTGGCCAGTGTGGATGAAGCAGTTCTTGAAGCATGTCAGATCTTTCCAACCCTGGATGGTGATATATTCCGATTAAATGATGTTTTTTTTTTTGTTTTTGTTTTTGTTTTTTTTATATAGGGTGTAAAGGCAAGCACTTAAAGCATCTCACAGGGCCTTCTCTGGTGGTCCAGTGGTTAAGTATCCACCTTGTAGTTTAGGGGATAAAGTTTCAATTCCTTATTGGGAAAGTAACATCCCATATGCTACACAGTAACTAAACCTGCACAGCTGCAGATACTGAAGTTATCACACTCCAGAGACTACATGCCATGGTTAGAGTTGGCTTGTCTCAAGGACTATCTTACATGACACAACTAAGAATGAACACAGCCAACTAAGTAAATTAAGAAGAATCATGTCACAGGTGAAACATTGGTGACAAACTATTGAGTGTGCTTTACCTGGAGAAAATGAAGAAACACTTGAGTCATGTCACTGTACTGAAACAGTGGATGATGAAAAGCTACTAGGTATGTTTGACATGGGGTGTTTGAAGAAGACCTGTGGAATATTCCACAGTTAAAAGATTGGATGATGATAATCTACTGAGTGCATTAGATCTGGAGTGGATAGAAGCAAATCACAGAACTGAAACACTAAGGGTGGTAAACTACTGTGTGTATTTAACCAGGGGAGGATGAAGAAATACTTAACCTGCACAGCACTGAATATTAGATACGTCTGACCTGGAGTGGGTTGAACAAGTACTCAAAACAGGTTACAGGACTGAAATAGACACTGGATGGTGATAAACGACACAGAGTAATGACCAGAGGAGATGAAGAAGCAATGGAAGCATGTCATGACAGTGAAACACTAGATGATGATAAACAGTATTAGCAGTGGCAAGATGCCTGCTCCAGAGTTCAGGTTCAAGGTGCAGCATGTTTGCACTAGAATGTGGGTTTAATGAATTTGTGATGCCTCCTCTAAAGTGCAAATTCAGCACTTACCACATGCCTACCCTGAATCGTGGGGCCAGAAGGGGTAAAATGAGAGCTCCAGGCTGCAAGATCAGACATGCATGATGTTCACTAGAATGTGGGCTCATTGGTGGCTGATGCATGCATTAGATTGCAAGTTCAGAAGCTGTGACATGGGTATTCTATAGCACCCACAGTATAAAACCTCATACTGGTACCATACACATTTAAATGCTATTTTCTCAAATCATCCCACCTTCACGTTATCCCTCTGAGTCCAAATGTCTGGTCTTTTGATCTTTGTCTCTTCTCCTGGCCTGTGTATAGTCCATCTTTATAAATCCCACATATCTGAGTTAATATACAGCTTTGTCTTTCTCTTTCTTAGTTCCTTCACTGTGTGCAATAGATTTCACACTCTTCAGACTTATTATAACTGACTGAAATGCATGACTTCTTATAACTGAGTAATATTTCATGTGCATATGTAGCAAAACTTCCTTAACCATTCACCTGCTGATGGACCTCTTGGTCAATTCCACATCCTAGCTATTGCAAACAGTGTTTCAATAAATATTGGAGTACTGTGTTTCTTTCAATTCTAGTTTCCTTGAGGTTCATGCCCAAGAGTGGGATTGCTGGCATTTCTATTTCCAACTTTCTAAGGAGTCTCCACAAAGTTCTCCATAATGGTTTTACCAGTATGCATTCCCATCAACAGTGTAAAAAGTTTCCTGTTTCTCCACACCCTCTCTAGCAATTATATTGTAGACATTTAATGATGGCCAATCTGACCAGTGTGAAATGATACCTCAATGTGGTTTTGATTTGAATTTCTCTTATAATGAGTGATATTGAGCAAAGTTTATGTGTCTCTTAGTAATCTATATATCTTATTTGGAGAGGGCTTTTGCCTATGTTTTGATTGGTGGTTTGTTTTTCTGAGTAATATTTGTAACTGAGTATTGAGATGCATGAGCAGCTTGCATGTTTTGGGGATTAATTTATTTGTTAGTTTTTCAGTTGCTATTACTTTCTCCCTATTCTGAAGGGTACATATTCACCTTAATTATAGTTTTCTTCATTGTACAAAAAATATAGAGCTTAATTAGTTTCCTTTTTTTTAAATTTGTTTTTATTTCCTTTACTCTAGGCAATGGGTCATAGAGGATCTTGTTGTGACTTATTTTGGGGTGGTTATACCTGTTTTACTCTAAGGGTTTACATTTTCTAGTAGTACAGTTACATCTGTAATCGATTTTGAGTTTATTTTTCAACATGATTTTAGATAGTGTTCTAATTTCTACACATAGCTGTCCAGTTTTCTCAGTAACACTTTTGAAGAAAATGCCTTTTTCTGTTGCATACTTTTGCCTCCATTGACAAAGATAATGGGTGCATGAATTTATTTTGGACTTTATATTTTGTTCCGTTGGTCTATATTTCTATCTTTGTGCAAGTTTCATACTCTCTTGCTATCTTTGTAGTGTAGTCTGAAGTCAGAAAGTTTGATTCTAGTTCCATTCTTCTTTCTCAAAATTGCTTTGGCTCTTCGAGGTCTTATGTGTTTCCATGCAAATCATAAAATAATTTGTTCTAATTTTATGAAAAATATTGTAGGTAGTTTGAGAGGTATTGCATTGAATCTATTGATTGCTTTGGGTGGTATATTCCTTTTAACTATATCAATTCATCCAAACCAAGAACATGATATGTTTCTCAATCTATATGTGTTTTGATTCCTTTCATCAGTGCTTTTTTACCTTTTTTCTTTTCTTAATCTCTCTGGAAAGTGGAAGTTGTTCAGTCATGTGTGACTCTTTGCAATCCAATGGACTATACAGTGCATCGAATTTGGAATTTTCCAAGCCAGAATACTGGAATGAGTAGCCTTTCCCTTCTCCAGAGGATCTTCCCAACCCAGGGATCAAACTCAGGTCTCACACATTGCAGGAGGATTCTTCACCAGCTGGGCCGCAAGGGAAGCCCAAGAATACTATAATGGGTAGCCTATCGCTTCTTCAGGGGGTNAGAAATAAATTTAATGGACTAGATCTGATAGAGTGCCTGAGGAGACCTTAGAAATAGCTGTGAAATGAAGAAAAGTGAAAGACAAAGGAGAGAAGGGAAGATATACCCATTTGAATGCAGAGTTCCAAAGAATAGAAAGGAGAGATAAGAAAGACTTCCTCAGTTATCAGTGCAAATAAATAAGGCAAAGCAATAGAATGGGAAAGACTAGAGATATCTTCAAGAAAATTTGAAATACCAAGGGGACATTTCATGCAAAGATGTACACAATTAAGGACAGAAATGGTATGGACCTAACAGAAGCAGTAGATATTAAGAAGAGGTGGCAAAGAATACACAGAATTGTACATAAAAGGTCTTCACAACCCAAATAATCATGATGATGTGATCACTCACCTAGATCAAGTCATCTTGGAATGTGAAGTCAAGTGGTCCTTAAGAAGCATCACTATGAACAAAGTTAGTGGAAGTGATAGAATTCTAGTTGAGGTATTTCAAATCCTAAAAGATAATGCTATAGAGTTGCTGCACTTGATATGCCCGCAAATTTGAGAAAAGCTCAGCAGTGGCTTGGGACTGGAAAAGATCAGTTTTCATTCCAATCCCAAAGAAAGGCAATGCCAAAGAATGCTCAAACTACCGCAAAATTGCACTCATCTCACACGCTAGTAAAGTAATGCTCAAAATTCTCCAAGCCATGTTTCAGCAATACATGAACTATAAACTTCCAAATGTTCAAGTTGGTTTTCAAAAAGTCAGAGGAACAAGAGATCAAATGGCCAACATCTGCTGGATCATCAATAAAGCAAGAGAGTCCCAGAAAAAAAGATCTACTTATGCTTTATTGATTATTCCCAAGACTTTGACTGTGTGGATTACAATAAATGTTGGGGAATTCTGAAAGAGATGGGAATACCAGAGCAACTGACCTACATCTTGAGATCTCTATTCAGGTCAGAAAGCAACAGTTTGAATGGGACATGGAACAACTGCTTCCACATAGGATAAGGAGTACATTAAAGCTGTACATTGTCACTCTGCTTATTTAACTTCTATGCAGAGTACATCTTGAGAAACACTGTGCAGGATGAAGCACAAGCTGGAATCAAGTTTGCCAGGAGAAATAATCTTAGGTATGCAAATGACACCACCCTTATGGCAGAAAGGGAAGAAGAACTAAAGAGCCATTTAATGAAATCAAAAGAGGAGAGTGAAAATGTTGGCTTCAAGCTCTGAAAACTAAGACCATGGCATCTGATCTCATCACTTTATGGCAAATAGATGGGCAATCATTGTTTGCCTTTTTTTTTGAGGGGCTCCAGAATCACTACAGATGGTGATTGCATCTATGAAATTCAAAGACACTTACACCTTGGAAGAAAAATTATGACAAACCTAGACAATATATTAAAAAGCTGAGACATTACTTTTCCGACAAAGGTCTGTCTGGTCAAAGCCATGGTTTTTCCAGTAGTCATGTATAGATGTAAGAGTTGGGCTATAAAGAAAGTTAAGCATTGAAGAACTGATGCTTTTGAACAGTTGGAGAAGTCTCTTGAGAGTCCCTTGTACTGCAAGGAGATCTAACAAGTCTATACTGAAGATCAGTCCTGAATATTCATTGGAAGAACTGATGCTAAAGATGAAACGCCAATAATTTGGCCACATGATGCAAAGAGCTGATTCATTTGAAAAGACTCTGATGATGGGAAATGTTGCTGTCCAGAGGAGAAAGGCATCACAGAGGATGAGATGGTTGGATGGAATCACTGACTCAGTGGACATGAGTTGAGTAAACTTTGGGGGTTAGTGATTGATAGGGAGGCCTGGTGTGCTGCAGTCCATGGGGTTGCAAAGAGTCAGACACAACTGAGTGACTGAACTGAGAAGACTGTCCTTTAATTTTCTTGAGTGTGTTCTTGTTTTGCTGGAAGGTTAGCATGGGTTGACTTGCAATGGAGCTTGCTGCTCTTGAATGGAGCTTGTTTTCAGTGTAGGCATGTACCTATTTGGATAGGATCATGTCTATCACTATTCCCTGGGGCCAGGGGTTCTATGATGATCCACAGTTCTGGAATTGAGCTACTGCCTCTGGTCTTTGATCCCCCTCTTTCATTAACCTCAAGACTGCTCTTTCAACACTGCACAGAAGACAAAACCCCATGTTAGTGGTGAAATAATTCCACATCCTGAACAGTCGAAGAGATTCACAGCATTATATATAGAAAAAAAGAGGGAAGAGCTAGATAGAGGTGATCAGGAGGAGAAAAGAAAGTCAAAAAGAAAGAGAGCAATCAAGCCTGTAATCAAATCCCTGAGTGAAAATGGATATTAAAAAATAGACTCAATGTTACAAACTAATAACAAATATCAGAAAGCAAAAATTAAAAACCCAGACTAGAATTTGGACTGCCAAATGTACAATATAAAATAAACCTAAACATAATCGACAGAAAAATTAGAAAAAAATATTGTGGGGTCAGTTCAGTGTCAGGTAATCTCTTGTTCTAGTTTGCACTTTTTCTCAAAGTCTGCAATTGTCCTTAAATGCAATTTTGCTGCTTGATTTTAATCTATTGCACCGCCACTTCTGGAGTGGGCCTCTTGTCTTACCTTTACTTAGGCTGGCCTCCTCTGCTTGCAAATCTCTGCAATGTCTTATCTAAGCTCTGATGGGAAGAGATGACAGTAGAACCTTATCAGGGCCATTTTCTCTGTTGTGCTGTGAAGAGGCAGGAACACTGCAAATAAATACTGCTGGGATTTGTGGAGAGCCCTTGTAGTGAATGGAAAGCACAGGGTCTGCCAAAGTCCAGGGTGATGTGCACTTCTCAGATCCAATCACTCCAGCTCCTGGGTCCTCTGTGAGGGCACAGTCACAGGTGGGCTGAGTATCTCATGCACTTACCAGGCCCAAACTACTCAGGGTCCATCCTGTGCTAGGCATGCAGTCCCAGGTTGGCCATGTGTCTTCTGCACTTCCCAGGTCCAAGCTGCTCAGATTCCTGGGTGTTCTATGAAGGCCCAATCCTAGTCAAGCCATGTATCTCTTGCTCTTCCCAGGCCCAAGCAGTCCAGACTCCCCACTTGTCTGTCAGGGCACAGTCCCAGGTGGGTTCTTTGTCTCCTGCACTTCCCAGGCCTAAACTGCTCAGATTCCTGAGTGTTCTATGAATGCCCAGTCCCAGTTGAGCCATGCATCTCCTGCTCTTCCCAGGCCCAAGTGGCTTGGTGTTCTGCCAGAGCATAGTCCCAGGTGGGCTCTTTGTCTCATGCACCTCCCAGGTCCAAACTGCTCAGGTTCCAGGATGTTCCAGAGTACAGTTTCAGAGAGCCTCTCAGGCTCTCAGGATAGCTGTGGTGTCATAGTCCCTGGTGGGCCATCTTTTTCGTGCAATGCTCAGGTTCAGTCTGGTCAGTATCTCAGATACTCCACAAGGATACAGTCTATGGTGAGCTGTGCATTTCTTCAGAGGAGTTGATCTCGGGTTATGACACTCTTGGCAGCTATAAACTGTACCAGTTCCCAGGAAGCCATGGTTAGAGGCTGCACATGGATAGAGTCTGCTCACAATTTAGCAGGAAATGCAGTCTCCTGGGCCTAAAAGCTTATGGTCTTCTGCCTCTGGTTGTCGACACTCTGAATCTTTGCCTCCTGGGAGGGACAAAATGGAAGCTGGCTTGCTCTTCTTTGGTAAATACTAGGGCACAGTCTGTTCTGTTAGCAGGTCAGGGGTTGCAGTGTGGTCTTAGAGACTTCCCACGGGAACATTCCTTTTATTTTCTTTCTTTTTATTTATTTATTTTTTTAATTTTTCTCTCTGGCATTCTGTGGTTCAGGCTGCTACATCACATTAGTCCTCTCAGAGCGTCCTCAGGGCATTAAAACCTCATCTTCATTTTAAGGAATGAATATGTATAGGGTGACTCTGTACATAGCCCCCACTCATTTTTTGTGGACACAAGACTGTGAGGCAATTCTCCACTGAAAATTGTCTTTTTGGCTTGAATTCTGAGGTGATTTTTTGTTGGCAGGGGGGAGAGTGGGTGGTTATACTACCCTCTGAGATTCCAATGTGGCCCACTGAATCAAACTCTGACAGGGTTTCCTGTGGTATGGAGACTTCTCTAATAGCTTACGATAAATAGTGCTGTATTTATGATCTCTGTAGAATAATATTTATCTTCAGGACCAGGTACCAGCCTTGATCCTCAAGAGCTCTTGCATAGTAGAGTTTTATTAAACTAAGAAAAGTGACAGAGAAAGCTTCTGACATGGACATCAGAATGGGCCTGGAGAATGCCCCCCTTGCTAGTGTTGGCAAGGGATTTACATACATTTTAATTCAGTTATTATAATAAGTCAAAAGAATGTCTCAAGTTTGTGAAAATTGTACCAGACCTGCTCCAACAATTTATATTTTAGGATAACAGGATTAGAATTTAACAATAGAAAGATTGTACCAGACCCACTCCCATAATACACCTTCTAAAATATTAGGATTAGTCAGAAGGTTTTCAGGAAGAAGAAACTGTCTTCAAACATGATACATTGTTACTATATAATCCCAATAACAGAGCTTAAACTGAGTTGTGTTTGCTGTGTAATCATAAGTTCCAGATTTAAAGGAAAAAAAAAAACAACACTTTATATGACTAAGACTAAGGAATATAGAGAAAAACAAGCAAGCAAGCAAACAAACATGTTTGCCCTTTTCTCTTCCTTGAGTATTTCAGAAGCCTATCTCCTCCTCAAGAATCCAGACACCTTTCTTTGCTTTGGGGAGCCCAGACTTTTTATCAAACTGCCTAGTAGTTGACTCTCTACCCCCAGCACAAGTTCAGTTCAGTTGTTCAGTCATATCCAATTATTTGTAACCCCAAGGATTGAGGTACACCAGGCTCCTCTGTCCATCACCAACTTCCATAGCTTGCTCATCTCCACTGAGTCAGTGATGGACTCAATCTCATCCTCTGTCATCTGCTTCTCCTCCTGCCTTCAATCTTTCCCAGCATTGGGGTCATTTGCAAGAGTCAGTTCTTTGCATCAGGTAGCCAAAGTATTGTAGCTTCAGCTTTAGCATCAGCCCTTCCAATAAGTATTCAGGATTGAATTTCTTACTGACTGATTTTATTCCCTTGCTGTCCAAGGAACTCTCAAGAGTCTTCTTCAACACCATGCTTCAAAATCATCAAGATTTCAGGGCTCAGCTTTCCATATGGTCCAACTCTCACATCCATACGTGACTACCAGAAAAATTATAGCTTGGACTAGAAAGACTTTTGTTAACAAAGTAATGTCTCAGTTTTTAAATATGCTGTCTAGGTTGGTTATGACTTTTCTTCCAAGAAGCAAGTATCTTCTAATTTTATGCTGAAGCCACCATTTACAGTGAGTTTAGAGCCAAGAAAATAAAGTCTCTCACCGTTTCCATTGTTTCCCCATTTACTTGCCATGAAATCATGGGACCAGATGCCATGAACTTCATTTTTGAATATTGAGTTTTAAGCCCGCTTTTTCACTCTCCTGTTTCACTTTCATCAAGAGGCTTTTTAGTCTGTCTTCACTTTCTGCCAAATGGGTTTTTTCATTTGTGTTATCTGAAGTTATTGCTGTTTCTCCCAACAATCTTGATTCAGGCTTGTGCTTCATCCACTCTGGCATCTCACATGATTTATTCTGCATCTAATTTAAATAAGCAGGGTTACAATTCAGGATCAGTTCATTGTTGCATATCTGGTTCTAGAGTCAGTCTCTGTCCCTAAATCCTTTGTCTCTCTATTCTTATCTCTTCTCCTGTCTCCTTATGAGAAAATTCATTGGACTTTCTGGGTATCTGTTGTCCTCTGCCAACACAGAGAACTTGTTTAGTGAAAGTTACTCCATATCCTGACAATCTTTGGAGGTATTTACTGAGGAAAAATTGAACTCTTTCTCATGTCACTCCCATCTTAGGAGCAGTCTACTGAGTTTATATTCAAAGGTATGCATTCTGCCACTACTAAGCAAGTGCTCTAAAGTAGGTATACTGTCAATATAACACCATCAAGTACTTTTGAGCTCATAGTGTGAAGCATGCATGCACTGAAGCTACTGAGCTCACCCTCTGTAGTATGCATCCAGCAGCTACTTAGTTTGCACTCTGAAGTATGCTTCTTACCACTGTTGTGCCCTACTCTGTGGCAATTATGCTGCAACTCATGGCACCCATGAGTGTATGAACCACTACTTCTGATTTTGCATGCAGCAACTACTGAGTTTGAAATCACGAGTTTGGATTCTGCTTTTACTGAGAATTGAATTACAACATGTGTACTAATTAGCTTGCACTCTGGAACATACATTACAACTCTAGAGCATAAGTATCCCAATCAAGTGTGCCTGCACGCTGGACCTGGTATGACGTAAAGACTGAAAATGCAAGAGCTTTTCACAACTACTGACCCCTCATTTCACACCTCCACTGCTGCTGCTGCTAAGTCACTTCAGTCGTGTCCGACTCTGTGTAACCGCATAGACAGCAGCCCACCAGGCTCCCCTATGCCTGGGATTCTCCGGGCAAGAATGCTGGAGTGGGTTGCCACTTCCTTCTCCAAAGGATGCATGCATGCTAAGTTGCTTTAGTCTTGTCCGACTCTGTGCGAACCTATAGACAGCAGACCACCAGGCTCCTCTGTCCACGGGATTCTCCAGGCAAGAATTTTGGGGTGGGTTGCCATTTCCTTCTCCAATTTCAAACCACGAACGCTACAAACACTGAACTTGCCCTCTGGAATACGCGCTTATCAATACTGAGACTGCCATCTAGAGGACGATCGCGGGAACTACTTCGTTTCCAATCTGGATCACCCTTGCTGCTACTACTGAGATTATTAAAAAGATTTAGAACAAGTGCTTTGCTGTCCCTGAGACTGCACAGTAGAGCATACATCCCATCACTCCTGAACCCGAGTTCTTGAGAATATGACCTGCCACTACTGAGCCTGTCCCTAAAACATGCCTGTTGTAAATACACATACACTTTTGGTACATTACACTCTGGATTCTGCATCCCTGCATTCCTGAAATTGCCTTCCTGAACAAGAATTCATCACCGGCTGAACTTTCACTCTAAAGTATAAATATCACAATCATTAGTTTGTTGCTTTATAGGTAAGTCAGGCCACTACTCAACCTGCACTGCAGTTCCAGTGTGCCTAAACAATTACTGAACTTGCACTCTGAAGTTTACTTCTGTACACAACTGAGCCAGCAGTCCTGTAGACATAATGAGTTTAAATACTGGAGGACATGGTACACCTCTACTGAGCATGAGTTCAAGTGCAGGCATCCGGGCTCTGCTGAGAACATGTTCTTGTTGCACACATACCACAGTAACTGAATGTGCAACTGGGAGTACAGATTTCATGACTACAGAGTGCACACATTTTATCTTGGGTTTTGCACTACTGAGGTTTACTCAGAAGCATATCTCCCATCATGACAGTGTGTGCCTTCAAGAGCCAGCGTTCTGACACTACTGAGACTATGCTGTAGAGTAAGAATGTCTGAACTACACAACTGCACACTGAATCATGCATCCCAGCAGTGTAAATCCTAGCACTACAGCACACTTGTCACTTCTGAGTCAGACAATGTGTGTGGCCATCACTAATTTTGCACTCTGAAGTATGTGTCTTGTCACTTGTAAGCCCAGGCCCCAAAACATTCATGTTTCAGTTACTGATTTTGCACCCTGGTACACTGTTTTATTCACTGCTGAGCCTGCCTTATAGAGCATGAGTTCCACTACTATTAATCTTGATCCATGGCCTGCATGCTTAATCTAATGAGCCTACACTCTGCAGCTGCAATTTGCTAGTGACTTGGCTTGCATACTTCTCCCCACTGTTCTTCCTGTACTCTAGAGCAGGTGTCCCAACTACTGAGGTTGCACTCTGGAGGACCTATTCCAGGAAAATGGAAGCTGCATTGTAAAACACATATTGTACCCCATGATAGGATATGCATACCCACGAGTGAACCATCAATCTAGATCAACTGTGTGACCACTAGTGACCCTGAACTATGAAGCATTAACGTCAATTCCTTGAGGTATTGCTCTAGAAGGTGTGTGCAACAATTATCCCAGTGGCATTTTATACCAGCCATTTTGCCTGCTAGTCATCCAGCACGCTAAACTGTGCAGGTTGTGAGAGTGTACCTCAGGTACCTCTATGGATGATGTGCCATCAATATAGACCTGGTGTATATTTCATATTTCCTGCCTCAATTGATCATGTGTCACAATATACATATACCACAACCCTTGTGCTTCCACTGTTGAGGACTTGTCTTTCCACTAGTGAGCTTGTGTGACAGAGCAGGTGTATCACATTTTCTGAATTTGATCTCTGGATATGCAACCAAAAAGAAAAACCCAGCGTTCAAGTGAACATGTCCCTCAATTACTGAGTCTGCACTCTAGAGCAAGGGCACTGCAACTCCTGAGACAACACTCTGAAGCACATGTAGAGCAGGCATGCTGCATCTGCTGAACTTAAGTCTTCAGCATGCATCTCAACAGTGAAACACACTTTAGGCATACCCCTGTTAGTACAGACCCATGATCTAGAGCAGACATGCTTCAAATACTGAAATTTGGCTTTAGAGAACACGTGCTTCATCTCCTGAGATTGTGCTTTTGAGGATTCTCCCCACCACTACGAAGACTGTGCTCTAGAGCAGATGTGACACAAATAGTAGGATGTCACTTTGGAGCCTGCATACATGCATACATCACTACTGTGTCTCAGCTCTAGCCTAGAAGTACTGAAACAGCTTAGCTTGCAATCTGGAGCACACATTCTGCCACTAGTGTGCTTGCACTTTAGAACAGGCTTACTGAAGCTATCCCATTGGCAATGACAACATGCATCCAGCCACTACTGAATGCACACTAGAGCACAGTTCCTACCACTATCGAGCAGGTACTGTACCACAAGACGTCTAAAACTGCTCAGTTGCATCGTGGAGCATACCTCTTTCCACAAATGAACTTGCATTCTACAGCAAATGCTACACAACCACTGAACTTGTGCTCTCGAATTGGCATACCATAAGTAATTTTCTTAATATATGAAGCATGTGTCTGGCCAACACTAACTCCATGCTTTAGATCAGCTGTGCTAAAATCACTGAGCTTGCCCTCAAGAGAATATCTAAACTGCGTATATATATACCACTGTGGATTCTCTGCTCTAAAACTCTCGTGAGACGAGAGAACAAGATGGTGGAGCTGTAGGTGGATGTGGAGTACATCTCTCCATGGATACATCAGGCATACACCTTCAGACACAGAAGAGTAATCAGAACATTACCTGAAAGCAGACAGGAGTACCTGACAAGTGGAAAAGAATATATAGAACTTTGCAAAACTCAGTAGGATGAAAGAACTGGGGGAAAAAACAGGAGTGTTAGTAGGACTGGATATTCCTTGAGTGGGTGAATGAACTGAAGCAGGGGTCCAACCCACATTGGGTCAATTATCTGAATCATAGAATAAACATTTAAAGCTGAGAGTGAAATAGCTATCTGTGGAAACCTAGATGAAATGAGAATTAGAGAGTCCTTGCTGCAGCTGTACATACCCCAGAAAAGGACATGTGTCCACTAAAAGGCACAGTGGCTGGGAGCTGGATTTTAGGGATTCTGGGGCAATTCCTGGGTGGGGGCTGCTGTTTACCAGGGAGAGATGGGGAGAGGGGGTGTGAGGAAGGAGACTGTGGTAGGGTATGCCTGTGGAGGAAAGCCAGGCAGCCAAGGAAGCAAGGCAATACTACTGAGTCACATAGAGGGGGATGGAGCAATCACTATAGCCTCTCTCTCCCCACATGCTAGCATTAGCAGTTACTACAATAGTGAGGCTGACCCATCAAATGCTGAACACACTGAAATGCAGAGCAGAACATCACCCAGGGTGCTCCTCCAAGTGTCTGATGCAACAAACTAGAGTAAAACCCCACTCAGGATGTTCCTTTAAGTGCCAGATGCACTGATCTACAAAATAGGACCCCAGCCAAGGAGGTCTTTCTATGTGCTGACACATTGCACAACAGAGAAGGATCCCAGGCAAGGAAGTCTTCTAAATGCCGTAATGGGTGGAACTATGGAGCAAGACTGGCCATAGAGGCCTTCTGATTGCCAGCTACAAGAAGTTAAAAAAAAAAAAAAAAGAATCTGATAGGGTCATAACTCCTGTGGTGTAGTCTGTCTGTTTCCCTGCACCCTACACACTTGACACCACCTGGGTCCCTCAAAGCCAAACGGCTGCTCAACCTTCACAGTTAACTCTCACTGGAAAAAAGCTGCCACCAGTTTAAAAAAAAAACAAAACAAAACAAAACAAAAAAAAACTTGAAACTATTTGCACAGGATTACACAGGATTGCTTCAATCCTGTCTAATTCCTGTGGGACACATTTCACCACTACAGAGAACAAGCTTTAAAATATATATACTGGAACAGGTGATCTTTTCCAGTCTTGTTGCCACTGCTGAGTTTTCAAAATTTGCTGGCTTATTGAGTTCAGCACTTTCACAGCACTATCTATTAGGATTTGAAACTGCTCAACTGGAGTTCCATGGCCCTACTAGCTTTGTTTCTATTGATGCTTCCTAAGGCCCACTTGACTTTGCATTCCAGGATGTTTGGCTCTAGGTGAGTGATTACATCATCATGATTATCTGGATCATGAAGATCTTTTCTATAGCTTTTCAATCTTTTCTGTATAGATTCTTGCTACCTCTTCTTAATATCTTCTGCGTCTGTTCAGTTCAGTTCACTTCAGTTGTTCAGTCATGTCCGACTCTTTGTGACCCCATGAATCACAGCACGCCAGGCCTCCCTGTCCATCACCAACTCCCAGAGTTCACTCAGACTCACGTCCATTGAGTCAGTGATGCCATCCAGCCATCTCATCCTCGGTCGTCCCCTTCTCCTCCTTCCCTCAATCCCTCCCAGCATCAGAGTCTTTTCCAGAGTCAACTCTTCTCATGAGGTGGCCATAGTCCTGGAGTTTCAGTTTTAGCATCATTCCTTCCAAAGAAATCCCAGGGTCGATCTCCTTCAGAATGGACTGGTTGGAACTCACTTCAGTCCAAGGGACTCTCAGTAGTCTTATCCAAAACTACAGTTCAAAAGTACCAATTGTCACTCAGCCTTCTTCACAGTCCAACTCTCACATCCATACATGACCAGTGATAAAACATAGCCTTAACTAGATGGACTTTCATCGGCATAATAATCTCTCTGTTTTTGAATATGCTATCTAGGATGGTCATAACTTTTCTTCCAAGGAGTAAGTGTCTTTTAATTTCATGGCTGCAGTCACCATCTGTAGTCACTTTGGAGCCCCCAAAAATAAAGTCTGACACTGTTTCCACTGTTTCTCCATCTATTTCCCATGAAGTGATGGGACCGGATGCCATGATCTTCATTTTCTGAATGTTGAGCTTTAAGCCAACTTTTTCACTCTCCTCTTTCACTTTCATCAAGAGGCTTTTTAGTTCCTCTTCACTTACTGCCATAAGGGTGGTGTCATCTGCATATCTGAGGTTCATACAATTTCTGTTCTTTACTGCGTCCATCTTTGCATGAAATGTTCTCTTGGTATCTCTAATTTTCTTGAAGAGATCTCTAGTCTTTCCCATTCTATTGTTTTTCTCTATTTTTGCATTCATCCCTGAGGAAGTCTTTCTTATCTCTCTTTGCTATTCTTTGGCACACTGTATCTATATAGGTATATCTTTACTTTTCTCTTTTGCCTTTTGCTTCTCTTCTTTTCTTAACTATTTGTAAGGCTTCATCAGAAAACCATTTTGCCTTTTTGCTTTCATTTTCTTAGGGATGGTTTTGATCACTCTCCTGTACGATTTCATGAACCTCCATATGTAGTTCTTCAGGCACTCTATTATATCTAATCCCTTAAAACTTTTCTCATGTCCACTGTATAATCATAAGGGATCTGATTTAGGTCATACCTGAATCATCTAGTAGTCTTTCCTACTTTCTTCATTTTAAGTCTAAGTCAATAGCATTAGTCTCACAAATACTGAGTTTCCACTCTGAACCTTCCTTCTTACAAGTATTTGTCCACCATTTTAGAGCACTGTTGCTGCACCTATTTCTCTTCACTCTGAAACACATGTACCATCACTCCTGAAAGGATGCTCAAGTGTATGCATGTAACTCCTACTGAGCCTACGCTCCAGAATAGGCATGGCGATCTACTAAGCTTGCATTCTGCCACACGAATCTTCCACTACTTAGACTATGATACTGAGGTTGTGCTGCAACTACATAGTTGCCATCTCAAGCTTATCTTCTTTGACTTTCAACTTCTATACCAGCACACATGTTCTGCCCCTCCTAAGCCCACTTTCTTGAATAGATATGAAACAGTTGTTGAAGTTGTATTCTGGAGCATGTCCCTGCTATTTCTGAACACATTTTTTTTTTTTTAATTTCTTCATATTGCTTTAAAAAACGATTTATTTTATTTGGAATAGAATTACTGTGTATTACTGTGGTAGTTTTTGACATATACATCAACAAGAATCAGCCACATGGATACATATGTCCCCCTATCCTGAACACAACTCAAACCTCTTTTATTACCCCATGCTTCTGGGTTCTTCCACAGCACAAGAGTTGGGTGCATCTTTCATGCATTGAACTTGCACTGGTCATCTCTTTTATATATGATAATATACCTGTTTCAATGCTATTTTCTCAAATCATCTCATCTTTGAACTCTCCCATTGAGTTTAAGAGTCTTTTCTTTATATGTGGATCTTCTTTACTAGCCTCCAAGTAAGATCATTGTTATTGTCTTCCTAAATCCCATTTATATGCATTAATAAACAATATTTTCCTCCCTCTTTCTAACATTTTTTTTTTTTTCATTCGGAATAATAGGCTGAGGTTGAACTGCCTCATTAAAAGTGACACAAATATATGTCTTTCTGTCACTGAGTAATATTCCATTTGGATATATACCACAACTTCCTTACATATTCATCTGCTGATGTACATCTAGATTACTTCCATGTCATAGCTTTTGTAAAGAGAATTGCAATACATTGGAGTACATGTGTCTCTTTAGATTCCAATTCCCTCTGGGTATATGCCAAGAAGTGGGGTTGTTTAGTCATATGACAGTTCTAGTCCAAGTTACTCAAGGAACCTCCAAACTATTCTGCATACAAGTTGTACCAGATTGTGTTACCACCATCAATGTATTAGGGTTAACTTTTCTCCACACCCTCTCCAGGATTTCGTGCTTGTAGAGTTTCTGGTGATGGCCACTCTGAACAGTGTGATATGACAACACATTAAATTTTAGTTTTTGTTTCTCTAATACTGAATGATGTTAAGCATATTTCATTTGTTTTTTAGCCATCTGTATGTCTTCTTTAAAGAAATGTCTGTTTAGGGCTATCGCCCCCTTTTAACGATGCTATGAAAGTGCTTCACTCAATATGCCAGCTAATTTGGAAAACTCAGCAGCGGCTAAAGGACTAGAAAAGTTCAGTTTTCATTCCAATTCGTAAGAAAGGCAGTGCCAAATAATTCTCATATCAGGGCACAATTGCACTCATCTCACATGCTAGTAAAGTAATGTTCATAATTCTCCAAGCCAGGCTTCAGTTATATGAACCATGAACTTCCAGATGTTTGAGCTGGTTTTACAAAAGGAAGAGGAACCAGAGATCAAAATGCCAACATCTGCTGGATCAATGACAAAGCAAGAGAGTTCCAGAGAAAAAACATCTATTTATGCTTTATTGAATTT